>CM028924.1:3327500-3887500 GCA_016801845.1 Polydactylus sextarius
TGGCGACGAGGCTTTTCTAATTTTCTGCGGTAACTGTACCAACATGCTCGAAGCTGTGTACGTATGTTGTTTCCCCGAGAGAAGCCGTGGTTGCAACAAGGACCATAGAATACCATAGTAATGACACTGCATACCAGGAAGAGCGATAGACTGAGGAGATGAGGGATAAGGGGAGAGAGAGAGAGAGAGAGTTAAGAAGTGAACAAAGCTGGAGATTTCTGTGGGAATGTGGCCAATTGGAGAGCGGTCCAGGAATAATGGCTGACTTGTGCGCTTTCTCTACATGGTGTTCTTTATGGCTTTATAAAAATACACAGAGGAGGAGCCTGCTACAAGTCAAACACTCAAAGAGTTTTCACTCCTGTCTGTGTTTATACTGGGGCAGGGGAATACTCTACACTCTCAAGAGTTCATTACAGCTGGCTTACATGCAGCACACATTTGACACACGGCTGCAGACAACATGAGTGCAATGATAACAGCTTTACAGACGATGCATGAACAGATTAATGCACATGCCTGATATCAAGCCAGTCTGCTGTGTACTCCCTCATGAAATGTAATTGAACTACTATGTGTTAAGTGTTTTCAGCTGTTTATGAAGATATGATAACACAACAAGTCAATCCAACAGATCAACAGGTTCCAATAAATAAAGAACGACTGAAAAAAATGACGAGAAAAAGCAGCAACTGATGGTGCTGTTTAATTCGTAACCCTATATCTGTCTGTTTCTCCTCACAATCCGTTGTGTTACAGTGTAAAGTCAACCCAACCTCATTCGGTGTTGCAAGTTTGACTGAATGGGACCTTTCAGTGTGTAAACATGAACAGTCAACCAGTCACCAGCCTCTCTGTTAGACGCGTCATTAGTCTTATGTAGGTTGGTGTGAGCATTTACTAGAACGGTACAAACTGCAGTAAGGATTCACTCAAGTTGAGAAAAAATGTTGCGCTATTATTTATATTTGCACATCACTGTGTCTCTAGATGATAGTGAGGTTTCTGTGACTGTGTCCTTCAAACAACGGTGACTTGAGACTAAGCTGGTGATGGTGATGGTGGAGTTGAAGGTGGTAAACACCGAAACATAGGAGGAAGATGTCTGAGGAGATGTGTACAACCACTGAACCGAACGAAGAAGAAGAAAGGAACCTTTTCTTTGCTTCTCTGACGCATGTTAGGAGGAAATGAGATGCTACTAAAAAAACCTGATGCAGCCTTGAAATATACGCAAAAAAACCCCATAATCATACAGAAACAGATACGTAAACGTGTTCGATTCTTCGCTTTTTTTAAAAAAAAAAATGGAGGAAATGGAAGTGATGGAGGAATGGAGCAGCAACTAGAAGAAAAAAAACACAGATTTATGAAAAATAAACAGCCTGAAAGCCAAATATTAGCAACACATGCCACAAATATGAGGCAAGAATCAGAGATATGTCTCCACTCTGGGCCTCTGGGCAATACCTGAAATTATTCCCTGTGATGGAAAATAAGAATAATAAGATTAATAATGGGATAAAATATTATTTGTGAAAGTCGGGTGATTGAACATGTGTAGCTTATTGTCCCAAACTAATATAAAAAACACTTCTGTGGGTTGGTTCATGAAGTATCCTGGTTCCAACTCAACGCGACCTTGATTTCACAGTTTCCTATAGGCAACAGTAAGAGACCCAGGCAGTGAAAACAGCTGCCTCGTCATGCCTGGTTTTCATTAGCGGTGACCACAGGGTGGGATATGCAGCCTTTTCACCGGATCCATCATTCAGCTGAGTGCCACAGGTCTGCAGGAGCAGCCTGGAGGCCAGGCGGTTTGCTAGTCGACCACACTGACACCCACTTACAGCCAAGAGCCAGCCAATAAATCCAAAGACTGAGCCAAGATACATCAACCATCCAGTGTGCTGTTTGTATGTCAAACTGCAATAAAGAGTCATTATGAACTTCTTTTCTCTGATGCTCCTATTTTGATATCGAGTTACGTGTTTGAACTGTGATTGTTCCTACTGATTGCTCGCTTCCTAGCTGAATGAAGGCTGGAGGTACGCCAGTGTTTTCCCTCTGTACGTGTCTGCTTTACTGTCTCTGGTTTGCTGTTGTGTTACAAAGCTGGGAAGTGATCTAGGTAACGTGTCGGGATAAATAAGATTTGAATTTTGTGAAGAGTTGCAGCAGCTCTATACTCAATACTTACAAACAACTCAGTTTGACCTTATTTTAATTTCTCTAAGGAAGATTTGACTTGTCACTACGGTTAGTGGGCTTTCAACTGTACAATAAACACAGAAAGGTAAAAACAGTCTTCTAATAACCCAGAGGGCATGTGGAGGAAGGAGAAAATGAGAAAGAAACTAGAATAGCAGAGAGGTCAAGAAAGGGGGAAAAAGAAGAAAGACAGTGAGGGGAAAAAGGGTGACTAAAGAAAAACAATCATCTTCATTGGCAGTAGCTTAGGAGTTGAATCCAAAAACATTTTTTTTTGTTCTTAAACACAAAACAGAACACACTGGATTGTCAGAGCAGAAACGTCTTTGTGTGCACGTTTGAAGCCTTTGCAAGTTTGAACGTTTTTGGCCGAATGTTAAATTTCTCTGGGACTACCACACATCCAGAGACGAATACAAATGAGATAAAGTGGCATAAGACAACAGCTGAGTGTGTGTATATGGTGGAGAGAGACAAGAGAAATAAATGAGGTGAGGAGGTCAACTGACTGTGCAAACGTCAGGCTTTTTCTTTTTTCTTTGTTAAGGTTAAAACAAAAACAGGCAGCTAAGGAGGAAACTTGTTACACTACTTGAGCAGAAAGATGAGAGATGAGAAAACTTCACAAGAAACAAACGCACCACTAATACATTTTTTTTTTTTTTTTTTTTTTTTTTTTTTTTTTGGTTTTGCAGAACATGAATCGTCCGTTTCAACTGTACTGATTTTTTTTTTCCCTTCGGTCCAAAGACGACACTGAGTCCATTTACACCTGGTATTAAAATGTGGTCTGTAGGTGAATTTAGCATCTGCAGAAGGAAAATTACATGTCTGTTCATTTACGTGAACTAAATGTGAAACTGAATGTGGAATTTATTAGCTGACAGGAGGTAATGAATAAACAAAATAAATGAGTGAACAGATTTATTAAAAACATTAAATTAAAACCACAGTTTTAATCCTCAAAGCAACAGCATGAGGTTGGTCTGTGCACAATCTGTGTGTCTGGAAGCAAACTGCAGAGGTGGACCTGAGACAAGTTACTTGGTTATTTTTCAACAGCTACAATTTCTACGAGTGTCCAAGCACATCAGGACGGTTTCCAAACGCACAAAATTATGGGTTATGATTGGAACAATGAAAAGACATAGTGAGTCAAATGATCGTAAAACTTATTGGACTCGGCGATGGAGCAGGAGCGAGCTGCATTCAGGATCTCTGAGCCAAACTAGACACGACTGCACGAGGACTCTCTGATTCGCTTCATTAACACCGACAGTCCAGCTCTACCTTTCCATGCATCAAGCTCTGGACAAAAATTGATACGTCATCGCGTCCATCCCAGACCGGAGCACATCTGGTGTCCTGTGCTCTGGCAGCCTGCTCACCAGTCATCTCGACGCTGGCGAAGTCAGGCAGGCGGCTTAAATCATTCCAGAGATCTACAGAGTCCTCCCCTTTGTTTCAACTTTCCATGTGTTTCTCCTCCACTCTGAAACTCTCGTCGTCTCTTCTTCCCTCCACTCTCACTTCTCTCTTTCACCCGTTTCTTCTCTGAACACCTCCCCACACACACATCACCCCCCCGCACCCTCTTCATCTCTCCACTATCCTCATGTCCCCTCTATTGTTCTGCGGCACTCTCTTCTGTGGCTAATTGTTAACAGTTCTATACCGTCAAAATGAGAATATTGATTCCATGTGAAGAAATGCAGACAGAAAAAAAAGGTCAGCTACAGGAACGAAGGCCTTGGGGGTGGTGGGGGGCCAGGGAGGTGGGGTGGAGGAATGCTATAAAGCAAATATTGACAGAAAAACAGACAAACAGACATAAAACATGAGGGAAGAAGTGAAGTTGCTGCTTCAGACGAGGAGCTTCACGTGTTTGTATACCTGCTTCATAGAGGAAACACACAAACAATGAAATGGAGTGAGAGTGTTTGTGAGTGTGATATAGTGAGGGGTGGGGTGGGGGGGGTTAAACATTCACATGTGTGTTGAGACATGTGGCCAACATTACTGACTCTTGGTTTATGGAGGTTATTGTCCTTCTGTATTTTCTCTCTCTCCTACATTAGGAGACTCTTGAAAACTACAACGAACAGGCCAGTGACAGTTTTTTTTTTGACAGCCTTGTTAATGTGTCTGCATGTACTGTAAGAGGCTGAAAAAAAAAGTTTACAATGTGGGAAATATGAAGCTATGCCAGCAGCTGCATAGTTTAGCTTAGCTTAGCTTAGCCTAAAAGACTGGTAAACATGAAGAAACAGCTAACTTTTTTTTCCTTTTATTGTTTATTTGTTGTGATTGCAACTGTCATTTAGTAGCATTCATCTTCATTACAATGTGTTTTTTGTCCATCTGTTATGTAACTGACTGTTAACATATTTTTGGGAGTTTGCAGATGCTGCATTGAGATAAGTCTAATCTTCACAGCAGGTCCACTTGTTTAGGCTGAGAGAAGAATCCCAGCTTGATGTTGATTCTCTATGGTCCTTTTACTAAAGTCATATCATATCTAGAGCTTCAGTGTGTAAGTGCCTGATACCTTCATGTCTGAGGAACAGGTCACTAAATATTTGGTACCACATCAAGTAAGACCTCATCCTCTGGCCTCTGTAGTTCAGGGACATATCTCTGCTCTACCGCAGCTGTGATGAGACAAAGGTTTTTAGTTGTGTAGTCTCAGTGTAGTTGTCGCTGTCATGAGATATATTCTGATTGTAACAGTTCACATGCTAAAAAGTTTAGAGCTACAGCACTAAATCCTAAAGTCTTTGTCCATCTGAGCTAAGAGACATACAGGACATGCATAGTCATCATCTGGAAAACTTATTGAGCTATTTATCTGTGTGTTTACAATATTGCAAAAGACTATTACTCATTAAAAACACAACACAGTCACTCTGCCATCACTGTTTAACAGTAACTCTCCTGTTTGAACTTCAGGATAAATGAGGCAAACACATTTTTTGATGAATCACTGAATGCCAAATGGGCAAAGCTCAGAAAACCACAACTGTGGAACAGCAAAGGAGAAACAGAGACAAGACATGCAAATGAAACCTTATTGTTGTAAACATATGGAGAGAGAAAACATTAAAGTGAATGAATGCAAAGAATGACCAGAAGAAAGTGAGGGGATACACAGAGGGAGACAGAGAAAACATCCGGACACCAGCAGCAAGTGAGCGAGAGAACCGGTGGGGAGAAGGATGAGGACATCCTGGTCCTGGTCACAGTCTGTGGGTCTGTAACAACCACTGTAGATCTGTATCTGCGTGCAAACGCATGTGTGCATGTGAAGTGTAGAGCTAAAGCAGCTGCTGCCGACGGGCCCACAGCTGGTTCAGCTATCAGCAGAAGAAAAGAAGACGTATGGGAAGAGGAGGAGGAGGAGGAGGAGGAAGAGAGACTTAGAAGAATCAGTGAGGAGGTATCTGTCCCTACGGAGAAGCTTTGGGAACACGCAGACAGAAGAAGAAAGGGGTTGAGATGACAGGAAGAAGGGCTGAGAGCAGAACAAGGAGGCAGTTGTTGAGGAGTTGGTGTTGAATCAGGTCTGGAAACAGATTGTGATGTGAAGATACAAACAGTCAACGACACTCATGGAACTTGTCGTTTCAGCGTTATGCACTTTCCCAGATGCTGGTCCAAGGACAAACAGGTGCTGCAGACGAAACACCGTCTATCTCACAAACAACACTTTAATTATCTGTCCAAATTTTATACTCTTATCCACGCAGCATGAGGTGAGATGCTGTAGTAATTTTATGTCGGCTGCCAAAGCTAAGGTGTGTGTATTTGTGCGTTTATGGAGGGAAAAGCGTATCGAGTCAGATATAGAAATGATATAGCACGTCCTTAAGGTAAGACACAACCGCCCCGCTGTTGGAGACGAAGGTTATCCTGGCAGTCTCCCTCACTAGGCCCCTGAGTCTGGATCCCCAACATGACTGGAAATCCACTGCTTGAGAACGCAGCATTCCTGAGGAGGTTGTTAACATTCCTGTAAACTTATTGAATCAGCAGAGTACAGCTGGCTCCGCTTGCCACGGCATGAAAAGATGGATGAGATTTTTTTTTTTTTTTCTTTTTCGGTGAAAGAAAAAAAATGCTGTGTGTATTTGCTTGTTTGTGTTGTGTAGCGAGAAGAAGGAGCTGTGTGTGTGTGTGTGTGTGTGTGTGTGTGAGAGAGAGCAACAAACAGACTCTGAGTGTTTCAATGTAAGTTGGGACAGGAGAACCTCAGTGTATATGAAAGAAGCTTTCACGTTCACAGACGCTTCCATGCAGCTTATTATAGGGTAAAATTACTACTAAGGGTTAAATATGTGTCCAAGATTTTCACTCTAATGACACTGGAGCCAGTTGATCTTTCAATTCCTATCCAAAAAATCTCACTGTAAATTTGCAGCTTCTGTATCTGCCATATATCAGCTGACAGGGCACGTTGTGGTTCATCAAGTCCACCGATTTGCACTGACAATGTTTTGTGCGACACTACACGAACGTTAAAAGCAGCGGAGAGCACTCGACAAACTCTCCGCAGCGACATGTTGTTTATCAGGCCATCGTGAATCTAGTTACATGGAAATAGACACAACTTTTTTTTAGTGGCACTAGGAAGATTTTAATTTGTATACGTAAGAAAAGTGGTTGTACTCTGGAGCGCTGTCCAAGTGAAGTTTCTCTTTAAACAAACCAAAGCAAAAGTGGCTCAGTCAAACTCTTTCATCCAGGCTTTGATTTTGTTCGAGGTGAATTAAACTAACCTGAATTGATTGTGGTGAATATACAGAAACAAATATCATCAGCATGTATGTAAACTAATACACTTCTGTTTTTCCTATAATGTTTCAACAAGGTTAGAGAATATATCAGAACAACCTTCTGGAGTAAAACCAACACTGAAATGAAGTAATCAAAGATAATATTTAGTCTATTATAATCAACCCATCACTGCAGGGTAACACAGGCTAAAGTAAAGGTCATACAGATATATTTTTCTTTAGTTGTTGATTCCCAACATAAATGACTCATAAAAACTGTTAAAGTCAGTGACACAAAGAAGTGGATGATGAGTAAACTAGAACAAACATTTGGTCTAGTTATCCAGTCCTTTATCAGAGAAGAGCCAAACAGCCTGGGTCAATCAGTGGATCTAAACGAACCTTGAACTGCAGCCCAGTCTGGCTCCCCGCTGATGAGCAGCCGTGCCAGCGCAGACAACACAGACAGAGTTAACCTGACTGCCAGACTTAAAAACCTCTCTGCTCCAGTTTCTTACAAACAGAGCTCGACCGATACTGGATTTCCGGGTTCTGAAACATACGTGCTCAGAGTGAAGTAAACAATAAAGTGGGAGCAAACACTGCTGAAAGTTTTGTATTGTGGACGACTAATACTGAAACAGCTGATCAGGTTTCTCAAATGTCTATTAGCTTTATTATTCTCCATCTGTCCATACGCCCATGTACAACTACTATTCTACAACCACCACCAAACAACAGGACATTGTACTAACTGTGGTCAGCAACATGTCAGCTGCTTGTATCAGAAGCACAGAACACAAAATTAGTCATGATTTAAAGAGGGAATACATAACCAAAGAAATGCTTGTCCAATGTCAGAAAAACACAGACACACACACATTCATACAGCGAGCAGGGAACTGGGAGTACCAGTCAGCTCATCCTGGAGGTTGCTAATCATCCAAATGTCATCACTGTGCATTGTGTTCTTTGCTCACTGGAGGAAAAAGTGATGGTACGTCCAACACACTGACTGACATCAGCCTGCCAATTACAGGGAAACAAAAAGCCTCTCTGCCTGACAGATAAGATAAAGACACGGTCGAACCAACCCGTCCTGAATGACGTCAGTGTAGGAGAATCACACACTGTCACTGGTGTGAATGAGTCAATGGCAAAAATTGTATTTTAAAGCATTTTGAGTGATCAACAGACGAATAAAAGAGCGATACAGACGTGGAATCCATTTATCATTTCTATTGTGACACTGATTGACCAAATCACACCTTAAAGATGAATCATTGTTCCCACAAATGTTCAATTACCAAATGTCTGGACAAAATTTGATTATAAATACAACGTGTCCCACAATCTAAACATAACTGAGAAGTTGGACCTAGAAAATATAAAATACAAAACTTTTCTTAGAAAATTGAAATGATGCTTCTGAAACGCCTCTAGTGGTAAAGTAGCAGACTGCAACTAACCAAACCCCCCTTAGCTAAAACCTTCCTTTTGAAGCTGGTAGAAGGAAACTACGGTGGCCTGCAGGTAACAAATCATTTTAACAAAGACCCTTTCTAGGGTCAGTGTTTGGTATGTCTTTTCTAGGCCACCGTAGAAACCTGGTGAACTGCTAATTATGAAAACTGTACAAATGCAACCTTTCTAAATCCTAAAGAGTTTCCAGTCAACATTCAAATGACAAGTGATCCACTATATTCAATTTATACATGAATGACCACCACTAGCATGTGAAATACATTTGGGTCTGTCGTGACTCTGAGCAGAGAGTTAAAGGTGAAACTGTGTGTTCTAATATTCGCTCTTGTAAATTAGTGAACAAATTAAATTCAAACATAAAGTCAAGACTGACAGACTTGAGTTGTATTTTGAGCAACCTCCAAATTAAATTCACCGTGGTCATAGAGTATGACTGTGGCGCTGGTGTGGCTGTGAAGTGCACTGAACATTTTCTCAATGGATGTGAAGTGAACCGCTTTGACAGCAGCAGGCCAGGCAGGGCAATGAGAGGTGGCCTTTCATCCTCGCTAGCTGTTAGTTTTGGCACGAGCGTAGTGGCCATGAGCCAGCCTTCCTGCCTGCCTGTAAACTGGGAACACAACTGGGGTCTGGGAGAGAAAGCTGAGTGAAGGCGAAAGGGGTGAGAAATGCAAGAGAGGGAATATAAAACAGTCCATGAGAATAATAAATTGTATCATATTGTATCGAAGCATAGAAAAGCCAAGAAGGAAAAAGGGCGGGAGCGCAAAAAAAAGACCTTGGTTTCGTCCTTTGGATAGAAAATAACGTCTCCTAGAGGTCCAACAATGGAAGCAGAGATGCTGAGGCAGGTGGGCAGACAGATATGCAGACAGGTAGTGACTCAGACAGGAAGTTACACAAGCCAACACACAGACCAACAGGCGGCAGAGCAGACAGATGTCGCAGACAGATGAGGAAAAAGATGTGGAAACGAGCGGACGTTGGGATTCACACTACACAGAGAGGGATACCAAGTCTAACTGTGCAACATTCACCCTGGTGATACATCAATATTTATCTCCAACATCACGGCAGCGACTGCTGCGGTGGGAGACAAGATACGAGACGCTGCTGTGTGTGTCGCTGTTGTGCATCAGTATACAGATGTTTAGATAAACAGCTGAGCCCACATGGAACCGACGCTGATGAGTCAGGAAACTGTCGATGAGTTTAGTACAGAACAAAAAGTCTTAAATGAAAGTTCAGATCAGGCCTCATGATTTAGTTTCATGCATCTCACCAAGTGCTCAGTATTTTTAAATGGAAATATTTCTGCACTATTATGATCGTTCTACTGTTTCCTGTATCTTGGTTTCTTGTGTCAACTTCTTTTGGTACAACCAAATTTTAGTCATCTGGTCCAGACTGTGATCCAACTCACCCTTCACACTTATTTTTGTAACAAATGTAGTAAAACAAAAAGAGTAGCTAACCCCTATCACATCATCTAAATATTACTTTCTCCTGTGAAACAACACAGGAAGCTGAAGTGTCTCCGCTGTGCACATGTTTAGCATCTGTATGTCAATTTCAATAATTTCATCTTCAACCGTGTATGTATAAGGTCGAAGTGTGTTTGATTTTGTTCCCAGTCAGAACATGTTGTGTCGCTGCTGACCAGTTTCCACCACCTGGAACAGACAGGACGTAGTTTGCATCAGTGTTGAATGTGATTAAGTTGAAAGTGAAGGAGCTCCAGTGTTTTTCTCCTGGTGTGCTCGAGTGGTTTGAGTCGAGAAGCATCAGGAGCTTTTACGATAGAAAGAGAAATCTTGTTTGATTTGATCGTAAGTAGCAGAACAACAGTAGCTGTCATTAAGAGACATGAAGACGAGGGGAAGAGGTTTATATTTAAAACAAAGCAGTCGCTCATCACAAACTTCTCATCAGCTTTATTTGCTGAATTAACCATTAATTCTTGAATAAAACCACATTACTTCCGATTGTGCGTCACCAATTCCAAAGAAGAAGTGCAGTGCTAGCTAAAACAAGTCAACCGGTCCAAACTTCCCTGCTCTTCCAGGAAAGGCCATCTTCCTGACTTTCACTTCATGTTCACATGGAAGAGGACTCAGCACTTTTGGCTTTTTTTTAGCTGCTTTGGGAATGATTTTTAATTTTTTTTCCCAATTCACATATGCATATAAATACACATAGATACAGTATATGTCTGTGTGTGTCTCTGTTAGCTCTTCTGTGCACTGATCCAGCAAACACAGACAAACATCAACAACGAGCGCGTGTGTTCGCCGTGTGTGTTTTTTGGCAATAAAATATCTCTGGCCAGATATGAAATGTTTCAGTTTTAGGGGAAGTTGGAAAAACTTCACCTCCTTTTCTGACACGCTGGTTAACGGGATGGCGCAAGTGACCAAACAAAACATTTAAAGAAACAAAAACTGGCGTCTTCATACCAACGCGGCTACTTGAAGTCGACTCATGTGCCCACAGTCGTCTCATTTTTTATTTTGTGCTTGCAGCGGCACAAGGCGGGCGAACGCACAAAAGACACACTCTCTCTTACTTGGTTGCAAGTGTTATGTGTAATAACAGAGTGTGGCTGCTATTTTTGATCCGTAGCCTTGTTTGTTTTCTGTTTTGAGGACGAAGGAAAGAGAATAGGCTGCAAGTCCAGCAACTCATTGGATCAAACCCTACATCTGACGCTTAGCTGAGCCAGGCAGTGGAGGAAAACAAACACTCCCACGCCAGAGCACACGCACACATTCACGTGTGGCGGCGTACGCGTGTTTAATATTAATTATTCAAAGATGTGATGAAAAGAAATTTCCAGAAAATTATTTTTTTGAACAGGGAACGCTCGTTGGAATGAATTTAAACTTGTGGGTCCAAAATGAAAAAGGCAAAACAGTTGGATTATGATTCTATTAATGCTATTATAGATTTACTGTTCAGGCACAGCGCTGGATTTGGGGATTATTAGGCTCATGTGATCCTACCTTGTATCCAACATGGGTCCTGCTCTTTGTTAGCGGGGTGGTGGAGCACAGCTCGATGGCCTCAGGCTCGTGAAAGATCACCGTGGGCAACGGTTCCTTCCTCAGCGTCAGCACATTGAGCTTAGTCTTCAGCATGGTCTGAAAGTGCTGATGGAGAAAGAAAGAAACACATTGTATTTATAATTAGTAGTAGTAGTATAATTTGTAGTCATTCATAAATGCATGAAATATACGTCCATTAACACTAAAATATGAAGGGAAAGAAATGTTAATTGGTGTTGGCTAAAATACAAAATGAGATTTAAAAGCATATCTATCCAAGATTCACACGCACACACAGAAAACACATCTCAGTGGTGAAATCTGGAAATCCAGACTGGAAGCGATATGGTGCAAGATGTTTATTCTTGCAGAAATTGGAATGTGAGGAGCAGATGAAGGGAGCGTTACCCTCTCTGTCTCCGTCAAAACAAGAGTAAGAGAGCTGCCTGCTCTCATACTAACGGTCCGCAGCCAGTGTGTTTCATGGAGGCGAGCAGAACCACATGGCCAATCTGGCCCCGCGCTTTTCCACCCTGTGGAATTTCTGGGCTTCCTCGAAACAGTCAAAGACAAAACTTGAGCAGCTAATGAGATCAGGACTTTCACAATTAAAGCAAAAAAAATAGAAGGACGCCTCTGGCTGGTCTGCTGGGCTAGGTGTCTGCAGCCTAACCTCAGTTATTTAGCATCGTCTCGCTTTGGCAGTCCATCAGCGAAATTTCTTGTCCAACATTTAAGAGAAACTCTGCACCTGCAGGTGTTTTGAATCTAATATTTCTAGCTGTTACTTGTCTGTCTCTTTGCTGCTTAAGCCTTTTCTTGAGTTACTGACACAATTTTAACAAGTTTTATATAAAAAGTCAGTGGAATAGATTTAACTAGCTGTGCTAGCCTCAGGGACTGCTTTGGATCTCACTTGTAAGGTTATTTTATGTCACTGCATTGGAACCACTCTGCTCTATATGTGCATCCACTAACTGCACTGTCATCATGGTAATATTCTCAAAATAACAAGGCTTATATGAAGCTGTTAAAAATGCAGAAGAACGTCATTAGCTTTGCTGGTTCTTGGGTCATGAATTAGCATCAGTATTGGTCAAAATGAATTTATGACGCTCGATGAGAAGTCAGCGGCTCATTAAACGGTGTGCAACGTATTTCAAAGGGGGTTCTAGTTCCAGTTAATGTTTGTATTAAATCTGATACCAGTCAATCAAACAGTTGGCTACGTATTTCAATAGAAAACTCAAATGTCAACATGCTATTAGTACTAAAAAGAAAATTGTGAGGCGTCCATCTGATGCTAGCCGTGCTAACGTATCACTTATATTAGCCAGTGTTGGCTCACATGGATTGAGTCAACTCTCAGGGCACTTTCGTAACGAATGGGTCAGTTAAAATGTAGGACCTTTGTCCTATGAAACCATCCCAACACAAATAACCAAGGACCTGAACCACATCTGCACCTTCTGGACCTGTTTGTCTTATGTGCAATGAGCTGTATTTGTAAAGTTCCTCTTTAAGTACAGATTACTTTGACAAACGGTGCCATTCACTTCACCCCCTCCTCTTTTTCTTTGGCATTTCAGAACTGCTTTCCATGTTGGACGTGCACAGTGTTTTTTTTTTTTTTTTTTTTTTTTAAAGCAACAGATGGTCAACATTTTCAGTCGATGAAAACAGTCAGTCCTGCCAACGCGGGCTATCATCAGTCTTCACTGTTCTGTCGGTGTGGTAAAGCCAAGTAGACCATCCTCAATCAACTTCAACAAACAGGTTTTGGTGTCCAGTTTCTAAATTCAACACCACTTCATCAAATTCTGGGTGCACATGTTCAGTCCTTGAGTATTCTTGTGCATTTCCAAGCATTTTCTTGAAAATACATGTTTGTCTGCGTAATAAAAGTATTCACTATTGTTCTGTGAGTTGTCATTGAGAATGTAATGAGTGGTCCTCACCTATGACGTAAATGTCTGGATTTGAGAAATACTGGACATAAATCACACGCTAAGTATCATACAGTTACAAAATAATCTAACACTTAAGGCCAATTTAGAGCCACTCCACTAATAGGTCTAATCCTACGATCCTTTCCTCTGCAGTACAACCTGCTGGAGCACAAACAAAACCGCTGAGATCCCAGATAGATAACACACTCTCCGTAGAGCTGGAGTGCTGGGAATAAGAGTGGGGTTGGTGGTGGTAGTGGGGGGTGTCAGGAAAGACGAAGATAAGGCAAGAAAAACATAAGGAGCAGATGAAGGAGAAAAGGAGAAAAAGCAAAATGGAGTTGTGAAAGTAAAGCCACATGTGTGTAAACGCTCGCTGACCTCCGCGTCAGCACTTTACAGCTTCCTGACAGCGGCTCGCATTCCTGCGGTTGGCCCCAGTACGGGAGGGGGGTGGTGGGGGGTATGGAGTCGAGAGTTGGGTGGGGGGGCTGTGGTGGACCCCCTCACCCCCCACCCGACTAGGAGCAAGAGGACTGCTTGTGGAGTAAAACTGGAATTCTATTGATAATATTTTCACTGCATTTTAATGTTTTTATTCCTGAATTCCCAACAGTCTCCTCATCAAGTTACGACTGTTATTGATTCTATTTCTGACTATATCCTGGACCAAGGAAGGTTTTCTGTCTCCACCATCAGGCCACTGTGGGCTAGACTGGTTACAAGACAAAGGTCCTGTCTAGACTCGGTCTAAAATTTAAACAATAGCTGGTGTCACAGGGCAAACTATGATCTCTAAGTAATGGTTCTCCTAAGGATTATGGGAAACAATGATGTTTTAAAAGATGTGATTTCATATAAACTATGCTAATGTTTAAAGTAAAGCTTCAACGTGTCAAATAATTATATGTCTCAAAATAAATCAGATGTCACACCACTAATTTACAAGTGTTTCTTTAACTCTAGTATAGAGAGACAGCAGGTTTGGGTATTTTTAAATTCACACTCATTTTCATTTGATCTAATCTAAATATTTAAATTTTGTTTGGCCTCTTTCTTACATAGGTACAGTTTCTGTAAATCAGATCAGGGTATTTTGACCATTTATAAGTTGTTGTGACATTTGCTGTCACAACACCAAAGTTCTACATATTTAGCAGCATGACTGTAATGCTAAAAGCATCAACACTGACTCACTGCTGCCTTTGCCCATGTGATTTATTTATATTTATAGTGCAAAGAAGTAACAATGAATCAGGTCTAATACTGCCAAAACTTGAACAGTGTGACTTTTACAACGCTACAGTTATATTTATATTTTACGGCTCTCGGGATCCATATAATATGTGTGTGCCAAAAATCTGTAATTCCAATAAACTATATCGCATAATAACTGATATGACGCCTAACTTCTTTTTTTCCCAGAGGGAACAACTAACATTTGAAACCGGGTGGACAAACAAGGTCAAATCTGGATTTTAGCGCCAAACAGACAAAGTGTTAGCAGCTAATTCTGAATGAATGTTCTCCAACTACATCTTCCAAGCATCGTCAGGACAAGTGCGTGTGTTTTAATTTCTCTAAAGAGTCTCTAAAAATAAATTATCGTGATGTAATGAAATATATGCAAATCCAAGAAAATAGTTGAACATGCTTTGGAGAGTTTCTTGTGCCGTTCGCCTCCTGTGGTGATGAGTCTAACAGGTCACAGATGGTAAGTTAAACTTTTGGCCCCCTGAGGGAGCATTCTTACAGGAAAGAGGTTCTCAGGTCAATCTCATGGTAAGACACTGCATAACAGGGTAAAAACAGACCTCTGCCACGCCCACGGAGACACACAAAGTAAGGGTTATGGGGACAAGATCATGACAAAACTGTAGAAAACAGCTGGGAAAGATGTTAAAAAGCCAACAGAAGCTAAATGGGTGGATGTTCTATGTCTAAAAAGTATGATAATCTGAGAAAATACACCCCTTGGATACACAAATGGTTACTGGTTCATCCCAGAAAAGTCAAAACGTGGTTAGAGATACAAAGTACGGTAAGGAGCTTGACACAGACCTCAAGACCAAACCAGTTTGTCAACAACATCAGCGTATCTGAGACATATGAACATACACAATCCCAGACATACGTGATGAAAGAGTGTGCAGAGCTCTATACCAGATGTTATGTCTGTTGGGTGCTGGCAGAGAGCAAGACAACAGGACGTCACTGTTTGTTATCTGGTCAGCAACCTGACGTTCAAGTGTGGAGCCAGATCAGAAGGTCAATATGTCACCATTTGTCTCAGTAATAAAGAGATATTTCTCCACTGCACATTGGTCATCGAGTTTTCTTGTAAGCAAAGTTCTGCTCACCATCTGGTATATTCCTATGTTTCTTGGCCTGGTGTTGCCACCTGTTGCTCAGTGGCACAGTAGGAAAGCATTGGCAGGAATGTGTATAATCTCATGCATCCATCAGTGTGTGCACGAGACACTAACCAGATGGGAGGAAAAACTCATAAAAACACTGTCCAATTGCACAATTTGTGGCCAAAATCTCCATGGGGTACCTTTAAAAAGCAGGAGCAAAATATTTGTCTTTCAAAACAACAGACATTAAACTAATTTCACCATGACCCAGACATAAATATTTTGTCAGTGAGTGAAGACAGAATCATTAATTTTTTGATTTGTGCCATTTGTCTGTGAGATGAAGTTACATGTGAAATAAATTTGTCTTCAAATCAGGGCCAGTTTAACAACACAAAAAGACTTTTCTTTGACGCTTACAAAACCTTGCGTCATTTTGTAATAGCAACCAGGTCTATCCTGTTAGTAATTGTACCTCAGATCCAAGTTGTACACACAAACACGTCCTTCCTTCTGTAACCGTACTGAAAGAATATACTGTGGTCAACAGGTAGAGGTTCAGCCAGCATGTGGTGGCAATTACTTTCTAAAGCTAGAAATAGGATGCAACCCTCCACTTGCTTGCATGGTAAAAGAACTGGGCAGTGTAACTTTCTAAGTTGTCCCCAAGTGTTTACAGCCTCCCCCTCTGATCCTGGCACAGTTTACGAGAGGAAATAAGTCTGAATGCTCTCAACCCTGAGAGGACTGTGGGAGGTCTCTGTGCAGGCGAAAACCTGTTTTTCTCCATGTTGATTGGACCACTAAGGCGGGTAGGTGGAAGAAGTTCAATGATTGGATGTCATGACTAGTGGGTTACTTCTGTAAGAGGAAGTGGGCATCAAAGTACCCAAACCTCAGAGCCTGAGGGTGGCAATCTCTGTCTGGCTGTAAAAACATCAACAACTCATTGACGTAAACAATGAACCCACTGCTAACGTCTTAAACTCATGTCAAGATCTGCTAATGACAAAAACCATGGTCTGCTGTGGAAAACAAGGTCAACTTACATGTGTTCTATTATTCTACAACTACTGTAACATTATGTCTATAATATACATCATTTCTTTGAAAAATGAGTCTAAAATATCTCCCGAGGGCTCATATATCAGTATTCTGTCCACTCATTCATCCATAACTGGCAATCTCAGGCAGCACTAACTGGCTTTGATGAGTTTTCAGCGTTTCCCTTTGGTTGACGGGTTTGGAGGTGGTGTGCAGCTGTAACAGCAGGACAGCTGCCTGTGCGCTGGCCAGGATTAGCTTCCCCTCATCAGAAGCAGAGTTGCTAGCATCCTCGCCACAGATTGACATTTTGGCCGGACTTATAGACATGTGGGGTTGACGTCTGTCTATCTTTAGTTTGTTGGAAAGCTTATTGGAAATTGCACTTAACATAACGACTTGTCAACCTCTAGCTCCTCTGCTAGGCTCCATGCTGCGCATTGGAAGAGACTACGACTCACAAATAGTGAAACAGAGAAGAAAAGCGGGAGTGATCAAACTGCTGAGATGTTCACTCTGAGCCTGAAATGAAACATGAAAATACCAAACCTTTTCCTCTGTGATTTCTTGGGGTAGCAGGTGGTCCCAGCAACAGTAGGGGAAATAAGGTCAATGGAGTCAAATCTGAGCTCTTAATGTTGCATGAGGTTGCTCTGTTTTATTCACATTGCGCCTACTGGACAGATCATTTTTGGTGATAATTTCTAAGGTCTGAGTTTAACATTTTATAAAGATGTTCCAATCACATTCTTTTTTACTTCTCAATGCCAGTTTCTTGCTACCAACCATTGAGTTTGTTATTGTTATTCTTATATGGCAACCTTTTTCCCCCCCGAAAAAATGTATTGGTGGGACTTTCCAGAAAGAGTGGGCGATCTGGCCAAATGATTTTATCGCAGCCGTTTTAGGCTGAATCATGATCTGCAATCACAATCACGTTCCTCTCCGAAAGTGTAGCTGAAATCGTATGATCACATGTGCTGGTACCTGGACACAAAGTCAAGGCTAAAGGCGCACCAAACAAAATCTCTTCATCCTGTATTTAGCTTCGATTTTATTCTGAAAATCCTGACTGGATTTGTATTTTTCTATCACTTAACGTCTGTCCATGCGCTGCCATTCTTCACTAACAGTTCTATCATCTGTTTACAGATCATATCACAACCAATCATACTGTGTGCATAGTTCTTATTGGATAAAGTAATCAGCTTGTTAAATACTCAAGCCTGCGTGACACATTGCTGAGAATTGCACGGATGGTTTTGGCATCTTTGTACTGCTATAATTCCAGACTTAGTCTTAATCCAACAAAACGAGATATGAACTCTGGACAAAAACAAGACCTGACTGGAAAAAGAAAGTAAGACACAGTGCACAGTCTACTGCACTGCTTTATAATGAACAAAATACTATATAACACAGCTACGCCTATTTCATTTTGACCAAAGGGAAGAATAAAACTCCCTGTCAAATGCAAATTCTTAAAAAGTCCTTGAAAAAAATATGATTTCTGGAAACAGGAGATTATGCACATTCATCAAATACAAAGAGCCAAACCTGTGAACCAAAAGCCATTTGTTCACAGGAGGCTAATATGTACTGGCTGGAAAGAAAGAAAGAAAAAAACACGACCAGTTGAGGAACCATGGGAATTTTGTGCCAGTCTGCTCCTGATTTTCTTTTTGCCACCGAGGCCACAGTCTCAACAACATAGCTGTGGCTGTAAAGCAACCTCAGAGAGACAAAGAGAGGGGCAGACACACAGATAGACGTTCACACAAATACACGGAGACAGAGACGGGCCTCAGAAGTAAATGAAGACGAACAGACAGTGGCTGGTTTCGACCGAGTTTGACCTCAGCCAGCTATTTCTGCACCGTCAGGTACACATCTTTCTCTCTGCTCAGTCCTTGTTTGTCAGCTTCACACACACTGAAGTGTCAAAAGTGGAAACCATGGCTAAAGAAAAAGCTGCTGACAGAGGGGGAAAAAACATTTTGGTAGCCCTAGGCATATTCAAAAAGGAAGTTGTGTGTGTGTGTGTGTGTATGCATACTTAACCTGCCTGCGCACTTGCATATGAGTGTGTGTGTGTGTGTGTGTGTGTGTGTGTGTGTGTGTGTGTGTGCACGCATTTGTGCCCAGACCAGCTCATGTTGTGCAATCTGTCGTTGAACTAATGTGGCCTCTGCCAGGAGAGGAAGAGCCCCCGAAACTGACTGACAGATCGGATGTGGTCTGGCACATACAGGAGTGATGTGGACATTAAAAAAAATGAAGATATATTGAAACATTTTGATTCCAAAAACACTTGTGATTCTCGATGTAAAAAGAAGCTCGCCGCTGTTACTGTGCAACCCCAACACCATGACCTACATCTCCTCACCCCTACCACCTCCATCTACCTCTTCCCCCTCCTCATCACCCTCCTCTTCCTCTTCCTCTTCTTCTTCTTCCTGCCTGAGCAGGAGACAAAAATGCAGCAAGACATCAGGTGTTGCTATGGCAACTGAAGACAGCACAAATGTGGACAGATGCCACAGTGAATGAAAACAACAAAAACATAAAATCATAAACACTAGTATATTCTGGATCAGGTTTCTACCGGCTTCAGCTCCAGAGAAACCCTCACCGCTCCTGATTCAAAAGAAGCGAAGGATACCAGCTGAAAGGACGGCTGTCACCATGGTTACGAGGCAGGGAATTACCAGGTATCGTTGTTGTTCTGTTACCACTTTTATGGGTTGTTCGTTTATTAACTGATCTAAAAGATCCTTGCAGCCCATGTGGACCATGACTATTTCATTATGATTTCTGTTTCCTCTGAACAGAAACAACCTGGTTTCACTTTTTATCCAAATCCTGCTCCAGAGTCGTCCATCAAGGTCTATTCACTGTTTGGTAGTTTTTAAACGGACATCAGTAACATGTCAAACTTCGTATCAAAATCGGGACACAGCTGCTCTACTTATTATCAAACGTAACCTTTCTTTGAAGACACCCAGACCAAACAGTTTGGTGTTGTATCATCATCCAACCCTCCCTGACTTGTAATCTGGTGACGTGATGGATGACGGAGACTTCCTGTGTTTGATTTGTGAGTGAAATCATATAAATTTTGATTTGGTTGTTGATATTAATGCTATTTGCAAATCAGAGTCACGATAACAATCATCAGTGTTTCTTTTTCAGACATCTCCACAAAGAAATGTTCCTCCAAATGTTCAGGCTGAGTAAACCTCCTCCTGGTCAATGCGAGCGCCGCTTCTTTAATCTATATCCACAAGTTTCACGGATGTAACAGCAAAACCACCGTAACAGAAGACAGTCCCGATACACCACAACCGACTCAGGGTTTGGCTCGTCGACAGCTGCAACATAACGTCTGACAGTTCATTTTTTAAAGAATTAACACACCAACTGAGAGTGGTTCTGACAGGTTCACACAGATGAAGCTGAATTCACTCCAACGTACAAGACTTTATTTGCTTGTAGCTCTGACAACAGCTGTAAAAACATCAGCGTCTATTGAAAGAAACAACTTTCTGACGACAACTGAAGCTAGTGAAGCTTAAACTGTTGAACACGTGAGACTCTGATCAATATTATCATCTGTAATTGTGACAGAAACGAAGCTTCAGAACAGTTACAGCTCGTTGGAAAGTTCTAGAATGTTGCGTTACAGTGCATTAGCTAAGGGAACGCGGTTGCTAGGCGACAAATTAACTACCACTGGCAGTTGTAACCAGTTAGAGCGCGCGGATGTATATTAAACGAACAGTGAGGAGGAAGTGGGGGGACACATGTGTGTGTGTGTGTGTTTATGGGATAATTTACAGCCCCAAAACCTTCACAAACTCCACATCTGACTGGAGTACAAACACCGGAACTCTCGGTTTTAATAATAATTCGTGATTCCATCTTCTTGACGCCTGGGCAGAAGAGAGGATTGTGCAAGTTCACTTGGCAGCCAGTCCACATCTGGAGAGCATTACGTCTGCAGGAGACGTGAAGCCAGGCTAGTTGCGCGGCTTGCCCCTGGATATCAAACTACGTGTCATTAACGATGTGTGTGTATATGTGTGTGTGTGTGTTTTCCATTTCTTAACAGGTCACAGACAAACAGGTTACAAACCAGAGCTTGCTACTTTTTTAATGTATCTTTTTTTTAAAAATCTTTAATACAGGAATGTTCATGAAAACTTGAATTTTTGAGCATATTAATGTGGGACTATAGAAAAAAATAAAATAAAGTGACAACTGCAAGAGAAGGCCTCCTCAGTGTGTGTAGGTAGATAGTTGGATGTAAAAGGCCTGTGAGCCATTTTATATACACACACAGCTGGAATAAGCTCGTCACTGACATTTTATTAGGAAAAATCTCCCGCCGCTGATTAGCACCGGGACTGAGGCGGAGGTAGAAATTGTTGCACGGTGACCCCCGCGGCTTGCGTAACGTGAAAAGGTGCGTTTAAATGCAAGAGGGAATCATATATTTAAACATATATATATATATATATATATATAGCGACAGAGATGTGATTGAAAGGGGTTGTTTTATGCATTTTTAATGCATTTATAAAATGACTGTCGACAAAAGACTGTGCACATTAAAGATCTGTAGTACCGAGCAGCAGCGAGTCTCTCTCCCGGCTGGAGCCATGCACAACACGGCAACACAACACGGCAGCTCTCGGTAACTGTGAGCAAGGCTGAGTCGTTTCTTTACCTCTGTGCTCTGTCGACAATAAGCGTCTCACACACACACACGCACACACACATGTATCCTACCTGCAGTCGCTCCGACGCGGGTTGCCACATATTAGCTGAATCAGAGGTTCTCCGTCTTTACTACAGCTTGTTTTCTTTACGTAGTCCGGTTCACATCTGTTCGCTTTCACGGCTTGACTCCGTCCTCCTTCAATCTGGACTGGCTCGGTAATGAAGGATGTGTTTGCTCCGCCTGGCTGCAGTGTTGACGGTGTCCAGCAGGTGGCGGTAGCTGCTCCGCTGTATCTGGTCCCATTGGTCTGGTCTGGTCTGGTCTGGTCTGATCAGACTGATGCGTTCAGGTGCGGCCGGAAATCAAAGCTTCTACCAGACCGACATTGTGGGTTTTGGTCAGTGCTGTTGGAGGGTTGGTGGAGGGCTCCATCTTGGAGGGTGGATGGATGGAGAAAGGTTTTAAATAAATATATCAATATCAAAATTGGGAGAATTTTGGGATAAATTAACAGTTTTTATACTTTAGTTCAGACTCAAGACATCATCAAGTCTGTTGTAGTGCATGTACTTGCACAGTACATTTGATTATAGATTACTTCTCATACCTAATTACAATAAATACTAGAAACTTTAAGACTATTACGCTTTTACTCGAGTATCGTTCTAGTCGATGACTTGAACTTGAACTGACTTGAACCAAAATCATTTCTTGGTTGAGTATCTGTACTTCTACTCAAATGTTACTTCACATACTTTGAAATAATGAAAATAAGCCAAGTTCTTTGATTTCATTGTCATAATTTCATCTGCACTGTTTGTTTACAAAGTGAAAAAGTTGCTTCTGAACTTCCCACACGTGTTGACATTTGCACCTTTCAGCTAATTGTTTTTGGTTTATTGGTTGATTCTCAGCTCTTTGTGCCCAGTGGTGAATATATTGGAGCATATACATCACAATACAACAAATTAACTGCTAAAACAAGTGTGTAACTAGTCTCCTACTAAAAGTTTCTGATAAGACAGCCAATTTCCACATTCATTCAGTGTAAAAAATCAACATAAAAAGTATTAATATTTCTCAGCTGGACACCGAAAAGTCCCCGTAATGTTATTGAACATCATTAAACAGAGAACTTCAGAGGCTTCAGAAGATTAGTCATCCAGACCAGTGTTGCCAACCAGCAGAAGAATGCAGTTAAAAAGGAAATGATCATATAAAAACGTTCCAAATGGCACGGCAGACATTATTTCAGGGGATGGTGGCAATAAAATGTGGTTAGCTTAAATGTTCTGTTCTCATAATTCCTAAATTTCGCAAAGGCAGCGAACGACAAAGTCTATGGAGAATTGCCACAGTCATGCCCACACATTTTGATCTTCTTAAGCTCCTCAAAAACAAGTTGTAACAAAAACATTCTGTCCCCCAGACTGTTTTGAACTGTGATGAGTTCGGTATGACCTTGTTATTCTCAAAGTGAGGCCTGGGAATCCACTGAAGTATCATCCATTATTTTTGTGGAAGCTGTTGAATGAATTATTTTTACTTTCGCCAACATTTCGGACATAGTTTTACTGTTGGGTAATCATCCTGTGTTTTTTTTTTTTTTTTTTTTTCGGACAAACGATACAGTTTTGTAATAAAACCACAACAGACCTGCTGAGAAAAAGAAAAACCCAACAACAGTGTTTTGCAGAACATAGAAATTAAAAACAAAACATTAAAAGTCTGACCCTGATCCAGGGTGTACAGAGGTCTGAGGCCAAGCACAAGGCCCCAAACACAGAAACACAGACCACAGGGAAAGGTGAGAACTATCAATAACGTCTGTGTGTGCATGTTTGTGTACACATATAATAAATGTAGATGTGTTGAGCGACGTGACTCTACAGTCGCGGTCTGTATTTAGAGATGTTTACATGGGGAACATCTGGATAAAGCCTGAGGTCACTGAGGGTGCTCACATTACCAACACTCCATAAAAGGTCTTTCCCACGGTTGATGGTTCAGTCTGGTGGGTATGACCTTGGGACGCTGGAGAAAAACAGACATTGGGAGAATTATCTTTAATTCTTTTTTTTTATTTTGGTTTGAGTTGACTGCTGCACATCCTTCCACCGTCATCTCATTTATCTGATGTTATTGGATGTGGGTGTTAAATCTATATACTTTTTTTTCCCAAAAGAAGGAGCAGAAGTTGTTGAACGTTGTCAAGTGGCAACAAATGTCTGGTTACATTACATCAACAGTGAATATTGTTGTTAAATGGAAAACATTCACACTTTTGTCCTAACTTCCAGCTATTGTATCAACTCTAGCATTGAAAATTAAAAAAAAAAAAAATCATTGCATGCATGCAGTACAAAAAGTCCCTGGAGCATTATGGTTTTTTTTTTTTTGTTTTGTTTTTTGTTTTTTCATTGTTGCTGTTCCTGACCGAGGCCTTGAGCAAAGAAAAGCTTGTTTTCAGTTACAATTGATTTATTAGTGATAGTTTTACACATTTAATTGGGAAAAAAATGATATCAAAGAGACACAGTCGATCATTGTTCACTTGAATCTTTATTGTTTACATCATTCAACATAGATAATAGGTAATCATATGGTTCCTGTGTTTAAAATGAGAGGGAGAAAGAAAAAACAGAGGTTTAGTTGAGCTTATTGGTAAAACATTGCTCGACCTTGAGGGGAACAACACAGCTGCACAGACAGAGTTTTTCCACTGGCAGGACACAGAAGCACATGTACTCTGGAGTAGATATCATCCCTCTTCCTCTTCTTTCTCCATCCTCTCCACCTTAAAACCAACAAGAGGCCACTCCAGCAAATAAAACACTCATCCAGAAACTATTCAACACTGTCAATACTAGAGGTGAATTTGTACACTGGGATAAACAGGTACACTGAGTAAAACCAACTATGTTTCTGTGCATTGAGAAATATACCTACGTATTATCCTAAATATCACTGAAATACATAACGTAGGATGGCAGGGTCACAGTACTCCAGTAAACCCACTTTCTTTACTATTCGTACACTTGCATGTGAAGAACAGGACGATATGTATTTTGACAAAAAAAAAAAAAAATTCTGTGACTAGTATTTTATATTTGTAAATTGATCTACTGTCCACAAACTACCCGAAGAAAAAAAATATATATTTGCCACAATCTTGACATAGAGAGAAATACGATGCAGTGAAAAAAAAAAAAAAAAAACAACCAACAACCAAATACAAAAAAATTAAATAATGCAAAGAGAACAAGAGCAAATCTAACCATGCACGAAGTAAGGCAACCTACTGCAGAATTTTTATTTTTTTAAGATATAGAAAAAGATACAGTGTATGCACCATGAGCAGTGCAACTATTTCTACAACACCCAAGAACTGTTGTCAGCGCTGTCAGTTTACACTTAGATATCTGGGCTCCTGTGTCGCCAGCCCCACCTACAGACGGAGGTTAGTGGTGGTGTTGCCCATCATGAATAACCTAAGTAATGCAAAGTATGCTCTTATGCTACAGTAAAGCCTTATCGTGGACTTTGACAGGAAAATAAACGTATCAAATTCCAGATTTGTTCTATTTAAACTACACAATATGTTTAGGATTTTTATTCCCCCTCCACTTTACATTCAATTTTGTTCTGCTGTTTTTTTTTCTTAAGAAATACTTAAAGATTTATATTGACTTTCTCTATGCGTGTGTGTGTGTGTGTGTGTGTGTTTGCAGGTGCACATGTGCAGCTCGTGATGGTTGTTGTTTTTACAAATCCTTCGTCTTGATGAGAGTAACCAAGGGTTTGTCATCGGGACTGTAATCTTCATAGGCGATGGGGGTGGCGTCGTACATCGCGGGCCTGGACTTCTTGCCAAATCTAATGAGAAAATAAATATAAATATCAAATGTGATAATATGATCGATCATTTGCTGATAGTTTTTAGGCAGTGTTAATCTTTTACTATAGCGGCACCTAGAGGTGACAGGAAAGTTTGCAGCCAGTTGAATATTACTTACCTCGTCCTCTACAAGGAAAAAAAAGTATACAGTACATATTTAAATAAACTAAAATATACTCAAATACAAGAAAGAACAGTTCAATGCGTATTTTTAAATATAAAGGCTGCAGAAATAATGTAAATGCATTCCCTCATCTGCAATATCAGTTTAAAGAAAAACATATAATATAATTGTCAATAAATTGCCAATAAATAATATATTAGTTGACAAGTATAGTAAGTGTACCTAAGTTAAATATACTTTTAAATGATCAAAACTGAAGTTTTTAGTGGTAAATAACTGTGACACTATAAGTAAAAGTAAGATAAAACAGTTTTTATAAACAAATCCACGTCAGTGACCTGGCGTGGCGGATGGAGGCGATGGCGTTGCTGAACTCGCTGTCGATGCTGCGACAGTTGTAAAACTCCTGGTAGGCGTGACGTGACGAGCCCTGGTACTCGATGCGGCTGATGCGGCAGATGCCCACGATGAGGATGATGAGCATGAGGACGAAGGCCACGCACAGCGCCCCGATGATGATGTAGAGGGAGTGGCGTGGCATGTTGGTCAGAGTGACCTCAGTGTGCGCCGGCTTCCACTGCAAATCTGACACACACAAACACACACACAGAGTCACGCAGCTTTCTACACGTTTCAGATTAGATTAACCTCTGAACACATCTTTTCAGCCTGACTTACAGATCTCACAGCCGGGTCCCACCCACCCCTGATGACAGTGACAGGTGAAGCCGTTTGGTTGGTCGATGCAGGTGCCTCCATGGTGACACGGGTTGCTCTCACACTCGTTGATGTCCACCTCGCAATTCTCTCCTGAACAGGTGAAGTTGTATTTAGTAACAACTAGAGCAACAAAGTCCAGAGCAGAAACTAAAGCTGTGTTACAGTATCTTGATTAATAACTCAGTTGTTTTCAAACCTAGGAGCAAATTTTATAAAGAAAAAGCAGACGATGTGATGCGTCACAATTATCTCACTGAAGACATAACTGCAGTGGTTGGTCTGTCGCCTCACAGCAACAAGGACTTTCTCCACTACTACTACTACACAGCTACTCTTACCTACCTGGTATTTATCCTGACCTCACCCACAGTTACTTGGACTAACTCACGATCCTTAAAGAATAAGTGATATAGCAAATCTTTGGATGAATCTTTCCATTTCATCTTTTCTTTGAATATTTCACAGAAAACCTGAGTCATCCTCTTCTATCCTGAATCATGATCATCATACTAACAGGCAGCCGGTCCACGGGCTGTCAGGCTGATTATGTTAGCGGCTCTCACCCAGGTATCCAGGTGGGCAGACGCAGGAAGCATTGAGTCCTGTGCTCTCACAGCGCCCTCCGTTCTGGCAGTGCATCTTCAGACATGGATCCTTGTAGATTTCACAGTGTCTGCCTACACACGCAAACACACACGTACAGTTGAATATGTATAATAAATTATCTTCATCATTAAAACGATAACAAACTCAACCACCTACGTGTGAACCTACCTTGAAATTGAGGCGTACAGACGCACTCGTAGGCATTGATCAGATCCCTACAGGTGGCGTAGTTCTGGCAGGGGGCAGACAGACACTCATTGTACTCCTCCTCACAGTACAAGCCATGGTAGCCTTAATCAGACACACAAGCACACACACGGTATATATTAATAATACAGTCTTAAAAAGATACGAACACGTGACTCTGCTGCAGTACTGTAGCACCACATCAGAGGAGATTTCAACCATTATTTATCAAGGAAAGGTTTTGCTGAAAGTGCACGCCGTTTTAGCTGCGACAGCACTTTGTATTATTCATTCTGTTGGTCAGCTGGACCTAAGAAATTCTAATAAGTTTGCTTTAGATGGGGCAGTTTGTGTAACGTGGGCAAACTTATGTAATGTGTAACTACATACTTGTTTAGTCAGAGTCTCAATATTAAGAGATCAATCACACTGACACTTCACATTCAATGAGTAAAGGTTTAGTATTATTAGTGCATGAAAATGCAATAACACAATGTGTATGAATATATTGGAAGCCTAATATTTTTGTGACTGATGTTCAGTGGAGTTGGACATGAGGTCAGTTGACATGCAGTGCACTGTGTTTTCCATAGGATGGCAGCTGTGTACTGAAGCAGACTGAAGCTGCAACATCTGAAAATATGTTCAGTGCACGAGTGACAGAAAAATCATATTTCTCTTCTATTTCTCTTCAATAATAGAACAACATGTGATGTAATTCTATCTGTTTATCAGCTTTAAGAGCACAGGTAAGGACTGAAAGATAAGTCAAGCGTCAATAGTTGTTTAGCTCTGAAACAGAAGAAGGCGGGTAGCTGTGATGTCTGTACAGGCGTTAATCTAATATTGTACATTCATACCTGTTCACATTCCCAACTGAATCACTACACTTCACAGAAAATGTTCTACCGTCAACATGAGAAGAAACCAAAGTCACCAGAGGACCAATGTCTCTCGAGTCCCTAAGACTGGTGTTCAAATCTGTTTTCATTAAATCTGCTCCTACTCTGACTGACTGAATTTCTCACTTGGGTCCCAGTGCTGACAAAGTTTCAACAAACCCTCCTTGTGCCACTGCTAATGTGTGTTTGGGGAAAGAGCGAAGGGGAATTAATGAGGAACCCAGTTAGAGCCTCTAGGGTCCTCACAGTGAAATGCCAGTGAAATGTCAAGTGCCTTTCCAAGACTCTGTTTGGTTTCCGTGGGCTGGCAGCTTCTCATGTGAACCTGATTACAGGAAACTGGAGGACGGATCCTTGTTCATATCAACCTCCCCAGCAGCTTTTATTTCATCCAGCTAGCAGCCATTTACACAACACTCACACACTTACACGAGGCAGGCAAACGCACAAAATACTGTAGTCATGCATCATACAGATGCAAATTTTCAGACACACAGTAACTCGTACCTCAGACACCAGCTGGCGTTTTGTCGTGGTGAAGAAAAGGTCAGTTCTAGTCTGAAACATCATGCCTGTGTGTGTGTTCACTGTAATTTCTGAGATGCTAATTGTAAATCACCAATTTGATTAATCCCATTAGACAGGACTGTCTGAGTAGAGACATTTGATTGGATGGCAGCATCTGCCCAACTGGCATAGTTATAGACTCAGACAATAGACTGGGAGTCCTATGCACTCTCTCTCTCTCTCTCTCTCTCTCTCTCACACACACACACACACACACACACACAGACATGCAAGGCTTCACCATAGCAACCAGACAACAGAGGATGAGGGAAATGAGGTGAGGTAAACTGCAGGAACATAAAAATGAAGAAGGACAAAAGGACAAGAAGAATTAGAGAAAAGAAAGAAATGAACATCTGAAAAAAAAAAAAAAAGGCTGCGAATGTGATGAAAAAAACTGGAAAACTGTAGAAACTGTAGACGTCTGCTCTGAGAAAGGACACAGCAAATGTGAAAGCAGCAGAAGAATATGAAGTATGGTGGGTTTATTAAAACCAACAATAAAGGTTTTTCACTACCACAGACAGACTTGTGCACTGAGGTGTTGTGTGTTGCCAGATTTCTACCACAAATATGAACATATAATGGTCCGATACCACCTCCAGATCGTAGACAACAAAGAAGCCGTCTGAAAACTGAGACTGTATCGTTCAAACTGGTTTTTACAGGTTTGGAAAAACATGTTTTCACTGCTCATCTGGCTGTGATTCCAAATCTAAAACAATAAAAAAAGGAAAAGCTGAGCAGTGATTCATCTCTGACCTGCAGAGACTACCATCAAGATAAATAACAACACAAGCTGCCAAACATGATTTAAAGTTTGCATATGTTCCCAGTTAAAGCCATATTGTTGCAGAAGCATGAACATCAGATCAACAACAAAGCCAGTAACTGGACTTATCACTGACATTTGATTGACACATTGTGTAAAAAAAATAAATAAATAAAAGAGAAAAAAGAAGCATGTCGTGTTGATGTGTTTGTTTTTTGGACTGAGAAAGTGATATATCTCATCATCCCAGGAAAATAATTGAAAAACACATGATAAGTCATCGTTCCACTCAATTGATTTCATCACGAAGGCATCGGCACCGGCGCCACAATCATAAGATAAGTCATTCAGACAGACCGTGTTTACTGCTCCTCTGAGTATGACTCAGTTGAGCTGAGTTGATGCTACAACTCACTATGACTTTTGTTATCAGTAACTTTTAATGTGAAGACTGTAAAGTCAGACTTAGTTCTCAGAAAGTTCAAAGTGGACATGGATGGATGACTGGATGAGCTTTTAATGACGTGCTGTGGTATTTTGAATGTATTTGTCAATAGGGCATATTGGTGGGGGTGAACCTGCTGTGGCATGAATGTTTGTGGAAAAATTTGACAACCACTCATTCTCAGTCTGTCTTAAAATAGATGGGAAAAAAACAAGAGTCATGTGAATTGCTGATATTGTCCAGTGATTAAACGATTTTAAATTTGTCATCTAACGCTTCATTTTATTATTTAGACTCTGTGCAATAAACAACTTAAATAAAGTGAGCCGTCTCACCTCCACGTGACTTTGACTAAATTTGGCTCAGCGATGCTTGCAGCAGTCTGACATCAGAGGTCACAGCAGCACCTTAAAATCCTTATTAAAACCATCAATTACCACGACGTCTGACTCTGCAGCTCACCTGGGACACAGAGACACCTGTAGCTGTTGCCTACGCTGCGGCAAACCCCATGAGCGCACGGGTTCAGGGCACAAAAATCCACAAGCTGTGCACAGGTGGGGCCGGTGAACCCGGCTGTGCAGCTGCAGCCAAACCCCAGGGGACCGGGGCCCTGAGCGTAGCACGTCCCGTTATTGTGACAGGGGCTGGAGGCGCACGGGTCCACCTTCTGTTCACATGTAGCTCCCTGATATCCTGCAAGAGAAGGACAGAGACATGATGAGAAACTAACACAAATACGGTTTCTGTAATATCCTTCATATGTTTGGGAGTAAACAGAGGCTCTGGAAAGAAGGAAATGCTGCCAGGACCTTTGAAGTTATTTACAACTGTTTACAAAATCACATATTGTACATGTGTGCAATATAAACACTTTGAACACAAAGCTGAGGTGCAGGTGCATAACCAGTTTTACAAACAAAATATTGATGAAACGTGTTGAACTACAGGCAACAAGGAGGAGGATGAGTGGCACGTCCATCATGGGGTTAAACTGCATCTATTCTTCAGCCCATCAGCCCAAGTGTCATCAGATCCAGTGGTAGTATTAAAAAGCTATTTCATTACCAGTCCAGAATAAACTTAACTGTTCAAGTACTTCAAGTACTTTTCTCTCCTAAATTAACTTCAGTTGAAGAACTTCAAAAGACATGCTAACTTCTATAGATATTAGCATGCTAACCAGCTAGTCCTGGCCTATCTCATCAATTTCCATATATTAAAACTTCCTGTCTTGATGAGCTGAAACAAATCAGATTTGGCAGCAGAGACAACTTTGGAGGGGAAAAAAATGGTGGGTTTAGTTGTACACAAGAGATTTTCTGTCAAATATATGATGAGTTTTGAATGCAAACAAGACTCTTCTCCCAAAATTGTTGAAGTGTTATTAACACTAAGTGACTGTTCAGAGGAAGTTGTGACGGCACCGATCAAAGATGATGTGTTGGTTTGATTCATCATCTACCAACGAAAGTCATTACCTCAAGCATTTTTAATGTTATTTCCATCATCCTTTTCTCTGTTGCTTGAGTTAAAGCATATTAACAGAAAATGAATTCCTCTTGTTGACAGGAAAGACTAATTACTCTGTTACACCAGTATCTGTTGCAGGAGGTGGAAGTGTTTCTGTCGTGTTTTTACTGTGCGACAATGCCCATGGGCTCCATTTCCCTTTGCGGGTGACTGGTTTTGTGCCGAAGCCACTGGTTTCCTCTTCACCTCCTCTCATTATCTGATGAACCTCTGCTTCTTTCACCTATCCTTTTCTAAAAATAAGTTTGTCTCTTCACCCCATCGCCTCCTCCTGGCTTCACCTCCTTTTAGAGCAGCCATTATACTGCTGCACTATGCACATGAACATACCATGCAGTGACATAGAGTGTGTGTGTGTTTTGTTCCTCTGATTTACAGTAACATTGGTTGTTAAACCTTGTGCTGACTGTACCAGAGTGCACACTCCATTGAGCTAATGAAGAGATCTCTCTCAAGTATCCATTGATCTGCACGACTTTATTTCACTGTGTGATGAGGACATCTATCATTCAGCAGCAAAGAGAGAGAAAGGAGTAATCTGCAGCAGTCAAGGCAAAATCGCACCCAAAGCTGTCTCCTCCGTCCTCTCTGCATCCTCTGTCTCGTTCTGCTTCGTCCTTTCACTCTTCTGTCTCCTTCCAAACCCCCCTCATCTCTTCATCCCTCTTCCTTTTTCTCTTATATGCTTGCAAATACACACAACACATGCAAACAAACAAGCTTTTGCATAATTGAATTTTATGATTTGTATTTGTTCTGTCGTGGTTTAATCCCCTGTTTTCCCTGCTCTGTTTAGCAGCACATCTGAGTCTTAAGTTATCAGTTTTCTCCTTCTATTCTTAGCGTATATGTTTGTACATTTAGATACTGTATCTAAAGATTCACAAACACACACACACACACACAATGTGATATGAGACCTGGTTGACATGGAGGAGTCTGTTCATTTCTGCTGCTGGCATTCAAACCTGCCAAAATTATATTAAAAAAAAGCGTTAACAGTTTAAATTTAGCTTGCTGGCACGCTCCACCGCCCTGCTGGATGTGACTGGAGGCATTCACAGCACTGACACTCACGCTTTCTCCTCTGTCAGTTTGTGTATGTGCGAGAAAAATAAAAAAAAAGGTAAAATGAAGATGAAGTAAACTTCAAGTCAGTGTGCTGAAGAGTCGAAGCATATCCATGAAAATCAAATTCATGGATGTCACGCAGCTGTGACTTCCTCCTCACTGTCTTTTGGTTAAATTAAAATAGATCATTATAATCAACTTCTTTGTTTTATTCTAAAGAGCTGGCATCGTATAGTCTCTCGCTCAGTTATGTTATTAAAACCTGTATAAAAAATACCTTAACGTTACCATTGTGGTAAAGTTTTCTCTGAGAAAAATGTATTTGTTATTTTAATTTTTTGATTTTTTTTTTCTGGAGAAATTCAGCAGGTGAAAATATTACCTGCTATCTCTGCAGGCTAAATCTACAATCCCAGAGTTGATATCTCTCTGATGACAGCTGCTACAGTTGTCACGTCATCCATCATTTTATTTATTGCCTGTGTCTGTACAGGAACACAGCAAGAAAAACTGAGGCTGATGATTTATGAGGTGGGAGCATAGATCCTAGCAGCATGAAGACTATGTGCTATATATATATATATATATATATATATATATATATATATATATATATATATATATATATATATATATATATATATATATATATATGATGTGTGTTAATTTGGTCTTTTGAGTGTGTTTACACGACTTTGCCTATGGAGGACACTGCTGCACAAACAGTCATAATTATAAAGCGTTTTTACTCTTTACTGTTCCTGAGAAAGAAGAGGGAAAAAAAAAAAAAAAAAAAAAACGCTGACATTTGACAAAAATGCTACAAACAAAAGAGACGAGGATCTGGTCCTGAGGGAAACGAACGCCGCAGGAGGAACAAATGTCTCTGTCCTTTCTACACAAAGGATTCTTATTAATGAAAGATTAAACGTTTCCTTCTACTTTATATTTCTTTACTTCTTTACTTTTATGTTTTTTTTCAAAAATGCAATTGATAAAAACATCGCTTCCACTTCTGATTATTTTCCCAGAGGACGTGTTATTCAGACCTTGAACCCGTCGTCCTTCTGTGATATGTTAATCACTGTCTTCAGTCTCTTCATCTTAATGTGTTTCTATGACACACACACACACACACACACACACACACACAAACAAACAAACAAACAAACAAACAAACTCAGTTATTTTATTCTGAAGCTGTAAGAAGGAGAGTGTTTGTTTATGCAGTGTGTTCTCTCTTACAGCAGCGTCCGAGTGTTGTTCAGCATCCTGATTCACTTATTGATCCATCACTTGTTAAACTGCATGTCCTATGCTGAGACATCCTTTCTATGGATTTCCCATCTTGAATTTATATGTGAGGATCGATCCTCTTCTTTTTTTTTCTTTTTTCTTTCCTGTTCACTTACTGATTATTTCTGATGCAAACAAACTGCTGCCGCTGCTGCAACGTCGAACACATCGAGTTTTCAGCTCCGACTTCATCATCTGACGACGATTTTGTTGGATTATTCAATAAACCTTGTTCTTCTTAGCAGATATTTTGAGTCTCAACAGTTAAACAGGAAACCTGATCCACTGCAGTGTAATTTGTTTGTAAATAACTCACTCAGGTCATTTCTCAAAAAAAAGTTTCCTCAGACACAGATTTATCCAATAATCCCCATGAACAATCCCCTCACGTTAATTAAAAGGTGCTAACATTATTCTCTGCACTGTTTCTCTCATTTTATGGAAATAAACACACAACCAGAAGATTATGAATTCCTCTCCCCATTGGAGACCTTGTTTTTTTTTTTTTTTTTTGGCAGCTTCACATTAATAATAAAATGAAGTGTAGCCATGTGAGCGCGGTTTTCTCCAGATCAAGTATTAACTGACCGCTGGGAGCTGTACCTGGAACAATGAAACAAGCTCCCTGTTGTGTTTTACAACCATCTGCTGATACTTTATTTATGTAGCAAGCTGCATCGTTACCTAAACTTTTTTTTTTTTCCACTGTATTCTGTATTTATACGTGTGCACAGACGTGTGTGTTCATCGCAAACTATATTGTTGAGAAATGCTGTTTCGGCAGAAGTTTTGCGGTCACAGATTTCCCTGGAGAGGCTGATGCAGGTCACCGAGGCTATGAAGACTAATTGGAATAGAGGAGGGAGGGGAGGGGTTTAAATTAAGCATCTGCATGGCACAGATACTGTTAAACATGCAGCAGAAATGCAGATCGTATGACTGGATTCAAACAGCTGAAGAATACACCATGTGATGCATATTTATTTCAGGTTATATATGCTCTTTTCCTTGAAAGTTTGCTTGGGTAAAAATGCATCAGATTTTATTTGTTCCTCTATATTTAAAACGCTTCTGTTATAGGCAAACACAACTTTTTTTTTTGGGCGTCTCTACCTTCAGGACAGTAGCACCTGGGTCCCGCCAGGCTGCTGAAACAAGTGGCTCCATTTTTGCAGGGCTGAGAGAGGCAGTGGTCAACCAGCAACTGGCAGCGTTCTCCTTCATAACCTGAGAAAACACACGTTCAAATCACTGACTACTTGATTCATTACGTTTGGTCGAATGCAACGAAAAGCAAACGGTTTCTACTGGGTCGTCTGAGAATCTGGAACCTTTTGACATTTCCTGTTTCATGCTGCAGCATCTACCTTCACCTTGCCTTTTATACTGAACCCTGTCTCCAATGTCTTTATCTGAATTTGATTCCAAAACTGTTACATAATCCTTAATAAAGAAATATTAAAATAAGTCATCAAAGTGAACTGATTTGAATTCTGTTTTCTGTTTACACCTTTTTGTTTATCAGTCATTCAAGGAGAACTCAGAAGGACGATTCCTTTAAAGAGAAGCATCGGAGCATCAGTGGTCACCTCTGACATTTAACTTCCTACCAGAGGCGCATGTTTCGAGTCCCTGTCCTAAAATGAATCTGACAAGATCAAAGGTTCAGGCAAACACTGGGTTTCATTCTTCACATCTACACAGCTTTAATCAATCCAACAGTCTACACAGTCAGACAGTCTGGCCTTCCACACCCATGACACACAAGATCTCAGACAGTCCTGAAATAAACACATCGAAGCGCCTGAGAACATGAAAAATGGCCGACATGGACACATACCTGGAGGGCAGCTGCACGTGAAGTTGCGTCCTTCACCTCCTTGTCTAACGTCAGTGCAGGTACCGTTGTTGCGACAAGGTCGGTGGTGGCAGGCGTCAAACTCCTCACAGAAGATTCCCGTGTAGCCGTCCTCACACTCGCAGAAAAAAGTGCTCTGAGAAACACAGATTTGAAACTTTACTTTGCTTTATCACAGTGATGCATTGTACTATTGTTATACGATATGAAGTAAGAGAAAATACTTTATATAAATCACTTTCTCCTAAGTTGCTCCCCCCAAAAAAAATTTATTTGATGACCACTTGTTTCTGCAAAATTTTTTCCTCATGTGTCCATCAGCCTCTTTAACACTGAAGCTCAAATGTTGAGTCTTGAGGGTTTTATTTTGTTGATTTCTCACCTCAGATGGCTGCGTGATACATTTGCCTTTCCCGGAGCACTGAGGGTCACTGAAGCTGCTGCCGGGCTCCACGCAGCTGCTGGCTTTCACCGTCAGGTTGAGGCGCAGGGTGACCTCCGGGGCTGTGGGGGCGCCCACACGTAACACACCTACCACAGAAGAGTCAGGACCTTCATGAAATATTCATGTACAGTTGTTTTTAATAATAGATACTGCACTGGCAGGTTGCTGTGAAATGTTCCAAAGACTTTCATGAATGAATGAATCCCACTTGCTTTGATCTCCTGCCTGAACATTAACCTGTTCACTGAGGTATTCATTTTCCTCTCACTGTGAATTGACCATCAGCTTTCAGCTTGTCCAATACTTTCCCATGAGTCTAAGCTCCACTTTGCGTTTAGTTGTAATAAGTAAATGGTAGCATGCCAAAAAGCTACTTTAACATTTATAAAAAGGCAACGTTGTTACTCCAAACAAATAGGGGGCAGCATGTTACCAGAAACTCCTATGAATCAAATCAGGGAAATTACATTCTTTGGTTCCTCCTCCCCTCTTTCCCCTGATTATTTCACAGTGAGAGAGAGAGGAAGATGTAACGGTGTCAGAAGTAGAGGACAAAACTAAAAATGGATGCTAGGGGAGATTGTCACAGGTTTTCAGGTTGTCCTACTAGACCGGTGAGTCTAGTAGTAACTGAGGTACACAGTGGTATCATAAGCTGGGTAATATACAAACGTGATAGAACCCAGGGTCTATTTTACTACAAATACGAGTCAAATACCTTAGAGATATTCAAGAGATATTTATGTTTTGTTTTCACAACCAAATAGGTAACAATGAAAGTAAATGGGGCAGTCAGCCAAACGTATCTAAATTGCCATTTTTAACTACTAATAAAGCTCAAAATATCACTTCACTTCAGCAGTAGCATGAATAGGGTCTCTACACATAAACTCAGTAGTGATAACTTAATAAGTGCCGGTGCTGCGACATTGCTACGTTTGGCTGACTGCCCCACTTACTTTCATTGTTAACTATTTGCTTGTGAAAACAAAAAATTTAACAAGGTGTTTGACTCGTATTCGTAATGAAATAGACCCTGGATTCATGTTACCCTGGACCATCATTTTAATTGGATACCTCCACAACACATTAAAGAGGCATCTTTGGCATCAAAGAAACTTTTGAATATTTTAACTAAAACAAACTTAAATGTTGCACCATTTAAAAATTAGCTTGCAGACGTACAGAGCAGCTAGCATGACTGCACACTCTTTTAGCCTTGTAAGTAAAGGTGACAAAACAGATTTTACATGATCTTTCTCCCAAAAGTACGCTTTGAAAAATCCAATAAATAAAAGTGTTGACAGAGGTAGACAGCGTTTTATTGTGACCAGAAATAGTGTGTGCCTCTCTGTCTTGTCTCTCTGGTCTATAAGTTCAGAACATCTTATTATATCTTCTATCAAAGCTGACAGCTACAGGGGCACTTGGACAAAAATAGCCTCATAGTGAATATTAACTGCCATTTTTTAAAGCCTGATCTGAGACCAATGAGATGCGAGTTCAGCAGTGACGATACGCTGATGATGTCAGAGTCTCGACCAATCGGACGGGCTGATGAGACGACGCATGCTCTTTTATCACCCGTGACTAAAATACCATCAGCTCAATGACATCGAATGTTGGACCTGCAGAGTCACTGCTGCTTGTGAATTGTGAAAAAAAAGCACATTGGAAACAATCAGACACAGTGACGTGTGAAGAAGGAAACGCAATGTCACTGCTCTGCTCCTCCCTCTGGACTGAAGCTTTCCACGACACGCAAGGTCAGGCGGCCTCAGGCCACCGTGCCCACACATGAAACTTGGTATAATTGCGAGTTTGCACTTGTGGACATTATTCATTCATTGTGTAGTCTGACAGCAGCAGCAGGAGGATAACAACCACGTGTCTACATCCGATTCCTGCAGTCTGACCTTCATTCTTTCCTCCTCTCTAATCCCTCTCTGTCTCATCTCTTCTTTCCAGTCTTCCTCTTTCCTTATCATCCTCCTCCCTCCTCTCCTCTCCCACCTCCCATTATCCTCTCACCATTCTGATTTAACTCCCCTAATGTCATCTCCCCCCGTCTGTCTGTCTCTCTCTCTCTAGCAGTGTAACACAGACAAGCCAAGGTCAGTAGACAGGCAGCGTAGTGAAACAAGCATCAGGTATGTGAAGCACACACAGAGGTCACTGAGCCCTTCAGTCAGAGTGAGACTCCAGTCACCTCCTCCCTGTCTCCCTCCAGCACCAACAGCAGCTCACCGGTGTTTTTTGGCACGTGTGTGTGTGTGTGTGTGTGTGTGTGTGTGTGTGTGTGTGTGAAGTGAAGGATTAAAATACAGATGGTATATCAGCATAAATATGTTTTTTTTTTTTTGTTTTTTGTTTTGTTTTTTCAATATGCAAATGTCACATTCTGACTCATAGATGCAAATATTATGTGATGCTCTTCAAAGACATGCCAGGAATAAACACAGTAAATACGATTTATTTATTCACTGAGTTGTAAATGAGCTATTTTGGAGATATTTCAGAATGATTTCTATCCAGCTTTATGCTTGTTGGATAACAAAAGCATAAAATTATTAAATTGACATATTTTCCTCTTCTATTTAAATTTAATCTGGTTTAAACATCCTGATTCATCAAAACAGTTGTAAATGACGGCGTCTTACTGAGGAAGTAGTTCTGTCCCAGAGGCAGCAGGTGGTCGGGGACCACCAGTCCGTCAGAGGCCTGAAGGAACCACATCATGGTGCCGTTCAAATTGGACGAACGGAGGAAGCCTTCTTCATTCAGACGCCATAACACTGGAGCTCCGCTGGCGTTCACCACCACCCTGGTTGAAGAGACGAAGAATCAAAAAGGATTCGGTGGTTGTGCACTTGGTTTAAAATACCTGCTGCAGGTTGACAATATTCACAGTGTAAATAGCATAAGGGAGCAGACTCTGGCAAGAAATATGGGAAACATAATCCACTTCAGCCTTAGTTTGTAGTACACCCAGTGAGCAAAGATAATTAACTATAATCATCTATGTCAACGCAACTTCTCTCCTTCTGATCCAGATTTTAGTCAAAACAAGAACCTTCATAAAATATTATCCACCTTCTTTCCCCACATGGTCAAACCAACACTTTGTCCCCCGTGTGACCCTAAAACAGATGATGTAAGAGCTTTCCTGCTCCTGATCTTGGCATCATAACAGTCAAGTCTGATGAAAACCGGCTGTCAGTGATCTCAGTGGGACTTCAGACGATTTGTCCAAAAGTGAAAAAGATCAACACAGACTAAGAAAGAAGACGCAGCTGAGCATTTCAACACTATTCTTAGATGCATAAAAAAAAAAAACATGTTTTTATCTTGTTATATTGTTTTTAAGGTTCAACTTAAGACAATAGGTCACATCATTCATACACTAACACGAGGAAGCAGTCGAAAGTTAAATCTGTATCCGACTCAAGCTTCCTAACATCCATAATGATGTTGTTTTCCTCTTCCATATCTGGATCCCCTCTGTGATCAATGCTTCAGGAGCCAAAAGGAGACTCTTGAGGAGGCTCATAACTTTCTCTGTGAACATCTGAGCGATGCAGCCAGACTCCTGCTGGTCAGAGTGAGAAGAATAATGTGAGACATATGTCCTGAAAGAGACACTGAGTTGCAGGTTTGCCCGAGGAGAGGAGTGAAAAGAGAGACCGTGTGGACTGAAATCTGTCGATCAGAGCAGCGAGTCGTTCGTTGAACAGCTTCAATGAAATTTTCCCATCAATTAAATGCTTTTAAACACCTCCCTAACCTCACTGCAACCCCTGAAATAATCATTTTCATTTTAATAAAAACAATAAATCAGTAAGTATCCTCTCAGGCTTTGCCTTTGTATATTTGTTGTAATGAGTGCTCTCATAACTAACATTAATACCTGCACGGTGCTTTTCATACAAAAACCAGCAGATGGAAGAGCTTTAAAGGGAAAATGAGAATTAAAAATAACAGATGAACGATGTGTTTACCACATTGCAGCATTAATGGTGATGAAGTACAACATTTTGGTTGTTTAAAAACTAATGATTCTAAAGTTCAAAGCCTCAGAAAAAAAAAAAAATTGAGATTGTTCTTTAATGAGCGAGTGTCAGACCTTCAGGAAAGAAGCTGTCAGACAGTTGAGGACATTTAAGGATGCGTCTGAGGACGTGTTAATGAGTTTGGGCAGTTTGTGTCTTCAGAAGTAGATTTTAACATGACGGCTGTTCCCCCCCAAAAAAAAAAAAAAATGTTGAGGTGAAGAGAAAACTGAGCCTGAAGGAGTGAAGGGATAAGATGGTGAACACGTGACTCAGACTCTTGGAAATTTCTGCCTCTTCAAGTTGAAATGAACGGTTCATCTGTAGGAAATGATGAGAAATAGTAATGAGAAGTATCATTCAGTTAGTTTAGGGTCAGGGTTGGGGGGGTATCTGATTTTTAACCCTTTAATGCCTGACATCAAATAGTAGCCAGAAAATAAATAAAAAAAAAAAAAAAAAAAAAAACATTTTAATCTGAGATATTTATCAATCCTAAAAAGAAATTACAAAAGAAAAAAAACATGCTATTTCATTTATTTTATTTCTATTTATTTTATTTTATTATATTCATTATGATTTTATGATTGTTTTATTTTAGTTTATTATTATTATTATTATTATTATTATTATTATTATTATTATTATTATTATTATTAGATTATTATTATTTCATATGGTTTTTATCATTACTAATCATTTTATTTAATTTTATTTGATACACGTTGATCATTTTGATAAGATAGAGGTCTCATAAACTCATGTATCAAATATGATAGAATTGGCAATGAAGAGCTTAAAATATAAGCAGATATAATCCAGTCAGTCATTATGAACTAAATAAATTAGCATTTTAAATCAGTTACTATCATTAACCAGTTATTTTTTGATAAGCTAATATTCTTATGTAAGCTTAATATAAGTAAGATTGTTTGCAGACACAACCTCAGCAGCAGCACGACAGCTGCTCTCTCCAGCCTCTTTAGGAAACAAGAGCTGCATCACATTGTCTGGAGCCACATCATCCTGCCTGAAATCAATGTCACATTAAAAAACAACACTGCTTCATTTCCAAGTAGCGACAAGTGTGTTTGTACACAAGAGTCCTTCACTGCCTGCGTCTCAGGTGTCGTGTATAATTATACTGTAAGAAAACAAAAACAGCTGCAGCTGATTGGCTTTCAGCTCGCGGCTGCAGTCGTGATCGGGGGCCTCCAGTTTGTGTTGATGTTTATAACGAAGAGGCAACATCAGGAGCATTCGTCACAGTTCACCTTGACCATTTGCTTCTGCTTAATTCAGTGACTCTCGTTTACCAAACGGTTGTAACGCTGTTTATGAGCAAACATCTGTTGAAAAGACGGTGTGATACGATGTCTTCCCTATCAGCGGTGGGTTATGAAGAAATTTAAATGGAAGGTCATTAGTTACAGAAGCTACAAGCTGTGCTATGTTGTCAACAAAAGTTGCTGCATGCTAAGCATGCGGATAAAACGCTGTGTGGAGTGATTTCTATTCTAAGGGATTCTTTATGATGATGATTATTCAGGCAATACGCTGCTGTACAGCCTGTTATTCTGGTTGATATGGTTCTAAAAAGCTGAACCGGTTTGGTTAATGAAGGACCTCAGACTCATTGATTGTGTCCTGATTTAACGTTGAGATAAAAATCACAGTAACCGTACTTAATTATACTCTTTATTGTCATTTCAGATTGTTTTATTACTACACTATTCCAAATATTTAATTCACTGCAGTAAAAAAAAAAAAAAAACAGTCAGTTCAGGCTGGTTTAGTGTTGTGACCACAATACCAATGGTGGGAGGAACTTTAAATGAATAATTCATGAACGCTCCCAGATTGCAGCGTCGGAAGGTTTTACTTTTCTTCCACTTACGACGTCGAACAAATACAATATGAGGTAAGATCTTCATCTGGTGTTACATTACTTTTTTCTTGAAGAATACTTTAATCTTTCAAAAGGACAGCACATCCACACTGAGATTTTTAATTATTCCGGGTGATTACACCTCAATACAGGTCGGAGATGGAAAGTTGGATGGATGGAGTTGTGTTGTGGAAAGTCGGTAAAATCAATGTTAATATGGTGGAAAAAAAAAAAAAGATATATTGGTGTCATTTGTTCTGCTCCAACATGTGCAATGAAACTACTAGTTCTAGTTTTAACTGTATGAAATCATATGGAACATATTATACATGTGTGTTATATATGTCTGTTTTTTTTTCTTACAGTTTTTAAGGTCATAGTCTGTTTTTTATTGGAGGTTTTTTATTGTTGTTTTTATAATATCTTGTGTTTTGTGATATTTGCACTGGTCATCACCCACTGGACTGTCGACTGCTTGAAGGGTGGTACAGATGTGCAGTTCAACATTTTCCTCGCTCTTCATGATGAATCTGCTGATCTGGAACATCCTTCATCACCAGTTGTTATGAAAACAAGACGTTGGGTAAGTCTTGTAAAACAGTGATTTTAATAAACTCTCAGTTCACTTACTAAGTTATCAGTACTTCAGTTTATGTGTAGTGACCCTATTCATGCTACTGCTGAGGTGAAGTGACATTTTGAGCTTTATTAGTGGTTAAAAAATGACAATTTAGATACGTTTGGCTGACTGCCCCATTTACTTTCATTGTTAACTATTTGGTTGTGAAAACAAAAGACAGTCAAGCTCAATATTAATTCGAGTAATATCTCTTGAGGGGGAGTTTGACTCTAATTCATGGTGGAATAGACCCTGGGTCCATGTTACTCTGGACCGTCACTTTAAGTATAATAAAAAAGCCTTGTGTAGGCAGATGTATGCACTGCAACATGGGGAAAAGGTAAAAATAGTGGGAGAAACTTGGATAAATCAGTGAAAGTGAAAGTAAAAGTTTTCTTACTTTACAGCTGTCTCTTCAGGCACCTCCACAGACAGAGTCAGAGTTCCTGATGTGAGCTCACACAGCTCAGGACTCACACAGTGAAGACCCTCTGTCACCTGAAACACACAAACACACGCATAACATATGTTTTATTTATATTTTTTGAAAGATAAACCCACAGGAGTTTAAATTTAGTGTGGTTTGTTGTCTCACCCTGTCTGCCTCCCACGGCACCACCAGCAGCCTCTGGCCAGGTTTGGGTTGCCATGGCTGCAGTGTGGGAGGTGCTGGTGTGGTGGTGGAGGGGACGGTGGTTGGCTGCGGCGGCGGCTGAGTGGCGGCAGCCGTGGTGGAGGCGACGGGCGTAGCCAGCTCGGGAGCAGAAGGCGTGGCGGGGTCCCAGTCTGTGGCCGGCAGGTCCAGTAGGATCTGATCACATCGCTCTCCCTCGTAGCCGTCAGAGCACTCGCAGGTGTAGGCCGGCTCCCCCTCCTCCCCGCTGTCGCTCAGGCTGCAGTTTCCATGGAGACAGGGGCTGCTGGCACACGGGTCTGTGAAAAACTGGAATAACAGGGAGAATAAATAAAAACAGGAAGAGGGAGACAGATCAAAACATGCTTATCTAACAGTGTTTTCACCTCCAACGTCCACTACACTGTCTCATCTTCTAAGCTCCATTTTTCCCAGTGAAAACACAGGTTACAGAGGTGGGATACAGCTCCATTTTATGTGGCCTTGTGAAGAGCAAGAACATGTAAACGCTCATCATTTTCCTTTCACTTCTTTCTTTTATTGCTCTGACTCAGCTCTCTATTTTACACCCTATGCTCTGCTCTTTCCTTTTATTACATTTTGACTCCTGTGATTCTGATCAATTGCTGCAGGGCTCCATCTTTCCACACACACACACACACAAAACAGCATGAATATACACATGCATGCACATACACACTTAGGCCAACATTTTGTACACAAACCATGTTTTCCTGTCATGCAGCGCTGAGAAAAATGTACCCTGACAACCTCCTTCATGCTGGTTTCCCCTCCATCAATAATTGATCATATTTGGAGGAAAACATTTCAGTATAGATGTTGAAGGTGAAACAGGACAAAACCAAGAGCCTGCGAAGCTTTTCCACCCAACACCACGTCGCCTTTTGCTTGGCTTTCAGATTCTTCTCAGGCTTAAGAACGTCTATAATCTGCCTCCCTCTTATTTATGAGCAAATTCGCTTCAGCAACCTGCAGGTATCTGCAGCCGCAGCCGTCCAATTTAAATATGCTCAGATAACAGTTTTAATAAAAAAAAAAAAAAAGAAAAAACAAAAACCCAGACTGGAGAGAGGCTGAACAGAAGGATGGATATGATGCTCGTACCAAATCCCTCAGTTCATATAGATGTGTATGTAGGTGTGTGTGTGTGTGTGTGAGAGCGATAGACAGAAGCAGAACAACAGAGCATCATTAACAGTCGACTCCCTCCACGTCCAAGTCACAGCTCATTAGCGTTAATCTCTCTCAGGTTTTTACTTTCAATGCTTCTATCAAACTCTGTGTCTCTCTTTTGCTCTAAAGCACAAGAAACCTCAACAGTCCCCAGCAGGCCAAGCTTCCTGTTCTTTTTACGCAGTTTTCAGAGCTTATCACTGGTTGAACTGCATTTTCGAGGATTAAGTTTATCAACCTTTGGGGAACAGCAGCGTTGGCTTGTCTGGTTTCAGAGGAAACATTAGAGTCCGGCTCCTGACCTTTTTCATCTGTCAGTCCTGATTTAACAAACCGCATCCAGGAGGAACACGACGTGCTCCGACAAACACGAGCACAGAAAGAATAATTCGGCGCATTTATCCACATCACAACTACTGAAACAAATGTAACCTTTTATCTGCTACAACCATAAAATATAAAGCAACATATTCTACTCTATTATATTATATTTATTAAAAACTTAACAGAGCACTAATTTATGATCTCAGTCATAAACATGGTTAAATTACACAAATAAGAAAAGAAAAGAAAATCAACCACCAGTATTTTTTATTTCCTTAATTAAAACTTGATGCTTCATCACCTGAGTTAGAAAAATAGAGAAAAAGAAAGTTTTTTTCTGTTTCTTCTGTCTCCTTTTTATCAGTGTAGATGTGATGTGAAGATCTGAAGTCATTTTGAACTGTAAGAGATTAATTCAATCTGTTATTATTTTCTGAGGCTGAAAACATAATTAATTAGTTTAGATTCTGACTTCAGGATAATTAGTTGGTTAATGTCATTGATTGTTGTGGCTACTCTCAATTTAACTATATCAGATTTATTTAATCAGAAACTATTTTCTAATTTTCAACTATTTTACTGATTCAACCCTTTTTCAGACGAATTCTACGAACTTTAATAGACTGATATTGTCACTCTTTGATCACTAACTTAGTGTTAGTAGTAGTAAACAGTGAGTTTTCTTTTATAATTGGTGATATCAGACTTCTTCTTCTTGTATTTAGGTTTCTACTCCCGTGTCATTTTGCTTGCTATTCTCCAGCATCAAACAGCTCATACAGCCTCAGATTTTGGTGATCAGTTTCCTCTAAGCAGCTGATAATAACCCACATTAGTCCTTTTATCTCTATTCCCCACACTGACCAACAAACAGAACAAAGAGATCCTCTGAGGCCAAATTAATTGCTCCACAAGAGTGTGTGATCTATTTGCTAATTTGGGATGAACGTCCCGAGGAGAGAGGATCGATACAGGCAGACGGAGGGAAGCAGCAACGCTACTTAAGCTATTGGCATCAGTTTAACCTGTTGGGAGAGAAGAGGAGAGAAACGAAGAAGAGTTTGTCTGCGGTGCAGAGATTCATCAGAGCACGTTAACATTAACATTTCTGTCCACGCAAGAATGAAACAAGCAAGAATCAGCATAAAATCACTAAAAGGAAGCAAGAGCTGAACTTTAACTTCAATATAAAAGTCAGCAGATACATAATTTAATTCAGAAGATCAAACTAAACACGTGACTATTATATTACATCTCAGTCTCCACACAAGTTCAAGTTAAAGCTGACTAAGCCGGGTCAGTGTACGTACTCTACATCAGGCCTTAAATTAATAACCAGATGAAAGACTTTTATTGAGTTTAGTGGCGTTTTAAAAACTCTTGAGTGTGAGAGAAAAAAGCCAAAAACGTCTTTATTGGCAGTTTATCTGACGCAGCTGACAATCTGTGACAGTTAACAAAGATGTTACGGTCACGTTTTGACGGGAAAACAAATGTTTACGCCTCAGTGATACAACCATCAGATCTGATTTGATCTGACGTGTCAGTGGATTGAAGAAAACAAGACATTTTCATTTATGCCAAAAAAAAAAAAAAGTTCTTTATTCATTTAAAATGTATTCCCCCAGAAATAAAATATATAGAGAAAAAAAATATAAATATGTCATTTAATTTATGGGACACAGACTAATAAAAAACAAATAAATAGATAAAAATAAATAAAAATCAACTGTACAGTAGAAAATTAAAAAAACATATTTGTCTGTGTTTAATAAAAATAAAAAATAAACATAAAGAAAATTATTGGGAAATCAAGTATTACTATTAATTCAAATTCTTTATATCTAAGTGTTTGAAGTTTTATAGATCAGTCAGTCGAGTTGTTAATTAATGTTACAAATCTAAAGCTGACCTGCAGTCTGAGCGAGAGTGAAAGAGAATTTCACCACACAAATTAATAATGTCGTTAGGAAACGAAACTGCCCGTCGGCTTCGATATATCTTCGCTCCATCCAGAGGGACCGAGCTGATTGGTATTACAGCCTTCAGACGTAAAATCAGGCTAATATTACTAAATAATATTAGTGAGGATGATAAAACTCAACAACCAGTGAGTCTACAAACTGTTAAGTGTTGGATAAAGACGAGCTTTACAAGCTTTACGAGATCTGTGAAAGCAGCTTGTTTCCATTCTGACCGTGGCTGAGCGGTATATAATCCTTCAAGTAAAACATTCACCCTGCAGCCTCGTCCAAATAACTGACAATCATAACACACCTTTTGTTGCTGTTCTTGCAAACGCAGCATTTTAGTTGTTTCAGGCTACAGACACACACACACACACACACACTCTCTCTCTCCCTCACACAAAAAAATTTAACTCCAGCTATTGATTTTTCTTTAGCACTTTGACTTTAAGCCAAATCTTATCCCATAAGATCAGCTGGCAACCACTTTAATGCTCCTGTGGCCAAAAGGGAGCAAATCTTTATAAAGAAGGTGGATATTGTGCATATTTAACCCCAGTGAAGCTGGAAACAATCCAGTGCAAAGGTCACATTTGTCACCATCCAAACCTTCTTATCTCAGTCACTGTTTTTTCATGATTGAAGTTCATGAACTTTGTTTTATTTTAGTTAATAAGGGTTTTGCTGTTAGTGTTTATGGGTGACTCGTTTTTTTGGGGGGTGATGATGCTACGGAGATTCACATTAATGTGCCAGATCTTTCAGATAATCACACACATGAAACACACACACAAACACTTAGAGGAAAAGGTGTTTGAGAAGCTGTTTCAGTCACTCGGCAGGTTGTGTGAAGTTGTTCTAAAGCCTCTTTATAATGATCAAAATGTGTTGCCATAGCTACAGTAGCTAGGGAACGTGAGAGCAATTAGAACCTAGTGCATGGAGCGAGTGTGTGTGTGTGTGTGTGTGTGTGTGTGTGTGTATCTGCTCCCTGTTCACGCACACAGTCTCCGTATTTGCCCAAACAGTCTCATCACACTACACAGATGAGATGATTTATCATTATAATCCACTTTCGTCTTAATCTGAGTTGATTATCACCATTTTTGCCTCCGTCAGTCAGGGTGACAACACGCCACCAAAACTCTCACAAACAAACACAAACCTTCATCTGCTTATTAACTCGCACTCATGAATAAGTTAAAAATATATCTGCAGGATGTCAGAGAGGATGAATGCGTCTCATAAACCAACACAGACTGGTGGAAGTTGAGTTGGTATCTGGACCACTGCAGTCGCTGCGACGCAGTGATGCCACAGTGCAACTAACTGCAGTGTCTGTTGGTGAAGGTTGAACCTTGACTGCACAAATATCTTGAGACACTTCGCTCTCTCTCTCTCTCTTCGTTTTGTTGTTGTTGTTGTTTTAATCTGAGCTGCAGCTCGGAAATGAACAAACACTTAATGAGATTTATTTCTAAGAATAGTCCACATTGTTGTGTTTTGTGTGTTTGAGCGCTCGGCATGTACCCACTGCTTGAGACAGCATTTTTTTTTTTTTTTATTGTTCGAACACAGTTTCTATCAAATAACTGCAGAACACTTTTTTTCATTTTTATTTGAATTGTATCCAAAAACAAAACTGAATGAGAGCATTGCAGTGCACTGCTGGCACTGACACTAACAAAACATAAACCTCAAAACATCCCACTTCCAGAAAACCTTTATTTTTAACCATATAAATAACATTTTTATACGAGGAACTGACTACATCTGTTCGTACAGATTAGAGGAGACTTGTCATTCTAGTAAGAAAACAGCTTCTGTTGTTGTTGGATATGATGGGGAATAGTTGTCAGACTGTGTTATCTGGCAGAAAGACATGAGAAGAGGCTTTTTGCCTGAGGTGTTGCGACATAATGAGATTGGCTTTCTGAAAATCACATGCTGACAAACCAGACTGTTGAAGCAGTGTTGTCAACTATCAACTATAAACCGATGTAGTTTCACAGATAAACTATCTAAAAATAAGGATTATTACAAGTTTCCATTCACACCTGTTTCCAAAACAACACATTATCGACTTTAACTGGAGGTTCATCAGTTATCAGCACTTTAATTCATTTACTAGCTGCTTGTTTTCTATTAAATATTCAATATGTTTGAACACCTACGTGAGGCAATAAAAGAAAAATGTTAGTCAAAATTATTAGATTAAAAAAGACAAAATTGAAACTTTTTATCTCATAAAAAGATTTACCACAAAAATAATAACTCACCTTTTCTCTTCCTCTTTAATTATTTCTCTTTTTTTCTTTCTATAAAAGTGTCAAACCAGAGTAACGGTGCAGGATGTTAGCAGCTCTGTGTCTCCCAAAAATGACTATAAAATCACTATACTGCACTTCACTAAACTGCACTAAACTGTATTAAACTATACTGCAATTGCAACAGTTTTGTTAGAAACTTAACTGCAACTGCATCATGTATCCTGTCAACATTATGAGGAAATGCTCACTTAAGCTATAAGATGTTATTAGATATTGATACTGATCAGTAAAATATTGTGTTGTGTGGTAGAATATCTGCCAAATGACTCTAACATTATTACAATATCCTGTGATTATGTTTAGATACTCACAGACAAAGACTGTGGTCTGATCTAATTCGGATAAAACACCTATCTGCTCTTCAACTAAACACCTACGTACCTGAACCAAAGCGCTTGAACAAGATGCGGACTGATGTCTCTGGTGTGAGAGGGATTTCTCACTGGTCCTGCCAGTAGCACATCTCTCTCTGTCTCAAAGACTAAGCCATTCAAGTGTAATTACGACAGAAATTACAGCCAAGACCAAAGGGAATAGAACAAGGTCACAGGCAAATTGAAATCTTTGACTCTGATGAAGATGATTGTCAAAAGCGTGGTGGGAAAATGAAAAATTAAACCAAACAAAAGCAAACAGACGCACAAGTGATACTCTTCATGGACATGAAGTAAAAGGACAATGGACACAGAAGGGCAGTGGTCACCAAAGAAAAACAGGAAGTGATAAGAAGAGTCCTTACATAAAAATATATTATGCTTTCAATATCTCAGCTGAAGGTGAAATTAGATTGTGAATGATTGAAAACATCCAGTCATCACATTACTTTTATTATGAAGTTTCATCAGTGAAACTATACATGCACTGCCAGTTATTTCAGATCCTATTTCATAGAAAATAGGTTAGTCAATCAAATGAAAAACTACCCAGCAAAGAGAATCAGTCACCATGTTTCAGCTTATGAGAATTGCATTTTTCTCGCTGCAGTCTGACTCGGAGGAATATCAGCACAAGCTCCGTGTGATATGTCTACAAGGGTCTTATATTTCATGTTTCACTAATGAGAGATGTGGTTAAAAATTGATGCGTGTGATCTAGATCCTTCTTCTTCTTCTTCTTCTTCTTCTTAAGACTGAGCATGTACTTTTTGTAAGTATTCGCTGTTTGCTGAGATCGAGGATACAGAGAGAAAGAACTGGAGCGTTTCTGCATTGCGTAATCTCACAGGAGCAGGACAAATATCAGCAAATATAAGATACAATACACAAGTCATGTATCTTCCTACATACGTCTATAACTACAGTAATATCCACCGGCTGACAGCGGGGAAACACACTACATCACCACTGTAGGGGAATTACACCGACCAGGACGATGTGACTATAACAGCAAGGGAACAAATAAGCTCTAATTATATAATCAATCATGCAGCAATTAGCTAGATGAACCAAATTAAACTTTCATATAGCCAGCAGTAATTTTTATCTCAAATGTGCAGTGCGTAATGAGCACCCGCAATCCAGCTAAAATATAATATTTAATTCATGAAACTAACAAAATAATACTTGAAAATCATCCATGAATAGAGTAAATTTGCCCGGCGGTATTCTCTCAAGTCTCCTCTCACGAGGTTTGAGTTCTGAGACGATGAGATCTGATTATATAAAGCAAAATCCAGAAATGAAGTAAATACACTCAGAAAATCTCCGTTGGTATGTTGTAATTAACTGTACTTAACAAGTGAGAAATGGTGCAACTGTGGAAATATGAGCTCTCATATAGACGTAGGAATGTGTGTGTACAGTTCACACAGCTCATATGAGTTTATACATCTGTGTCCAGACAAACAAGAAAATATTGCACTTTCTCCTGAGGCGTCTGCTTTATGAGTACAGTGACTCAGGGATTCAAATGCAACAGAGCAGGTGAATTGGACCGAACGAAGCAGGAAAAAACAAATAACCCAAAGAAGCAGAGAAGTGGGAGAAAGAGTAGGTGATGAAGACACAAGAGTTGTTTAAACCCAGAGTGAATGTAAAGTCTGGATACCAGTTTTCTTCTTTTCAAATCAAGACACATACTTGTGCTGTAAAGCGGCGACAAGCTTGTCAGAAGTACGAGTTGAGATTCTGAGGCGTTTTATAAAAAAAACCCTCGCAACATGAGGCAAGTCTGTGCCAAATATTTAGATCCTTTGCAACAAACTGACATGTTTTTTTTTATTTCTTTTTACTGCCGGAGCGAGAGGATCAACATTTTCTTTGTAAATGAGTCTAATTTCTGCTTCTTTTCAACACAAAACGAACGACTGAAACCCTGATGAGGAACGAACACAAGTGTTGAATAAAAATTGAAAGACTTGCTCGATGAGTCACAGCCACTGTGAATATTTTAGGATCTGGCTCATGGCTGGTGCTAATTTCAAGCCCCTTGTGAATAACACCTTTACTTATAGTTTTAATGTCTGAATTATGGAATAAATTATAAACAAAATACACGGTCAATGAGAGAAATAGAATCAGAAATACAAAATACCTGATAGATATGAATATACTACAGGTCTCTTTATGTAGTGGCAACGGGTGAATCATTCAGATGTCGAAGAATCTTGCAATTTACCGCCCTCTTGTGGCTACAACAGTACTATTATTATATTATATTATATTATCTGTAGACGCTAGTTTCCAGCCTACCTGCTAGCATGCTAACTTTGGTGCTAACTTTTTTAGCTACGTTGAGATGTGGATTAATATTTACATCATCATACAATATTCTGACGCTGAAGAGTCTGATATTGCCTGTTACTGCCCTCTTGTGGCTACAGTGGTATTATTATATTGCTAGCATACAAGCTAACATGCTAACTTTGGTGCTGACTTGATATTTATGCACTAACTTGTTAAAACAAATGACCTACGTTGAGAAGAAGTGGTGTTTGTCTTTCCCCTCACAATGATTGGATGTTTTTCTGCCATCTAAAGGCCAAATATTTGTCTGTGTATATTTGAAAATCTTGCGGTTTCATGCATTTCAAGTCACTGCATTTTGTATAAGTGAAAACATGCAAATTGCATACAAACAGTTACATAAAAACATGCAGACAAACTTGGTATTTTATGAGATTAGTTTCAATATGGTGGGTAAATGTTTAGCTCAGTCACCTCAGGGAAAAAAAAAAATATTGTTGTTGTTATTTTGTTTTCCCTCAAAAAATTCTTGTTTTGTTCTTGACAATTCAAGTATGAAAACTGTAAACCAGGCAACGTTTCCGTGACGTATTTGTGCTCAGTTCATGCTGGGATACGCTGCAGTCCACACACCACAACACAGCACAAGTGAACAGAAGCAGATGTAGTTAAATGTCGTGACACGTTCATGTGTTTTCTGAACAATTTCAAAAAAGAAAAGGGTTTGATCAACTGTCTGACCTCTGTCCCGGCGACCGTCATCAATATCAACTCAGTAATATTCACAGACAGTTTAATATGCTGCTTTGTGCTTCTGTTTTTCGCGTGTTTTTAACCCGTCAGTATTCCAGGCAGCCGTTACTGTTATTATGATTCATTACACCCGTCAGTCAGAAAACCACACGGCATGAAACCCCTCGTGATCCCGCCTCGTCGCTTCTGCTGTCAGCTCAGACACGACCACACAACTTTAGATACGCAGCTGGAAACTTTCGCACATTTCTATCATGGTCATAAATTAATGAGCAGATGATTGGTTGGATGTAAAAACAAACAAACAACAAACAAAAAAAAAACAAACTTCATATTCCAATTAATGTCTCTTACCTTTTCTTTTGTGCAAAACATTTTAACCTTTCATGCCTTTGAGTAAAAGAGAATAATTGTGTTACCATCTCTGAGTTTGACTCATTAGCATATGCTCATGCTCCATATCAAATGGAAATGCTACAGAAACAGATCAGTGACCCATTTTTAGGGACATCAACTACAGCAACTATAACGACTACAACAAAAAATAAAAAATAAAAACAGTCCCGAGGCTTTTGGCTGTTTAGAGCAAAGAAGACAGACGTGAATCACATCATCAACTGGGATGAAAGAGTGACAGCTGTCAAGTGATATAAGAGCTGAAGTGCAAATAAGGACACTCAGGGAAAAAAGAAAGAAAGAAAGATTTCCAAGAAGCTTAATAAATAAATATTACAATAAATCAATTCTAGAATTCTTCAGCACAGAATTTTTCTTATGACCCTTTAAAAAAAAAAAAAAAGAGTTTGTAAGAAATGACTTCAATGTTTGCCACTGGGAAACTGGGACTGGAAATAGAAATTGAAAAACCATTTAATTTTATGTCTTTTTGTTCTGTCAGAACAATTTTGTAATATTGTAAAAATAAAACCAAAACGAAATGATTCTCATCCACTGACGTCTTCCTATTTTGGCTTCGTTTCTTCAGTAAACCAGCAGGAAACAAAGCAGCAGCAGCAGTTCCTGTAATAAATCCAGCTCCTCAACTTCGACACCAAGGACTGTCAATACAATTACTCTGCTGCATTGATCTTCTTGGGTAAACACTGTCTCTGAACGGTAATAAAAGACAGTCACTTCCTACTCAAAGTTTTCACTCAAAGGTTCAGTCTTTACAAACATTTTAAGGTTTCAACATGTATTTGGACAAATTGCAGTTTGTTAAAGTCATTTCCATGATGAAGTTAAACTGGAACGAGGAGCATCAGCCGTCGGTTCTGATATCTGTGAATGATTGACAAGTCTCAGACGGGGAATCAGGACAAGGTGGTGATCTCATTGACGCCACGGTGCAACAGCTGGTACACAGTCCGCTGGTCATTTTACATTAACTATGGGTTTCATGACTGACAGGGGTCACTCATTATGACAAACCCAAAGGAGAATTATCACTTACAGCTCATTATTTTGGTTTCATGACCCTCAGTTGTGCATGACAACTTCTAATGAACACTAATACGTTTCCTGACTGTGCAATCAGGCAACTGTTTGCTGAACTGGCCGTCATACCATTTTGATAAGGTCATAATATGTCAAAGCTGCATTTTTAGCTTGTTACACTGCCCCCAAGTGGCCAAAAATGTAATGTTGCATAAATTTATTTGATTGACACACTGGAGCAAAATTAAAGTGATGGTCTGGATTAGTCTGTAATTTAAACCCAGAATCTATTTTACCACAAATACGAGTTGAGCACCTCCTCAAGAGATACTTTATGTTTAACTGTTTTGGTTTGTTTTAATGACCAAAATATTTAACAATGAAAGTAAATGGAGCATTCAGCCAAATGTACATAAATTGTCATTTTTTAACCACTAATAAAGCTCAAAATATCACTTCACTTCAGCAGTAGCATGAATAGGGTCCCTACACATAAACTGAAGAACTGATAACTTAGTAAATGAACTGAGAGTTTATTAAAAACACTGTTTTACAAGACTCAACCAACGTCTTGTTTTCATAACAACTGGTGATGAAGGATGTTCCAGATCAGCAAATTCATCATTTCTGGCTCTTCACAGATAAATCAGCCTGTTGTTCGGGAGAATCACTAATCTGAGTATCTGGACCGAAGTAAAGTGATATTTTGAGCTTTATTAGTGGTTAAAAGATAGTGATTTACATACGTTTGGCTGACTGCCCCACTTACTTTCATTGTTAACAACCAACCATTTTTTAACCACTAATAAAGTTCAAAATATCACTTCACTTCAGCAGTAGCATGAATAGGGTCCCTACACATAAACTGAAGTACTGATAACTTAAAAAGTGCCGGTGCTGTGACATTGCTACGTTTGGCTGACTGCCCCATTTACTTTCATTTTTAACTATTTGGTTGTGAAAACAAAAGACAGTCAAACTGGATATTACTTCAATCAATGTAAGATATCACTTGAGGGGGAGTTTGACTCATATTTATGGTGAAATAGACCGTGGGTTCATGTTACTGTGGACCATCATTTTAACATTCATTTGATTTGGAGGCATGTCTCTGTCATTAGATTCCTGACGGGTCTAAGTCAAATCATTCACTTTAATTATGTCTCTTTCTGTCACCACCAAGTCCATCAAACAACAACCAAGGCTGCTTTCCACTGAAAATAGGCTTGTAAAAACACATTACTATTCACAGCGAAGCCAGCGAATAATGCAGCAAGAGAACGATGGTTCACACTCATTTGCTTTCTTCTAAATCCCGGTCCAGGTTTATTCTATAATGGTGTTGCTAAAGAATACTTAAAGTAAACATTAACAGCCTCTAGAGGAAGAATTTGCAGCCCTAAAACAGATTTTCTTGTAAAAGCTTCTAATAATTAGGAAAGTGCTTGTAAGAGCCATGTGAAGCATCTTAATGTACAAACTACTGATATCTCCAACACAAAGGAAGCTGCGTGATGACAGATGTCCTTTGAGACACAGTGGACCTATATTTTCCAAAATCATATCCCAAATAATTCTGGGATAAAGACAATCTGCAGCCATCTGCTGTATCTTCGTCCAAATGTTGTCCATTAATACAGGACAATGCTTGTGTTGTGGCCACAAAGTGTGATTTTGTCAGCGAGCCTTTAATGTTATCTATTTCTGCACATCAAAGTCTCCGCCGTCTTTCACACAATCTCTCTCAAACTTCCCCATCGTTCCCCGGCCCAGTGGCTTCAAAGAGGAACTCCTCTTTTAAAATGTGGATCCATGAAGCTTACACAAACACGTCCCAGCACCTTAATACATTTCAATCGTGCCCTGATGCATAAAGAGATGTAAATGGAGGCGCAGAGGAAAGGAGGATGCCATGAGCTGGAAGAGACTCTTCACGCTCATAATTTACCATCCAAATAATATATTTTACATCTCAGCATATCTTCTTCTTTTTTTTTTTCAAATTTGCTTCCATGAAATCTGTCACTCAAAGCACAACACACGACACGACGACACTCACTTCGCTCCACACGATCCTCGTACTTTAATCTCACAAATGACTTTGAAATAACATCATCATCATCATTCAAAAGACAGTTACTTTTTAAAAGTGACATATGTAGATAGAGAGAGAGAAGATAGAGGGGGACTGACGCAAAAAATGAGACTAAGAGGAAGAGGAGGAGAAGCAAAAGCAAAAGGAGAAGAGTAAGGAGAATACTAAGTGAGGAGAGAATGATTTAGGAGAGGAGGTGCTGCAAGGCTCTATTTATACCTATCCAAGTAGAGCCGAGGCTGCAGGGGACTCGGGCGTCTCTTCTCGAGGGCTGGGACACAGTTGTCTGTCTTCTTATTCTGTCAGACAGCGACTAAAATGGATCAGAAGCTCTCAGGCTCTTTGTGAATTTATCAGAAGCTGTTCATGCAGCAGATGCAGCAGCAGATAGAGGGTTTCTAGTCTGGTGTTACCTCCCTCCGATATGCAGCTTTTTCACAGCATGACAGCTTGTCTATCTGCTGGATAGGACACTTTCACAACACTATAGTTATTCTTAATTCACTGTGACTTTAATATCAACCCCGTGTCACAACAGCACTTGAGTCAACTTGAAAGTAGGTTTATGAAACATTCCTCCTTTAATCTACTTATCTAGAAAACTCACAACATTCAACATGAAAAATTAGTCATTTACGTTTATTAACAGCTGCCAATAAAGTATCATAACTGCTTGTCCTGGCTGCGTGTTTTGTTTTTTAGTATAATAATTTTAATAATGAGTAAACGAGACCATCCAACCAGAGATATAAAATCTAAAAGTTTTGTTGTTGCAGTCAGAGAATTGGAGGCTCATGGTGAACAGATGTGTTTAAATAGGATTTAAAAATAAAATGGAAGATAAAAAATGAGCTAGAATAAAATCAGAGAGATTAAACTGGATAATAAAAAAAATTAAAGCACAGTCACAGGATTACGAGATATGAGAAAATTGCCACATATTTAATTTAATAAGACACAGTGACAAACATGTCTTAATCCCCGATTTAAAAGAGCTGAGAGCAGTTGGAGGAGACCTCGACTCCTCTGAGAGCTCGTTACAGATTTGTGGTAAATAACAACCTGACACCCAGAGTTAGTTAGACAGTGTTCAGTTTTTACTGAATACAGGTTTTACAGTTTTTACTGAAAACTAAGATAAACAGTCGGCTGATTTTGTAAATCACAGGTTTTAAAATTTATGTTCAAGACTGAGCACTGACTTCAAAAAACTCAAAATTATTTTAGTTTTATCTTCATCCAAACACTGATTTGTTCAATCGGCCAGTGAAGACTCTGCCTCAAACACAGACTAAACCACTAAACCAGCGTGTAAACATCACGATAACACAGGTTTTCATGGTGGAGCTGAGATCAGCGCCAGACCTCCCCGGTACCGGGTAACATTTGGATCAGACGCAGGGAGTTTGCAGAAAGTGAAAATTAAATAAAAACTGTTAAAATGTGGTTGTGAGTGAATCAGTGAGACGGCAGCAGCATTTATCTCACATCCCTCCTCTGATTGGCTGTCGCTCTTTGCCAGTCTCTTCTGACTCTCTAACATGACAGATATCCAGTCCCAGTCTCAGACCAGGTCCCGATGGCCTCTGATGGAGTCGTTAGGACTCCAGAAGACCAAGTCCACAAGACACCACAACTGGAAATCAATGGTAAAGTCAACTCATGTGAACTGGACTTTAGTTTACTAAGACCATCACCTGGTATTGATCTACTGTATAAATCTGTTTGTCATCTGCATAAGGAGAGATTTTTAGTTGTTTTCCGTAATCTGAGCAGGTGGAGTTATGTACGTAGATGTTAAAAAGATCAGAGGCACAAGTATGGAGCTCAGATGTGTAATTACTGACTCAAAATGTTTTTGTTTTTTACTGTGAATGGTCGTTAAGCAGCTTGAAGATATTATTGTTATTACAACAAACATATTCTTTCAAAAGTTGCTACACACGTTACATAACTTCCTGTCAATGCAGAACAACCCAGCATACCAGCTTAAGCTTCCCTCCACACACAGTTAGTGTAGTACTGTTGTTCGTTCACGTCTCCGTATCTGACAGTGACTCCAGCTCCGCTGCCCAGTCACCAGACTCATCCGCCTCCTCCTGAACTGTCAGATCTCACACTACCACGTTGTGTAATTTGCCGGCACTGTAAATTGTGTGGGCTTTTGAGTGACATATTATATTAACTCACGAAGGAAAAACATTTCTAAACAGCTACATCAATAGATAACAGAGGGAGACTGTCATATACTTGGATGATGAATAATAGCTTTAGAGTAAGAGAAGATTAGTGTAGGACTATAATTAATTACCTTTTATGAATAATGTCTGCAGTGTGAAGTTTATTAGACAGAGTTATGGTCGTAGTTTATTAAAAATTAAAAACAGTTAGAGACAGTTGTGGTCTATCAATGGTTATGTTGTATGTGTTTACATTTCGTTTCAAGGACATCATAACAATGACAGCAGCTGTTTTTCCATAATTTCTTTTTTTTTTCTCTCTTTCTCCTGCCTTCTCCAAACCATTAAATCAGAAGCAGACTCTGCTGAGCAACACAGAAGACTTTAATGATTTGGATGGAAGCCCTCCGTCTGGTTTTTAAGCTGTCTCTTGGAGTGACATGCTGTTTCATCACTACTTTCTGCATAAAAAAAAGTTACTGCCCACTGTGATCCGTCTCGCAGGAGAGCAGGGGGCGTAGATTATTATATGTTACAGTAAATTTAGTGTAACAGGTTTGCAATAGACGGCGGCAAGTGGTGACTGATTGTCAGTGCATCTGAGGGTAAATGACAGCACATATTAAAGGTCTTTCTGCAGAAGAAAAACCTGCTTTAACGCAGTATTAGTCTCTGTCTTTGTGTCAGGCCACAGCTGGTAGAGGATGGATGTCATTCTGTGCTTTGATCTACGAGCTCACTGTTCGCCCTGACCTACATACACTGATGCTTCCTTGCAGAACAAGATATCCACTGTATAAAAAAGAAGAAAAAAATGTGACACCTACTGCTGACACGAATAAACGAACACCAGTGTTAAAGCAGAAAACAAGTTTCTGGAAATAAATCACAGATACGAAGGCACTTTTTGTCGGCTTTTGAGCACGTGAGCGCGTGATTTTCAGGTCACGTTTTATCGTTTCCAAAATAGATATGTCACAGATGTTAAAATAACGAAAATCCCTCTTTGCTTCGTCGTGTCAGGCTAAAAATGGGTCTGGAGCTGTTCCTGCTTCCACAGGGAATTAGTCACTGAAAAGGCTGGAAGTGTAACATCCTGTTCCCATTATCACAGAAAAAAGAAAGAAAGAAAAAACTGGAGGTAAATTATCACCACTCATTTCACCTGCCTCTAAGGAAGTTGGGAGGCGAAGGTGAATAAGAATAATTATGTAAAAAAAAAAAAAAATCATATAAAGGAGAGACATAGAAAACATGTCACGCCTCCTCCAGACGTAATGTAATGTAACATGATTTGTTCTGTTCTTTTTCATGAATTTGTCCTCAACAATGAGCACAGGAAGTAGCTTTGACATTTTCTGCTCCACGTTATGCGTCTCTCCACCTGTTGATCTTTTGACTCCCCCTCGCCATCGCTCTGTTGCCATGGTGACCCCTATGAGAGGAATGGGGGCACACACACACACACATACACACACACGGTGGGATGGAAACTGGGCCTCATGGCAGGAGGCGACACCGGACATGCATCATCCCTCTCCTCCTACCAGCTTTGTCCCCATAAAGAAGGAAAAGAAAATCTTGTTGTTTTTTTTTCCCAGAAGTGATGACAGCAAAAAAAATGCAATTTCATTCTGTTTTGACAAACCAGGGACCATCTGACTGAGATTTACAACAACGCCCACAGAACAAGTTCAAAAGATGACGAAGAGGAGGGATGACAGGAAGGATGATCTCAAAAGACAATGTTTTCCTAAATTCTCATGTTTTATATTTTTTCATCTCAATCTCAGTTGTCCAACAGCCCAATTATCTTCTTAAAAAAACAAAAAAAAAAAAATTGAATGATTTGTTCACACAGCCGAGCCCAGTAGGTTGAAACAAATGAACATTGTCTTTATTTGAATTGTTTTCAGTCACATTTTGGACTCTTGGGAATGTTTCTGGCAGCAGCAGGAGGAGGAGGGTTTATGTGAGAATGAGCCGAGATAAACTACAACTATCATCATCACCACGGTCTAATAAATGTGTTTTTAGTGATCTTTGGACAACAATGGAGCTCTGTGGCTCTGAGGGAGATTTAGATTTAGATGCTCGAATTTCAGCTACTGAGACAATATTTACTAATGGGATCAAATTATTGTTGGTTTTGGTCTTTTCATGCGATTCAAAATCCTGTGAACACAATTCAGTAAAACCTTGTGGAAAGTCACAAGAGAAGTTCATATAAATAGTTTTGATATTTCATCATAAACTACTGAACATTTATCCCTCAACTGTCACTATGTGTGTTTTGATGTAGATTCATACTTGGACTGTTGAGGCCTGATTTACCTGATTTCATGGCAACTTTTCTTTTAATAAAATTGTAATGAAAGTTGCAGTGTTTTTAGGTGTTTTGTTGCAATAAAGTTGTGTGAAATGTTGTGGTCAAAGCTGTGTTTTTTTCTTTTTAAAGGGAAAAAATAACAGTATTAATATAAAGGCTTTATAATGTATGTCTGTTAAAAAAAAAAAACTGTTAAAACAGTAAAAAGTTGAGTTATGTAGTGAACCTTTCGAGGATTTTCTGTGTTAATCGTGTTTTTATTTAGTCATTTTTAGATCGTTTTAACATCGAGCATCGGTTACTGTTTCTCACGATCCTTAATGGTGATGTTGGAATATAATTAGGAGATTTTTTTCTGCACATGTGTCCAGGAGGTGAATTTCTGGTCAAAAATTGCAACAACATCTCAAAATCCCGGTGGGTCTGATTACTGGGTTATATTTTATTATTGTTATGTATAAATGATCCATGCCACTATTTTCTAAGCTGCTCATAACTTATTTTGTTGTTCAACAGTGCTGAATTAGTCAAGTAATACTTATATAAAATGCTGCAATTGTGAGCTCAAAAGCCAACAGAGGGCGAGCCCCTTCATGTGTGTTACCCCCACTGGTAAACACCCATCGACTGCTGATCGTTGAGGTTTGATGTGATCAGAGCTGAGCTGTTGGATGCGGATGAATCAGTGGGGGGACGAAGCTCCAGACAGGATTGATTTCTCCCGGTTGAGAGCTCGACTCGACTCAAGTGTGACTAGTTTCCCCAACGCTGAGTTTTTAATTTGCACAGAAACTGAAAAAAAACCCAACTGGGTTCAATGACGTTTCTTTTAGCAACATACAATTAAACAGCTCTTTAACCAAACCCCAAATTTTCTGTGAACTTTTTTCATCATTTCAGGCTCCGTATTTACTTTTCGATTTATATATTTGCAGCCCAATCCCCAACAGAAAGCCACATTTTCCACAGCTTCTCCTATCGACTGTCAGACATGCCCAGCTGTTAATACGAGCTAATCTCTGTGTCTAACGCCAGAGGCTGGTGACTGCGTCTTGCTTCGCTCCCTGTTGAGGGGGTGAACTACTGGTCCTGAAGGGATTTTTTTTGGATTAAGCTGGCATTTATTGTCTGCAGCTAAAAGAAGATGCTCTCAACACACACACACACACAACAGCATGTCGGGTTGTCTCCCACTTTGTCTTCGTTAAATAACATATTGTCAAACCAGCTTTTAACCAACAAGTTGTGCGTGTCTGAGATTGAGACAGGAAGACTCAGGCTCTGCCTGAGAGGATCATCAGAGCAGAAGGTGATACACACTACTTCTCTTCACACTAAAACACACTACCCACTTATCTCTGCGTTTCCTAACCATGACCTGGCCTGTCTGGCCCCAACACAACCACCGAGGACAAATATTTCTCAAACCTCGACACATGACCGGCTCTAATTGCTGCTTTTGAATCTGAGGAGTAGGAAGAGGAGGTCACGTTCACCACTTCATCATCCCAACCCATACAGGAATAGAGGAAGTATATGCACATATATATTACATGTTAAAATTATTCAAAATTGGGACAATTTCTTAAGATATTTATGCCCAGCCCTCATAAACATATATGTTTATGTATGTATAATTCATAATCTGACCTGTATGTATATGATTATTTATGTGTTTTACATAAATTTGAATATTTTTTATAAATGACATACTAATTACGTGTGTGTATGTGTCAGATTCATCATTTTCCTGAACAACCGGCCAATGTGCAAAATGATGAATCTGCTGATCTGGAACATCCTTCATCACCAGTTATGAAAACAAGACGTTGGGTAAGTCTTGTAAAACAGTGTTTTTAATAAAGTCTCAGTTCACTTACTAAGTTATCAGTACTTCAGTTAATGTGTAGGGACCCTATTCATGCTACTGCTGAAGTGAAGTGATATTTTGAGCTTTATTAGTGGTTAAAAAATGACAATTTAGATACGTTTGGCTGACTGCCCCATTTACTTTCATTGTTAACTATTTGGTTGTGAAAACAAAAACAGTCAAACTCAATATTACTTCAACCAACGTAAAATATCTCTTGAGGAGGAGTTTGACTCTTATTCATGGTGAAATAGATGCTGGGTTCATTAATTACTCCAGACCATCACTTTAATCTTAATATTGTGTCAATATATTCTGCCATAAAGCCATAAATGTGTACATTCATCTACATTTCTGTATGGGGGAACTACGGAAGATATATATTGTGTTATGCAGGCTGGTTTTTCTATTATTGTGTCCACCCTAGGCTAAGCTACATTACAGATTACAAAAAAAATTATGATTACAAAGGATTTCCTTTTTTTTTTTTTAGAGTGAGCACACACATACACAAACCTCCCTCCTGCCACATACACTCATTAATTTGACAACAACAACAACAGACTAATCATTAGAACTGACAGTACAATGATAGTGTCAGAGCAGAGGGTTATTAGACGGGTGAACTACTGCTGAATAAGAGCTGCTCTGTTTTTTTTTTTTTTTTTTTTTGTCATAAACTGGATGGTGGTACGACTTGCTGCTCCATTAAAGATAAAAATAGCAATGAGGGCAGACAAAAAGCAGTAAAAAAAAAAATTTAAAAAACACCTACTCTAAACCACTGGAGAGATTTGTAATGACTTTTTTTTTTCTCTATTCAGGACAGAGAAGCAAGTTTCACAACCAGACAGAAGGAAAATTAAAGAACCAATGACATGAAGATAAAAGCTGAATTCATAATGAACATAAAATACAGGGTGGGAGAAAAAATCCTTAAACTGTTGATAGCACAGGAGTGTGTACATGTTAGCATCATTTAGCCATGCTAACATATAAGTACTAATGTGATGATGTTTGGCATGTTATGCTAACATTTGCTAAATTAATTACAATTATTCAGGAATAAAACTGCACAAGGTTAAATAAACACAAACATGTGCCCGTTGTGTTTAGCAAGAGCAACTCGCACCATGTTTACCAACTCGGTGTAGCGCATTAGCGCGCTAACATGTGTTAATTAGCTTGTGTACTTGCGCACTGCACAGATAATCAACTATTCAGTCATAAAATCAACAAAAGTCATCAAGTTAGTTTAGCCCATTAGCATGCTAATATTTACTTGTTAGCGCTGCCAGTGTATTACACACAACATAGATGCACAAACAAAGAGCTGCACAAAGCTATAAAACAATTTAGCATGTTAGCATGCTAATAATTTCCAATTTAGGTTAAAACATGAAGGACAGCTGAGGCTGATGTGAGTATTGTAATTTTTCAGGTATTAAACTTAAGTATTAGACGGGCTGGATGGAAAACAGACATAAGAGGTGGGAATACTTTTAGTTTATGTCTTTATATCACTGATTATTTTACTCAGAAGAAGTCAGGCCACACAACGTCCTTGTTTCACTTTCTTATTCACTGAATCTAATTTGTTCACTGAAATCAATTTAATACATATTCATATTTTAGCTCAGTTGGCTTTCAATGACGAAGGTGACGAGTCCTACCAAGCAGCCCAACCTGGTCAAACACCTAAAGTGAAACTACATCAAATATATGGCTTTCAGCTGCCATTAAGGACCCACATGTTACTGTAGCGATCAATATGTATGAGTGCCTGGTGTCGAACCGCTCGTGTCCACCATCATCTGTGTCATCCATATGTATCAGGCCTCACCAACCCACCTCATAACCACACATCAAAAGGCCAGGTGATGTGTGATATGTAAATGACCAAAGTGATCGGCCATAAGCCCTCTTTTATGAATGCAGCGCGCGATCCGCCTCTTAACATCTGAGAACACCAACATGAATAGGTCAGTGATAATAGCTCAAAGGACTCTCTTTCTCTCTTTTTTTGCTGATAGGTAGCTACTCTATGAAAGGTGCTGGCAGGGGTTTAAAAGTAACCTGTTATCAAAGACACATCCTCTTAATTTCATCTAACTATTCATCTTTAATTAACGGTGTGAGTATGCATATTTCTCTTAAGATGCAGCAGTTATCTTATGATCTGAAAGATACATGAACTGTTGATTGATTTTAATAATCCGACACTTTCAAACTGTTTATTGTTACACACTTTACCATCCTCGTATGAAATAGTCAAATACTAATTAACACTGTGGTGAGTAATTGCAGCCTCCAGCTGTTAATAGTGTAGTGTTATATAATTTTCAACATCCTCAGCCTTGGCTTCAGTATCTGTACTAGAACATGTACATTAAAGTAATGTGACTGGTTTCTAGTGGCTCTCTGCATTAAATTACAGCAAAGCTGGAGGACACATAAACATAAATATGCAACTATTATGTATAAGTCAACCAGCAGGAAATACTACACTATACATACAATATGTGAGTTTAACCGCTGCACACACAGCAACCAGCTGAATAGTATTTTTTTTTAGCCTCACCCTTTTTCCAAGCAAACATTTCCTTCTACGATAGCCGAGAAATATCAACGAGATGTCGTTCAACACAACTTCTACCAGTAAATAGTTACTGGTTTCATTTAGTCATTTAGAAAATGTCATATATGTCCCGTTATATTGTCACTTATTATATTATGTTTCAGTGCAAACATCAGCTAGCAACTTTGAATGAATTCAAGCTAAAAAAAAAAAAAACTAGTGTTGTCTCTTGTCAGGGCATGTAGTTTCAAGATGGCGGCTCAACATGGTGACCTGCGTTGAGCTGACCAAATCTATGCATATACAAATGGCAAATTTAACACCTAAAAGAACATTTAGATTTGTTGATGGAGGAAGGTCAAAGCTGTGACAGTTAATAGACAACTTGAAAAATTACACAATGTGGCTTTAAAGATAAGATTTATAGGTTGAACTGTTACAGAGTCATTTGACAGGGTTGCTTTAGTTGACGTTTCCTGCCTGATGACTGATTGTTGGAGGTGTAGGAGACTGTGACTGTTGGCAGCAGAGACCTGTGAGACTGAAGATCTGACTGATACTGACTGACATCCTCTTGGCACGTCCTGTGTGTTAGTGGGGGAGTTGGTGAGCGGCGGTGAGATGAAACAGGTGAGGAGGTGTGAATGTGAATTTGTCAAATGTAGTTTACATAGTTAACTTTGCTGAAATTCATATAATAAATGTGGTGAACATTTTAAAAGGAATTTAAGTGTATTATGAGATCACAGTGGCCTTGAGATGTAATTATTTTAACCTTGAGTCCAAGACAACATTTGTAATAGATGTAATAAATTTCCTTCTTGTCAAATGGACGGACAAGTAACCAAAAAACATAAAACATCCAGTCTCAACGGGAAGTGAGGTGCAAAATCAGTGGAATAAAGCTAAGTAGCCTGGGAACCATCAGCAGCACGAAGACAGACTGAGAAAAACTAAATAAATAAAACAGTAAAGAGATGAAAGTGGAACCACTTTAATGTAATTATAGATACTATTCAAGGCTGAAAATAACATGATGTTATATCTTGACATAATGTGGTTTGTGTGTAACATATTGCATTTAAATGTATATACAAGTATACGCACTAACAACATACATATACACTCATAGGCATGTGTGTGTATATATATATATATATATATATATATATATATATATATATATATATATATATATATATATATATATATATATATATATATGCCTATAATTGTATATAAGTATATGTATGTATCAAAGGGGACCAAAGCTTTGAGCTTTGCTTAATTGGATTCACCTCAGGCTGAATCTGTAGCAGCAGAATGAGGGACCCTGGGAGGAGCTGACACACATGCACGCACACACACACACACACACACACACACACACACACACAATTTCCTGCAATTAAGAAGAAACAGCTTCAGGACTTGGCTTTGTTTACTTTCTGTCAAGAAGAGAATTTCCTCATTGCAACAACTTTGTGTTGCAACGAGGAACATTGATCAACACTTTCTCTTTTTGAATTGTCGCTGCATCTTAACATGTAATTAAAATTTTTCAAGTTTTTAAAATGATTGAAACTGCAATAACTGTAAATCAACCCCAGGAGCTGGGTATCTTAAATGATTTTGCGTTATATGTTTTGTCTTAATTGTATTAAATGTAGCTAAATGTAAAGTCAGAAAGCAGCTTTAAATGTTTAGCAAAAGACCAGTGACGATGATCTGTGTTAGTTTAATAAACTACCTGCTGCAGAAACAGTTAAACTGCTTGAGCTGCCCTTTTTCATTACCTTCAGTCCTACATCCTCTCTCAGAATAACAGTAAAATAAAACATACATTGTGTGTTTATGGAGCCGGAGCTGCAGCCTTTACTTCAGTCTGCAAATTTCCTCTATGATCCAGTGTTTTCATATAACTGAATGTCTGAGCACCTCAGCGAGAGCTCCCCGGACTTTCTCCATGATGGATGGCTGTTTTGCGCTGCTGCAGCCCCATTGTGTTGTATAGCAAGTTACCAGATCCATCAGGGTGCACAACAGGCTTTTCAATAATGAATGAGCCAGAGGCTAAGAGGCCAATAACTCACAGAGCGGTCAGTGGTAGTGAATTCCAGCAGGACACCTTTACAAACTGGCTCCCAGGAAAGGTGCAGGCTTGATATTAAAAACTCAGCTAGTTTAACAAGCAGAGCGGCTTTGTTTTCTCCCCTGGTGCTGGCTGATTTTATTCCAGATTAGAAAAAAACACAAAGCCACAAAGCGGGGTCAGCAACTTAGTCATATTATTCTGACATGTTGCAAAATATTATGAAATCAACAAGGACAGATCCTGAGCCCTCAGGTTTTACAGATTTCACTTGTTTTAAGTAGCAATATAATTTTCTGATCCTCTCTTTTTTTCCACTCTCTCCTCTTCTTCTTCTTCTTCTGTTGCTGGACCATCTGTGTTGTGACGCATGCAGAGGACAGGAGATGCAAACCAGCACCGTCCTCAGCCAATCAGGTCAATTACCAAATCTCAGTTGACTGCTGCTCCAGTTTCCATGGAGAGGAGACAACCAGTGAGAAGGAAACAAGGCAAAAAAAACAACAATAAAATATCACTCCCCCTGGGGACGGCTCCCACAGAGCCCTGTACCGGACTTGGACTTTGGTGCATAAGAAGGATAAAGCTGGAGTGGAAGAACTGTGGCCTCTGTGCTCAATGAGTGATGTTTTTTTTTTTACTGTGTGTTTGCTGTCCGGCCTCAGTTCAGGCGATGTGACAACACGGTCCTCTGTGGTTTGAGTGGAGCAGAGCGCAGTGAAACAGGCTGCAGAGGCAACAAACTGCAGCTGATTTCTATTCTAAGAGATGAAACCAGGACAGTCAAGGAGACGGTGATCGGGTCTCCTGGATAAACGCTCCACTAAACGACTTCAAACCTGCCTGTGCACATAACAGCATGTTCTCCCTCCACATGTGGACAAATGATAAGAAAATATACACTGCCTGTAAAGTCACATGTAAACAAAAAAAAAAAAAAAAAAATGGGGAAGATGTGGCTGCCACCTGTTGGTGACTCTGCTAAAGTTTTACCCAGTCACCTTGATGTTTTTCCAGTCCGTGATGCTGCAGCACTCGTTTGTCCTCTCCGCTGCTGAGAGCAGTTGCTCTCTTTCACCTCAGCATGACTCACAGGCCCGGCTGCATATTGAGCCGAGATGAGACAAGTCTACGTATTGCGAAGCTCAAATGAATTTCTGGGCAGTCGAGCAGAAGATTTGGTTTATATTGGGATGAGGGACCAATAGCAAAAAGTGCTGATGAAAGGAAAAGGATTGATGTTCGTTACTTTAAATGTCCTTGAATTAGCCATGGTTTGAAAACGATGCAGCGAGAAGAATAAGATGCGTATCAGTCAACTTCAGAGATGAACCAACAGTGTTTTATCTCTATTAGACGCCCTTCATCTCTACTAAATCCTAAACACAAGCACTTCAAAGCACTGATGGGACTCATCCTCTGAATGAGGTAAATAAGTCAGAAAGTCAGTTTTTCTTTCTGTATCTTGCAGCAAAAACAGCAATTCTGAACGTTTTTAAATAAATGTCAAAACATGAAATGGTGTGAAACTTGCAGCAGAGCAGATTTTAAATCATTGCAGATGCTCCAGTTAAAGTGTCTGATGATAAAATAAATACATTCAGCATCACCACAGGATCGAATGTGACTGTGACTAAAAAAAAAAAAAAACCCAACCACTCACACCTGACACGCAATGTTACAGCTCACACACACACACACACGCAACTACAGCATCTGCTCGCATCTCACTCCTTCCCTCTTGTTGCCACAGCAACGCAGCGCTCGTCTCCGTATCTCAGTGACAGCACATGCTCCCATTTAAAAAAAAAAAAAAAAAAAAAGAGCAGAGCAGAAGATTGCACTCTCACGTACCATCATGAACCGTCTGAGCTTTATCACACACATCATCCAAGGTGAACACTTCATCTTGATGATGATGATGGAGTCAAGTTACTTTCATGTGAACAACATCAAATAAAAGCTGAAACAGTTCCCAAATAATGATGAAATAAAAAGGCTTATTCTTTTGTTTATGAGGTGATTTTCTAAACACACATTCAGAGAAGCTTGACTCTTTCTATCTGTGTCATCTAAAGATACAGGATCAGACACAAACACAGACAGGCTCAGTGTGCAGACACCATTAAGAATCAGATGCGCTCATACCTCACAGTTGCGTCCTGTGAAGCCCTGGCTGCAGGTACAGGTGTACTCCCAGGTGTCCTGCGGTCTGCCGGCGGGGGGCAGGGCCAGGCAGTAGCCCCCGTTGAGGCAGGGTCGTCCCTCGCAGGGGTCCGGCCGAGGTGTGGCCTGAGTCGGGGTGGGCTCGGCCGGAGCCGGGGTGTCCGGGGCCAGCTGGAAGGCTGAGGGGACGATACCGATGCTGCTGCCGCTGCTGCTGCTCAGGGGGAGGGAGAAGAGGAAGAGGAAGAGAAGCAGGTGGGATGTGAAGAGTCGTAGAGTCTCCAGAGTGGGACGGCAGCGGGAGAGCGCCGACACACTGCTGCTCACACTGGTCCTCATCCTGGTCGCTCGTCTCAGGCTGGTTCCTGTTTGTTTGGTTGTTTGGATCTTTCTTCTTCTTTCTTCAGAGCTGCTGCTGTTAGTGCTGAATGAGCTCAGATGTAACTGAGAAGAGTGAGAGACTGAGCGAGTGTGTGTGTGAGAGAGAGAGAGAGAGAGGGGGAGAGAGAAGGAGGCTGTTTGGATGCTGAACCTCAGATGTGCGCAGGGAGAATGACTGACTGGCTGATGGTGAAGAGGCTGAGAGAGAAGGTAGAGATGCAGGAGAAGGGGAGGGCTTTCTGCTCTTTTTTGTCTCTGAGTCACAGTGACGACGATTGCTGACGACACACACACACACACACACACACACATCCCCCCTCTCTCTCCTGGCTTCTCTTATCCTCTTCTCACACACACACACACACACTGTGCAGAGGAGCTCTGCATCCTCCTCATTTAGAGTCTCATCATCCATAACCTCTCCTTGGATCCTTGAAGACGGGGAGAAGAGGAGGGAGGGATGAAGCTGCAGGAGAAAGAAGAGGAGGAGCTGGTGGGAAAAAAAATCCTCATCAACTTTGCCTTAAGATTTAATTATTAAGACAATCAAAGGAGATTGAATACAACAGTGTAAAAAAAAAAAACACACCACCACAGTAACCCACAGTGAAATGAGTGAGGAAACATTACCAGCTAAATTGAATCAAAAACATCTATTCTACGTTTAATGTATTCAAGTAAATGAGCTACTAACAGTGAAGCATTGAAGCTCCAGTGTCACCAGATAAAACAGAAGGGTTGTGATGTTGTTAATGGAAGAAGGAAACAGCTACGTTGTGACATTTTGACTGTGAATGTTCACATCTGCTCTGATCGTCCTTTTAAACCTTTTTTGTTACAGTTTGAACATTGTTATTGAAGTGACACCGCGTGTGAAGTTTTAAAACTGAGGGAACAATCGTTCAGTGTTAAATGTTTTTAATAAACTCATCATATTTTAATGTCAGATGTAAAAAGGTCCAACAGTTTCCTCATTTTTTTATTTAAATTAGAAGCAACGAGTATAAAAGGAACAAATACTAGAAGCTCAGTTTGTCTAAAATTTCTTTAGACTGTTGTAAAACAGTGGCTGCACTGTAAACTGAACTCTATTTAACTTAAATTGGCAATATTGAGAGATTTATCTATTTGAACTAATGAATTTACTCCCATTTTCACAGCAACAGAGGAACATGTTTTATATCCCAAAGACTCAGTCCCATCCACATTCATTCATTCATTCATTCATTGGTCCTTCTGTGTATTAAAGCTGTGACCTGTCAATAGCGTAAAATAATTTGATGTAAAAACACAAGGTTTTCATTTTGGTGAGTCATTTCTCCTAAAATCAGACATGCGTTGGTTCGACAACCGAGACACTCACACGACCACAGTTTGTAGTAAACTGTTTCTCTGTAGATTTTTCTGTCGTGTGAGGACACAAAGTCCTGGCGCTTATGTAATTCTGCTTTGTTCCGGCCTCTGCAGTAGGTGGTCGGAGTCTTTTATTTGACTTAATAACCAATTGCAGATCAGTGGTTTTTGCCAAGGACACTCAACATTAAAGGGGCAGTCCGCCTAATTAACATGTCAAAGCCAATGTGCCAGACAAGTGGGGGGTGGAGAGAGAGGGGGAGGGGTGGGGGGGGGTTGATGCAGCCGAGATGAGGTCATTTACTAGACGGGATGCTTTTGAGGTGCATCATGGGAAGTGTAGGATCCAACAAAACAAAACAAACAAACAAAAAAAAAAAAACCATAAAGCATCTTCACCATATTTCACTCGGAAGACGAAGAAGTTTTTGACCTTGTCGTCTTTTGTCTCCGTCTCAAAGACTGAGAGATTCACAGCCTCCATTTTTCCAGAGTAGGTGTGCACCTCAGAGAGACAGAGACAGAGAGAGAGGGCAGTCGCTCGCTGTGATCAATATAAAACCCTGTGGTTGATAATGAGATGTCGGCCTTACACTCTGGCCTCGGCTTTTTTCCATTTCCATAATGAATCGTCCCAGTGTGCAGTAAATCTGTCAGCTTACAGCTCACTGAGCTGCAGGTAGCGCAGCAGCCAGAAAACTCACAAAGCCTGTTGCTGTTTGAGCCAAACCGTTAAGACTTTGCTCATAAAAAAAAAAAAAATAAAGAAATAACGAGAAAAACGAAAGAAAGAAGAGAGAAATAAAGAAGTTTCATATCAAATATGTCAGCTTAAACACACTTTTCATGTTGCATTAAACCCACTGCGAAGCTCCCTCTTGTTTCCAAGAGTTTGGGAACAAAATGGCGGGTAAAGATCGACAGCGTCTGTGGTGATATTTGGTGAAATAATTCACCCAGAGCGATGAGAGCGAAGCGATGGATAAATTAAACTAACAGTGAACAAACAGGAGTCAAACAGTTACTTTATTTATGTTCAGGTAAAAACATGAACCTGATGCAGTAAATTATTGCAGATCTTAGAAACCAGCACATGAACGATTGGGCCAGGAGAGCATACAGTGGCGCCCTCCCCTGGCCACAGACTGCAGGTGCACACCACGGTTTGTTCCAAGCCAGCAGTGCAAAGAAAAAAAAAATAATAATCAACTACAGCAAGAAATAAAGACAATATAGAAAATTAAAAAAAAAAAAAAAAAAAAATAAAGCAGACATTCGCACCTCAAACAGGGTGTGAAACTGCATATAAACTTTATTCTGTAAATGAACTTGAAATGCTATCTGGCCATGAAACGATAAAATGAGACCAGCCAAAATTTTGTGCCCAGCTACATTTATGTGTTGAGGGTTGTCCAGAGCTTGGTCTACCAAGATGACCCTACACATCCAGTAGGGCTCAAACAGAAAGACACTAAACTCTATCAAAATAAGAGCAAAAACAAATTTACCTGATCAACACATTGGTTACAACTCTTCATTTTGAGCTGAAGCTCTCTATAGTAAAGGAGGCCAGAACACAATCTCAACTCGGGTAGGGGGAAAGAAAACAATAAAAAAAAAAAAAAAAAAATAATAAGATAATATGCGCTCATCACTACCCGCATTCAACCAACTGCAACTCTCGTTTCCACAACTTGAAGCAAAAGACACACGGGGGGGTGGGGTGGGGGCAGGGCGGGGGCGGAGCCGAACCAAAAACGCAACACACAAACTGGGGTGGGGTGGGGTGGGGGGGCGCGATATAATACAGAACAAAATGGGAACAGACGAACTGAAGGGGCGGAGACATGAGAACAAAGAGCTATTCTATCAAATGTGTAGAATGAGCAAAGTCTGCAAATTTGTCTGTACAAATGATCTTTGGAGCTAAAGTAAACCTAGCTTGCTCGATGGACACCTTCCCCCTTCCCTCCCCCTTTCACACCCGACACCCAGTGACGTTGTCCACCACTCTGTAGAGGAGACATCCCTTTTTTTTTTTAAATATCACATAGCAATGCAATTTAAAATGTCACCCAGATGTTTTCATCTTTTTTTTTTTTTTTTTAACATTACTCAACTACTGATATAAGTTTTACTCTCTCTCTCTTTTTTTATATTTTAAGTTCTGTGAGTCACGGAACACCTTTCCATTTTTTTTTTTTTTTATTTTTTTTTTTTTGAGACAGGGGCAGCAAATATATATTTAAAGTCTTAATTTTTCTGCAAGCTGCTTTCTCTAACAAGAAGGCTGTACACGTAGCCTTAATGTATGTGATTACAAAAAAACTAAGAAGGAAGTCATGATTTCATCAGTCGCTGTAGAAGGCATTTGAACGTGAGATGTGGAGAGATCAGGAAAGGTGGAAAGACTGCTGGCCCTCTCGAGCTGCAATCAACAGTTTCTCTCGCATGATCTCTATGCTGGAGTAGTCAGGCAGCTTCAGGTAGTTGACGCAGGTCATGACTGAGGGGAGGAAGTCGTCCGGGTTCTCCGTCGACTCAAACGTCTTCCTCACGATCGTCAGAGGGGGATTCAGGCTCCGGAAACCTGACACACAGAGAGTAACACAACAGTGATTATGTAGCAAATGTGCAGTCACGTTATTTAAGTGATCTTAAGTTCGTGATCTCTTAATAAGAAGTGGGTGTGTGATTGACTCACCTCCGACTGGCAGTCTGGGACTTCCTGTGACGAACTGCAGGAAGAGTCTCTGCTGCTCGGCATCGAAGCTGCTCAACACTTCAAACAGGAACCGAACTGCACGGCTGCAGGAAGATGACGAAATACACTTAAATACGGATCTTAACTTTCATAAGTAATACATACGGTGCTAACTGACACCCATGTTTCTTACTGCTTTTATTTTATAAAATATGTAACTCGTTGTCTTCATGTTCTCTGTCTTCATTGATGTGTTTTTCCGAGGGCTCCTGAACGCACCTCACTAGCGCTATGGGCAGAGAGCGTTGTTTTCTGAGTTAACACTTTCACTTGAAGGTGAGAACTGACGGAAATCCATCCAAAGAAAGAGAAAGAAGCCTCCACACTCAAGTTGTTAAGTACAGGTTTCCAGTTTGGTTGATGGTGGTTAACTTATGCAACCAAACATGATGATATGTTTTTGTTTTTTTTTTTTTTTGTGAACCAGAAACAAACAGTCTCATCACTTCTTTCTAAGGCCTCACTTTCCTGTTCATGTTTCAAGTGTCAGTGGTTTGACGGTCTCACCTGTCATGTGTGTAACCGTGGTCCGGTCGACAGCACTCCATCAGCGTCTTGACGTCCCACGTCTCTGATTTACTGCCACACAGCAACTGGTCAAGCTACGGGAGAGAGGAGAGATAATGAGCCATTACAACAAAAGGAGAAAAGCGAGACCAAGAACACGTGGAGAGGTTTTATTGTAGGATTCAATAAATGACCATTTCCATCCTTAGTGGTAGTAGTAGTAGTGGTGGTGGTAGTAGTAGTAGTAGTAGTAGTACAATCCACTTGATTCTTCAGTTCAGAAAAAGAAAACATAGAAAACTTCTTACCTCCTCTGGGTAGAAATACTGAAGGTGATGCAACGGGAAGACTGACTCAAACCCTTCCCTAAATGACTCAAATTGTCTGGACACTCCTTCATTTAGAGTCCAGTACACCACCAACTACAAAGAGAGAAATGACAGTGTTTTAAAAAAAAACAAAAAAAACAAAAAACAAAACAACATGATCTTGAGCAGCAGCATGTCAAACAAAGAGTGTTAAACAGAGACAGGAATGTCACACACCCTGAGGTACTCCTCCAGGTTGTAGATTGTGACTGGGACGTCTTTGCCGCCCTTTTTCAACTCAATGTTGGGGAATCCTGGGAGGGTGAAGTCCAAACCCAGATCCTCCACTAAGCAGCCGTTCATGTTGAGGCTCTCCAGGGCCTGCTGCAGGGTCTCCCTCGTCTGACAAACACAAACACAGGTTAACAGAAGAGAAACAGGTGGAGAAAAGCACAGCGGAGCCTCTAAATATGTAGCAGAGTTAACGATGTGTCACGTGTTTCATCTGCTGATAAATGTCGACTGTGTCAGTGGAGACTGACGATTGACTTTTAGAAGCAGAAGCTTTCATGGAACTTATGCAACCACAGTCTGAGGCAGTTCAGTGAAGGAGCGGTCGAGCTGAAGTCCTGTAGTTTTCTATTTGAACAACAAGTGAAGAGACATCTTCCACAAAAACAGCATTACTGGCGACCGGGTTAAAGAGCAGGAGAAGGACGAGGATGTTGTGCTTCACCTGTGATCGGTCCAGCTCCAGTCTCTTCTTCTGGCGGATGATATCCTCCAGGTGCTGAATGGACTTGGCCACAGTGGGATCAATGTTCACCAGGTCATGGGAGCTTATTGACATCTCATGTCGCAGCATCCACTTATAAAACGGCAGCCCCAGAGGCAGGTCCAGCTGTGGAGAGGAGCAGGAATGATGAACAATGACCGGCGCTTGAAATATCATCATTAGCTTCATTTATATGCGCTGGCAGAGGAGGGCTCCTAAACACTTGTGCTCATTTGAAAATATGTGTAAATTAGCAAGGATTCAAGTCATTACCAGTCTGAAGTCCATAATGGCTTTGGCCATTAGCTTTCCTAAGAAGCGAAACTTCATTTTGATTTTGGCTATGTGTGCTGGCTTGGTTGTCCTGCCAAAAGGAACCGCAAACAGTCCTCTGGAGCTGAACATGTACTTAGTTCCCTCTTGGCTTCCTGCAGGGCAGAGAAGAGGAAGGTCGGAGTGTCAGACAAAAGATGTCAGAAAACAGATCAGTAAATGTAAGAAATTATGTTTACATTTAGTACACATTGTGCACAAACTTTATTTTACTGTAGTGAAACGACAGGTTTTGTCATACATTAGGATTTGTGACGGGGTCGTACCTTTAGGATTGGCCAGAGTGACCTCTTCTCCCCTCCACAGACCGAGGTCGGCGCGTTGCAGTTCTTGAGACACGAGAGCGTAGAACTCCAGAGTCGGGCCGAGACCGGTACCGACCTGAAAGAAGACGGAAAAATTAGACGTCAAAACGCTGCCATCATTACCAAGTACAAGTGCTAGCACGGTTCAGATGTGAGAAACTGAAACGTACCTCGTTCTCATACTGAATCTCCAACATGGCCCTGGAACTGCCGAGGTCCTGCATCACAGACTCAGCCTGTTTGAGCAGCTCGTCACGGTTTATCGTCCTCTGAGGACACAGAGGGAGATGGGACGGGAGTTCAGTCATATGTAACTATGTAATTACTGAGGATTGTGTTTTAATTTCCATTCAGACACAATGGAAACTGAAGACCACTGCACCTTTTTCCTGTCAAGACGTGGTGCAACTCTGCTGTCCTGAGAATCTGACTGGTTGATCTCAGGGTTCGTGTCCAGTAGGCGCTGCATGGCTCTGTCACGATCAAAGGCAGTAACGTAGAATAACATCTGCCGGGTGTCGAAGGGGAAGAAGAAAGGACTGAAGAGACAAAGAGGGACAGGTGAGAAGTGTTGTTACTGACCGATACAAACATTAACATTTGTTTTACAGGTGAAAGATCAGTTTCTTCTTCTCTGTGAAAACACTTACCAGGTCTTCCCGAGCTCAATGAGCCAAGTAGGGATGTTTCCTGTCATGATGACCAGCGGGTCCTGGAGCTGACGGTTGGCTTTGGCTGTCAGCTTACTGTTGATGAACTCACTGGTTGGGATGATCTCTTTACACGCAGCATTCTGCAAAACAAGCAAATATAGTCATTGGTTTGTATATTTGAGTGATTCAACTAAGTTTTACTGAAAATACATTTAGAGAAATCTGTAACTAAAGACAGTATTATCATTGTCACTTAGTAACTGGCAAAAATTTAAAACATCTCACACTATTTGGACAAAAACAAACTAGCAGTGTCAGATTTATTGAGGAGACTTACTTCATACAAATAGAACCAGTATCTACTGATGGAGTGCAGGACCCTCAGCAGCAGGTTGACCTCTAAAGAGGGGTCATCAAAGGTTATGGTCTCTGGTGGCTCCGAAGTGAGGTATGTCTCTAAGGGATTGATGACGCTGGGACATACACCATCTGGAAGCGACAGGAATAAATCCATTGAGAAGGTTCACTGTGTGGCCTCGCAAATGTTTCAACTAGAAGTTTGTGAGACTCCTCATTATGAAATAGTTGAGATTCTCACCATGCCACAGCTCATCCTGCTTCTTGGCATTGCGAGGTGAGGTTTTGGTGGGAGCAGTCTGGGCTCGGCCCCTCTTCCCTCCCACGGCATCTTTGCTGCCGTCCTCGTCCTCTCTCACAGGCTTATACCTGAAACGAGACAACGTTTCATCTATGTGAAGTCCAAGTTTCAAACCAGGTTGGAGTCTTTCTAAATGTAATTAAAAGAGTCATTATGACACAGAAAGTGAGTAAGTGTGTGTGTGTATGTGTGTTTTGGATCATTTCAACTCATTTTAATGAGTAACTGCACTAAGGCCATTTCCAAATAGTGATGTTGTCATCACATTGTGTATTAAAACACTTCTCTCTGTGCACTGAGGCGTACATCTCAGAAAACTGGCAAATAAATCTATTTTATTGACTGTTCAAAGACCAATAATAGTCAAATAACCAAATCCCAAAAAGATTCTGTTTACAAAGTAACAGTGAAGGAAAAAGAAAGTTGAAGTTGCAAGATTTAGAACAGAAAAATTAAAAAGTCACATGTTTCTGTAAGAAAACAGAAACACTTGTATAAGTAAAGACACAGATTGAGATTTTTACCATATTGTGTGCGTTTTGGTCCAGATGCCAGTTCGCCCCAGTGGGTTTGCCTCATCGTCCGTCGACTCTCTTTCTTCTTCAGCTTGAAGACTATACTGCCGTACAGCTTGGTACACTGTCATGTTGTAAGGTAGCAGGTGGTCGCCGATGTAGAACTGTAGTCTGTGACGCACGCTGCCTGAATTCAGGAACTGTGCCGCCTGCGTCCCACAGAAATCACACAGTGCATTAGTGACACTAAAGTGATCATCTGTTTACAAATTAAAAAGTTGACTTATTTAATAACAGGCTTCACGTACCAATGATTCATCTATTTCGTCATCTGAACCATCATCATCACTGTCTTCGTCTTCTTCTCTGATTCGGCCGTAGCCTGTACAGACGAGATTTAAAACAAACACGTTAAAATGACACATTTCTGGAGAGGCAGCAAAAGATTTAAACTGTGTCCAGTATCGTCGGGTGAGAAACTGTGAGATCATCATGATCATTTCACATATTCTGGTTCAACTGTTCTGTTTTAAGGAGGATTCCCTGTTGATCCCCACAAGTGTCTCACCTCTGACAACGAGATATCTCTCGATGGCTTGCACCAGAGCCAGCGGGTCAATCTTCACAGGGCCGCCCTTCCATTGTTTAACATTAGTGCAATCTGGGTGTCTCTGCAGCTGACACTTGAGCTGGTGCGTGTTGAAGAACTTCAGTGCCTGAGAGCCCCTGAAGAGAGAAACATAATTACATTTAACAAAAATAAACCAAACAGCCTAATCTTAAGTGATTAGATAACGTGTTGTGAAGTTCACAGACCTGCTGCCGTTGCCGTTTCCACTGGGGAAATCATGCACTTTGACAGGGAACTGCTCCATTTGGCTCAGACAGCTGTTCATTTTGTGCACCAGTGCCAGGTAAGGTCCATTTTCTGTTGGGTCGAGGCGACCTACAGGCTCCATTCCAGGAACCTAAGAACCACATTGAAAGGACAGAGCGGTTACATTAAATGGAGGACAAGAAAGAGAAAACATGAAGTCACCAATACTCCTCCATGTGTGATCGCAAAACAAAGTGGGAGTGGGAACAGCAGGTCACAGCAAACTATACTAAACCCAAGTATCTCAATAGCAACACATGTTATTCTCGTCTCTCACCGGACAACCAGCGAACACATGGAGGAACCTCTTCAGCCGCATGTCACGACTCAGCAAGTCTCTGTCGGTGTTGGAGGTCAAGTAGACCAGCAGCTGCTTCACCAGCCCACTGTGCTGGATCTCAAAAGACGACACGTCAGATTCCGATACGATGCTGGAGATTTCCAGCAGGCACTCCATGCCACCGTCCACCTGGGAACACGACACAGAAGGAAATGTCTTAGTACTGTAATATGGTTTCATGCAGTGAATTAAGCCTTAAAGTTGTTGGGAATATTGTTATTTTATGCTTCAATTTTCATTAAAGGGATGAGTGTGTGTTCTACCTGCAGGTTGAGCTGCTCGGTGGCTGTGCAAAGTCTCTGGAGTACATTCAGTGCAGGATTGCTGCCATCCACGTTTTCAGAATTGAAGTAGCGCTCCACAAACTTACTCGCTTGTTCTTTGATCCAGGCCTTTATTTTGTCTCTGCAGAGGAATTAAAAACACATTTAACTGGTCACGTAGAGCAGATCGCACATGGATCACTCATCGTTAAAACAAACAGTGTGATGTAGCTAAACGTTCATCATCTCACCTGTTATTTGAAATAGAGTCCTTGGGAGGAGCCCTCGCCAGGCCGCTCACCCCCGCTGTGCGTGAGGGTTCAGAGTTGGCGTTGTTGGTCTGGGCACCCAGTTTGCCCCAGGTCTTGGGATTGAGACTGGCCAAGAAGGACGATTTGGGTGACTGTGTACTGGTAGGGCTCTTGGCTGTGGGGAAAAAAAAAAAAACGAGAGTTATGTATGAGTCACCACAAAATGTTATTTCACTTTTGGTTGATAAAACCAAATGACACAACTGTACAGAAAAACTCAACTACATTAGATATTTATGATACAGACAGAGTTGTAATATCTTATATATATATCTCATTCTTTTAAATACTTGTGTAGATGTGTTGTGAAGCCTTTTTGCAATAATAATTTACACTGCAAACACAGTGACAATAAGACTTTGACTTACCCTGATTGTCTACTTTATCATCATCCCTTGGGGGAGAGTATTTAGGCCTTCTCGGCCCTCTTTTAGGTAGCCGTTTCCGCTTTAGGACATCACTTAATCGCCTTGGTGGAGGAGAAGTAAGTTAATAAAAGACTCTTGGTGTTAAAACATAAATAAGGTTTAGTTTTCAAAAGAAACTGCAGAACATATGTTCAAATGTTTTTCAGCGGTTAAACTCTGAACGCTGGGTTGTTTGTGTTTATGAGCTTAGTTTCCAGAGCGACACAGTATTTGGCCGGGTACTCGACATGTATTTTTAAAACACTTTTGTAAACAGCAAAACCGAAGCCACATGTCACCACGGACTCACCCCTGTGGGCTGAGGTCCAACGAGTCGTCCATACTGTGCTGGTAGCTGGGCGAGCCCAGGTCTGGAGTTGCGTTATTAGCAGACGTGGTGGACGCGGTGCTAATGGTGGTAGTGCACAGACTGGCAGTGCCACTGGGACAAGCCTTCGGAGGACTAGTGACTAGAAAACTCTCCGACTCTGCCAGGTTCTTCACTTGGTGCATTACACCTGAAGAGAGAGGAGAGAGACGTTTCAAATCGTCTTTTAAAAATAAACACAATAAAGCATAATAAACTTCCTGTTAGAAGACTGTGGATCGATGTGAAATGCAGCCGCTGCCATGAATAATGCACCAGAAAGGAAATATACAGGAAAACACTGGTGAGGGAGCAAAATTGATTTCCACTAAATTTAGGTGTGTTACACGATACTGTATTAGCAAATAGTTGAATAGTTGAAATGTCATTAGACATATATATTTGACCTGTGCCTTTATTCAGCTTGTCCTAATCAACAAACAGAATGTTTCTGTTTTATGTCTCCAGAAAAGAGTGAACAGATGATTAACATTATTTATTTTGCTAATTTGAAGCTCTAAGTTTGTGAGAATGATCAAGCTGCCTATTTTAACATCTTTAACATACTGTTAATCTTCAAACCAGGTTTATCGTACACTTTAAATCACTTCAGGGGCATGAGTCTTCCAGGAATTATACAGTACCTTCTCTCCTGAAATAAACACTGAACACATCAGGCAGTTTCTGCATGAGGATCTCAGCCATCTGCAAAGAACCCACTACAATCTTCAGGTCCTGGCTGGACAGCATGGAGGCAATGTGACTGTAGAGATAAACACAAACAGAAGTTTATTCACTGTCACTTACAGAGGACACTTGGTAAGCGTTTAAAAACAGCCAGGAGCCGGTGCTCTGTTACCTGGACACAGCATGGTTCCTCAGCACATCCTTCAGCAGCTCTGCATCAGCAAAGTAGATGATCCTGAGGATGGCTCTAAGGCACTTGTGTCTGACAGCAGGACCAGCAGATGAGCTGTACACCTCATACAAGACCCCAAACAGAGTTTTGATAAAGCACTTTGCCAGTTCAGGGTCCTCCTTCATCAACTGGGCTCGTGCATCTTCTCGACGAACCTCCTGGTGACTCCCTGGATAAAAACATGAACAGGAACCATCATTTTAGACTAAAGGTGTTGAATATATGTTTTTATTCTATAAAAATATGCTAAAACCGGTTGAATGTTACTGTTATTACAAATATCTACAATTTCCCAAACCCTTCGTTACCTGTGTTGGGGTTGGCGAGAGGGTTTGGTTTCCTCTGGATCCCACGTGCTGTTCCTGTGTCTTCATTTATCTGCTGCATAGAGTTGAAGTCAATTGTGTACACACGGCCCAGAGTTGACAAGCTGATCTCATCCTCTCCATTCTGGTGGGCTGTCTGTAGAGCCAGATAGTCACCGCATACACCCAACATCAGCCCCACATGGTGGTGTAAATGCTGACACACTGATATGTAACTTTTTCAATTATTTTTTTTATCTTTTATTCAGCTGATTCATTCTGACAGTTAGACAAACCAAATAACACGCTATAGTACAACATATCTCTTTAGTGTGAAATTGTCCAAGATGCAGATTGTGTCTGATCATTTTTACCTCGATGATGCGGCTGTCGATGCGGTTGTAAGGATGCCACAGTCCCCGGTCGTCTCTCCACTGCCAGATCGCGCCCTCAGTCGTCTGAGCGCTTCCTTTCTTCAGCATCACATCAACGGCAAAGATGCCCTCTCTGGGCAAGCAGGGCATCAGCTCACTGCAAAAAAAATAGTCATTTCAGTGAATTATATTAAGTTCAACTCAAGTGAATAAAATGAAATTGTTTTTTTTCTGTGAACAGCTTAACTGACATGACTCAGGTCAGGCATGCTGTTTTATTAACAGACTTAAGGTCCGGGAGTCACAGTAGTAAGCACATTTCTGAGGCATTTTACAGCATGAAACTTAACCCATACAATATTGAACAGAGGCAGGAAAACAGATGTTACCATATGAGGGAGGTCAGTTCGTAGAGCTCCTGTGGGCTCCGGGGTACCAGTTCAATCTGTTCCTGGCAGCTGCCATTTGATGCACCACACAAGAGGAAACGCAGGGTTTCTGCTATGTCTGTTTAGAGAAGTAACACACAAACATTTGTGTGGTTAGTTGGTCTGTTGCATCCTCAAGACAGAAGATCTCCACATCACTACCAGTCTCTTTAGACTGGATACAAACAAATTGTTGAGACAAATAGGCACAAATTCAGATTAAATCGACCAAAGTAAAGTGAAGGTTTCTTGTTGTGACTTTTCCACAAGTTAAACATTATATTTATTCACTACAATAATTCTCTGTGTAGTGAGTACATACTGTATTACTGTATATAACAGTAATGATAGAGAAAGAAGCAAGTCAGCTGTAAAATTGATCAGTGAGCGTGTGAGGGCTACTCACTCTGTTTCATAAGCTGGACTGCTAAGCAGGGGCAGTTAGAGCACATGAGGGAAAACATGCGCACAACCATGATGAACATCCCCGAGCTGAGTACGGGAGGGGTCACAACCAGGAGCTGCTGAATGTTGGTCAACAGGTCACGCGATGCCACCTCCTGCAGCAGGTTCTGTTGATTTAGCCACAGACACAAACATGCACATTAGCCGGGGAGTCAGATGGCAAGTGTGGGGGGGAATAATACAGAGACATTAAATGTGAAAACACTCAGCTACCAACCTCTTCATGTTGAAAGTTGTCCACCAGTCTGGCGAAACAGAGACAAGTGCTTTCAACGGATTTTTTATCCTGAAAAAGAATTTAATGAATAGAAGGTTAGGACACATTCTGGGATGGCAAAAAAAAAAACTACATTAAAGCTGCTCTGGAAACAATAGCCAGCTTCACACTGTCGAATCACAGCCCAGCTAGCTGGGGCTAATTGCTTTCACACCGTCTCCAGCCGGTGCCAACTGGTGCCACCTCGGAGCTGTCTCTAGGCCACTAGCTCCAGATTTCTGGCCTGACCAAAACGTTGGGCCACTTGGGGCTAGAGAGGGGCTACAGGCGGTGTCAAACCATTGCTGTAGACCACAGGTAGAGGCAATAAGAGCAGAAATGTATTTACAATTTTAGCTGCTACGGAGAACGACAGACTAACAGTTCTGGTCTCACAATGATATTAGCGCTCTGCTCTCCATCTGCAAGTCATATTGCGACAGAGAGAGCTGCCCTCCAAGTCCCAGAAAAACTTAAAAAACTGCAGGTGCAGTATAAGCTGAACTAGCGATCTAAACGGCAATTAGCAAGCTAACTTCTTACAACAGACCCATGTAGATCTGGTACAGCCAGAATTACAAACAGCGACAGAATTGATTGTTTACTTGCGTGCTTAAACCTCCCATCCTGTTTGTAAATGGGCGGTAGTGGTGACATTTTAACAAACGGAGGCTGGACGAAGTGTAACCCAGAGAGGCTAGTGGCCTGACTATCTGAACAGGAGCTATGGGCTAGTAGACCTGGGCCACGACAGAGTGTCATTGGTTAACATGCATCCTGTCCAACAGGCTGCATTTACATAGTTGTCCAATAACATAAAGGTATATTTGTCATTTCCATCATTGATGCACAAATAATGAACCATTCATTCAATGTGAACTGTAGAAAATAATATGAAAACCAAGTATTATGGGGATATTAATCCAAATTTAAACACACAAATAACAACAACCCAGACGCTACAAACTTTGTTGGTCAAGTTGTTTCTCCTACTTTTTCTAGATTCATATATAACAATGTACAGGCAGCTGGAAAAATAAGTGGGAGGAGTGTCACTAGTGTGAGTCGCTCACATTTTTTTCCCTAAACAAATCACATGACTAACAAAAATGAATCATTTGCAACCGAGATGAGAAGGAAAGTGTCGAGCCTTTTATAGTTTTACTTCTGTGCTTACAATCAGTTTCATTTCTGGAGAGTGAACTTCCCCCAATAGGAAAACCACCCAACACCACTCGAACCAAAACTCTGATCTGACTTGCATTTTTAAGTTCACTGAGGCATGGCAAAAAAAAAAAACAAAACAAAACCAGAAAAACATACCTGGTGTGTAAGTCTCTGAGTCAACAGTGGCAGAGGTTCAGCAACAAAGTGAAACTCATCTGGAGTAATGCTCTGGCAGCAGTTGGCTGCAATGGCCAAGGCATTCCTCTGAGCGTTGATGCTGAAGAACTCCAGGTAGACGAGGCAGTCAGCGATCCCACCCTGTGAGCGATGAAATGACTACACTGTCAATGTATATAATTAAGACTAAGACAGAGGATGGTTTGAGGTCATGACAAAATGAGAGTTGCAACACTTACAGCCTGCAAAATGGCTTTGCTGTGTCGCCTTGACAACATCTCCAAGGCAGTCAGGGCCTGCTCTGCTACGTCAATGAACTGGATCACCTGAAGCTGCATGCAAGAAGGTGGAACATTAGCATATCAAAAGGCCACCGCTGCAAATTAACAAGCGATTAGAGGCCGATAGAGAACACAGCATCTTACCTTCTCCAGGAAGACAGGAATAGCATCGACCACCACAGCAGAGGATCGAGGCAGAGCCTCCATCATGTACGTGAGTGCACGTGAGGCATGATTCATCTGTGAGAGGCAGGGACAAAAACATGTGGCATTACACAATAGAATCGACCTAAATACAACTAAAATGTGCAGCAATGCAAGTCCATCATACTCACAATATCAAAGTTATGCTCCATTTGTAACAGTGTAATCTGCAAAAGAAAGTACATATATGAAATTGGATTAGAGCCTGATCAAATATGACAGAGACTATATTAGATAAAAAAGCTAATTTACCCAGCAAATTTAAGGCTGAGACGTAAGAGAAGCTGGAGACTCACCAAAGCAGGCACCACACTCTTAACGGGAAATCCACCAAGTGTCTCCTCGTTGCCCATCACCAGCAGCTGGCACATCTCAATAGCAGCTTGGAGCTGCTGAGACTCGTCGCCTGTGGCCTGGAGGCCCTGCAGTAGCTGCTGAGCCTTAGAGCCTGGAAACAGGAGCAGAATTTCAACAGTTATTTAGAGCTTAACATGGAGAACACCGAGGTGAGAGGTTAGACGGTTGCACTCACTGGCTCCACTGCCAATGGTCCTGTGAAAGAGCTGCGACATTCGGGGTCCCAGGGGCCCGAAAAGATGTGGGGGGAGTCCCCTGGCCTCCAGCAAGGCTATGAGGAAGACAACGAGGTTTAGGGTTGGGGTTCAGAGAGCAACATAATGTGTTTGAGCTACAGCAATGAAAATCGGGGATATGGAGACGACATGACTGTAAATATGAGAGGGTTTTTCATTTGTTTGTTTTGTTTTTAAACACACCTTGAAGCCTTCCCATTTCAGAGTCATCAGACTCACTCTCTCCAGAGGTGGTCATGCCAACTGCCCCAGCGACTGAGCTTGAAGCTGTACACAGAAACAGGAAAAAAAATAATGAACAGTCAAAGTAACGAAAGAGTTGCCTTTCAAACTGATGGCTTCTGTGGCTACTACAAAAAAAAAAAAAAAAACCCTAAAACTCAGAGCTTGAAGATGTTTAATTCCCAGACAACCAATAGAAAATGAAGCGGCAGCATGATCAGTACCTGAAGCCCCTTGTGATGCCTCATCAGTGCGAGCGGCTGACGAGTTGGCCCCATCCTGGTTGTTGTCGGAGTCGGCCATTTTCTCCTGCCGGCGAGCGTCGGCTGTCCCGCGCTTGCCTAGGCCTGAGCCCCGCCGACTGTGGTTAGAACAACAACAGAGTGACAATGACAATGTTTCAGTTATGTTACCACTCCCAGTCAAATAAATACATGGTGCTGGTTCCCATGGATATTTTTATTTGCTTTATATAAATGATTACACGATCATAAGGTACAAGAATCAAGACTCGAGTGGATCTTTGCTGCTGTTGACAAAAGGGAAGTCACAGTATCCGAAACGTTCAATATTTCTGATGCTTCAAGTCCAAACTCTGCGTCACTGTTCATACAGCTAACATGTTCAGACAATAGACAATGATCGTGACATCTGGGTCAACACAAGGAAGTAAATGTGAGTAATTGTCTAAACAAAATCCTCCAGTTATTTTGTGAAAGTGACAATGAGACAATGGTGGACTTCACTGTTATATTCAAAAGGATTAATTTTCTCAGTATGAAATGTTAATAACCATAAAAATAAAGAAAAAAGTTTTGGTAAACACAATGACAGGACATCACAACATAATCACTGGAGTCAACGGATGATTCTTGTACAAAAGCACAACTGCTTAACACAAGTGGTGCCAGTATCAGTGTTTTATTGACAACTTGTTTAAACTATTGTGCCACTTTATTTGGTACAACTACAACTGGCTAACAGCCCTGCAACTGTACCTACTGCCGTGAAGGTTACAGTACTGGTCAAGTAAATAATTCAGAACGAATGAAATCGAATGTCTGAGGTTAGTGATTAAAGAGAAAAGAACTCCAGATGCAGGTATCAGCACCCTTTAATAAATGAATTTAGAAAACCCAATAGTTTTTTAGGCAAATAAGATCAACCTACGATTTATTTTCAGTAACCATGTGACCTGAATTAACCAATAAATGATGGTTTATTCAATAATTGGTGCCAAATGTTTACAGTTTGTCCAAGAGCTTCAGAAATGCTGTGAGACAAAGTGTCTGTGTGAGAGATGAGCTTTGGGATTGGAGTGTATCAGTTTGTTTATAGATGATGAGTTCAAGCCAATAAGGGAATAAACACCCTAACAACAGTAAAACATGGTGGAGGTTGTGGGACGACTTCGCTACCTGTGATACCAGCAGCATTGCCAAGGTATTATAGGGTTAACTTCTGCTACCGCTGGATCTGAAAACTTGGGTTTGAGGTAAAAGTCTTGAGTATTTCAGCGGGACAACGGCCCAAAGCACACACCTAGCAGCATAAAAGATTGGTTGAAAAAGGAAAAGATGGACTGTTTATCTTGGCCACTAATGAATCATGACCTAAATCCTATAGAAAACCTTTGGAGAGAAGTGAAATCTGCTAAAAAGACCTTTCTTCTGCTCAGTAACTTTGATTGTTTTAATAAAAACATTGTGGTTTATATATATTACATCCTACAGTGTTGTGGTCATTTTTAAGTCCATACTGAAAAATACTGACAAGTTTTTAATGTTTAGTTTAGTCATGAAACAGACGGACTTCGTGTACAAAAGTACATGAAATTAAAACTCTACATGACATTAACACTCTCTAGTGTGGTCGGTGTGTTTTGTGATTTGTACCTGGTGCTGGCACAGGAGCCCGTGGTCTTATGGCGTGTGCTCCGCCGAAAGCTGGGGAGCTCTGCTGGAGGAGACTCGCTACGCTTCTTAGTGGATTTTCTCAAACCTAGAAGTGAAAAAGCACAAAACATTGCTATTTTTTTGACCAGAATACACAATACACATTAAGAAATTTAAGCATCAACAACATGTTTCACCTCATCTTTGGGTTGAATTATTAAACCATATCTTTAATTTGTCTGTCAAATTATTACTCCACACAAACAGGGGGCAACAGCATCCACCCGAATGATAAGAAGCAAACACTCTACACTCTTTGGTTCCTCCTCCCCCTCCCCTTTATTTGTGCCATAGCTGGACAGGCCAACGGGCATACCAGGACAAATCCCTGTGCCCCAGTGAATCATCAAAAAATCCATTAAGTTTTTATTGGCCATCTCTGTGTACCCATCACTGGTGGTACACATGAGATCTGGGGCTGTGCTCACTCAAAACCAAGCTTCAACCCTCACCTCCACAGTGAACTAACAGTAGCTTGAATAAATCTAACCTCAGCAGCAGGTTTACAGCCTGCTCGGTTACTACTTCTTTATCTTCTCATGTTGGACTGATGGCAGAGAAGGGTTGCGTGGTTACTGCACTTTTACTAGTATTGATACTTTTGAGAGTAACAGTGATTTAACAAGATCTCAGTCACAGTGCAACAGTGTCGCAGCGCACGTGCAGGTCTCACCATGAAAGCTACAAATACAAGTGCTCCTGCCAACAAAGCAACCGCAAAAGTGAAATATGACATTGTTCCACTCAGATAACTGACAGTTTAACCACAGAGACCATAAAGTCTATTTAAAAGAAAAAAAGGAAACCAAAAGAGCCAAAGCTTCTCGCCAACAGATTTTCAACAGGTGAGCGACTACGATAAACAGATAAAGAAAAAGTGAAATGAGACCGACTTGTTTCGTAGTAAACAAACACTTAACACCGTGTTTGACGAGCCAATAGAGGGCAACGTTAAATATTTAATTTGACTTTATCCGCGAATGGTAATCATGACATGCATATTTGTCAAGAATTATTATTTCTATTAGTAGAAAATCTGCCTCAAGCCAAGAAGGTGTATTAAGTCTAATTAAATTATTATTTTGTTGCAAATATAGTTAACTACCATGGAAATCACATAAACTAAAGAACACTATGACCCTGATCATTGATTTAATCAAATAAAAACATCTCAACAACAGATTTGTTGAGAATGAAAACAACATAATGAATGACATTAAGTGTCTGGCACTTCGTGGTGTCAGTATCAGTGTTGAGATAACTTCAGGCAGGTGTTTTATCAGAGTCATTATTTTGGTAGACTGGATGTGATTTGCGTTTCATAAACGCCTCTTGTGGTTTTACAAGTGTTTGTCACTTTGCCAAACTTGCCAGTTCTTAATCCTCTTCATTTTTTTAGTGTTTTAAACAACAACATATTGAGAACATCATAATTATTGCTCGGGGTCTGCGAAAAGTGTTGGTCAATAAAGCTGCTCGAGCACAGACTGATGCTGAGTGTCACTTTTCAATACAGTAAAGGCTCTGGTGTTGCCTGTTTGGAGCCCGTACCACTGACTAGAGGGGTATTAATAGTAACTCAACCATGGCCCTATGACAGGACAACCTTCATGCTGGATCTATGAGTCATAATTCAGTAGTGTAAAAATAAACATTTCAAAAAATTAAGACCAAATGAATGAAAGATCAGAGCTGTTATTGCTTTTTTTTATGCTTTACTTCAACATACCTTTGAATTTCACTCACTATTTAATTAAGTCTGATAAAAAAATTTAATTAAATTGAAAAAATCCTTCACAGACATTTCTTTACAAACATCACAATTTCATAAAGATTCCAAGTAATGACTAAAACATCTAAAACCAATGCAGCCCTCTCCCACAGTCAAGGTTGTGGTATAACTAATTCAACAAGCCACTGTGAAATGGAAAGCTGTACAGAATCAATGAAAAACAGTCAATAATGTATATATTAACTCACCATTACAGGTGAAAGTAACAGAACCAGCCTGTGTTAAAAGTTAAAGGATATTCCAACAGAGATGAAGCTCTTTCCTCTTGACAGAAACGACTCGTGAGCCCTTCCCTGCGCTCAAACATACCGACCCCTGGTCAGCTGGTGGACCAACGCGCCAAAGCCAACTTAGGAGGGGTCTCTCCATTTGGGCCCGTGGCCTGTGGCACAGAGCCCACCTCGGTTTCTATCCTTTCACCTACCTAGAACAGCCTGACCCCACACTGACCTGACAAGTTAGACTCGCTTCACTATACAACAAAAATATCTACTGTAATATCCGAGTATCTGGAATAATGTAGCTGCAGTTTTACCCCTCAACACTAGGGATGGTAATCTCAACTCCACACGTCTCTAGTGCTGACCAAATGGTGGCTGTGGCTTTGTTTGTCATGTACCAACTGTTTGTTTTGTTCCTTGGGTCACGTATTGTCTCTGCAGTTGATTGTCTACTGTGTGTCGCTTTGTTTAGTTACTTGACACATTTTACTTGTTTTGTTGAAAACCAATTTCTATAATGACCAAATTATTATATCTGGCCAAATATTTTTGATATTGGTGTTTGAGAACAACAACTATTTCTGACCATTTTTTAGGGATTTATATATTGCATCTTAGCTGAACTTTTACACTCTACTTACTGATAATATGTTAATGTGGTTAATTAAATTTAAAATAATGTTACTTTATTTATAATAATGACAAAGATATGATCGCTCTCAAACATTAGCCTCAAAATCACTTATCAAACAGGCTGTAAATGGCAAATCTCAGCTGTTGTACAGTCACATTTCACACTTTAACTAACAAATACAAACCGAGCTACCAGCACAATCAATAAGCCACATGATGACATCAAAAGAAACAAGCTTCACCACTCATGTGATAACCGTCAAGTCACGAGATAAAAACCATACAACTATTCGTCAAAAGATTAACAAAACTTAGATTTTTCTAGCTGATACTGAAACGCACGTATCCCAACACTGTTGCATTAGTTCCTACAATGTGTTGCTCTTGTACTTCTGTCCTGTTCTTTGCTTTCACCCTCTGTGCAGAACATCCATCAGGATCAATAATGTGCCCGTCTTCCGTTATGAGAAGCCACTTCTGGGTGTGTTTTCTCTAATGTTTTGGGCCATTATCTGGCTGCAGGTCAAAACCCCTGACCAACCTGTTTATCTTCTTTTGTTACCTGCCTTTCCCCTTCACCCCTGAGTAAAATATACTGTACAAATTCCTAAAACACAGTGTTGTCCAAACAATGCGTCAGTGAATGTGGTCACACGGTGCTAACGCCGCCTCTGTTCACGGAGGGTTTGGAAGTCATCAACAAAAGTTTCAACACTGGTTTTGGTGACTTCATCTTTTAGTACTAGTAATATAAATACTATAATTAAACCCATTTCACTTGAGTCTTCCTGAATTTGACTGTTGCATGTCCGCTATACATTCACTTCACCACTGACAATTGAGTAACCAGCAGTATTTATGCATTTAGCTACTCTCCAGTTTCAGGCTACAGGTACTTAAGTCTGAAATCTGATCCAGTTCAGCAGCTCAGTGAAGTCCACACTCACCACATGTGAACTAGATATGCTAGTCGAGAGACACACATGCTTTATTGTAAGTTGTATGACTAAAACTGTCTTTATATATGAAGTACGTCAGGAGTTGCACAGATATCTAGACAACAGCTTATTCAAATGTTTCCCCTGTGTGTAATTTGACTATATGTTTGAGTTTAAGAGTATATGTGGATGTTAAGCATTTATCTAAATGAATAAATGGTGTATGTTGCAATGAGCCTCACCTAAACGTCACTTACACCAAATGTATTTTCTCCAATTAGATTTGAGAAAGGTTTTGCAATTGATGTTGTGACGCTGCTCAGATCACAGGTCCAGTGACATTTAATCCCAAAAGTTTCAACCTTCAACCAAGTACGCGAGAATAATATGTTGACCATCAACAAGGTCATTTCTCTTTTTAAACCCTTGTTTCTTTTCATGCAGTTACATTCCCATTAAACCAAACCTGTAGACATGAACACTTCCTGAAATGGTACCAAATAGAAATGCTTTCAACAAAAACTTAAGGAGACACCACAGCTAAGACACTGGATAAACTGAGCATTGCTATAATGAATAAATAAATATCCACACACACTTAATGCGACTCACTTGCTAGTTTAGCTTGTAATCCTGATGGCCCAGGTTTGGAAGTCTCAGTTTTGGATGATCCGGGCAAGGACAGTTTGGGTTTTGGCAGGTTGACTTTGGTGTTGAAGCGTGTTGTCCACTCAAATTTTGAAGAGCTGGCAGATTTGGCCTGCTCCTTGTCACGGGTACTACGGCGCGGGGAGGGGCTTGAGGCTGAACGAGAACGACGTGCCTTGGTCTGATCTTTTCCCTGTTTGACTCGGGCGCCCTGCGTGGTGGCGTTGTTGGTGCCTGTAGTGGAGGAAGAAGAAGAGGTGGAGGCAGAGGAAGAGGAGTCTGTCACGTTGCTACACCCAGCTTTGGCTGAGGCGGCCGATTTAGACGCCAGCTTGGTGGGTTTTGCAGTTCTGCCCTCGGTACGATTGGGGAGGGACCCAGCGGTGCTACTTAGACCGGGGAGAGAGTCCGCTTTCTTCCGTTTCTGGATTGGTGAGGCCCCAGCGGGCCCGCTCTTTTTGCTTTGAGCTCGACCTGACGAAGCAGGTGCTTCTGAAGCAAGTGATCTCTTCTTGGATTTTGATGGGCCTTTCTTGGTCTCTGAGGTATTATCTTGGGGTGGTGGGAGCGATTTGGGCTTCTTGGCAGGGGTTGGCCCAAACGTACTAATTTGGTCAGGAGCTTCGCTTCGCTTTAGCCCTCGGGTGCCTTCGCTCTTTGACTGGTGGCCTGGTCGCTCTTGTTCGGATGTCCCTGCAGCCTCTGGGTCGTCTTGTAACACAAATGAAGCCACGGACAGAGTAAGACTGCTTCTGCTAGGGAGCAAGAGGGGGGAAAAAAACAAAAAAAAAAAAAAAAAAAAAAAAAAAAACACCATCTTAGGAAATGTCTGAAACTGTGAGAAGTGATGAATTACAATGCCACATTCACTGTACTCATTCAGATTTAGAACAAAACCAAAAGGTGTCTGTCGTTACTGAATAAAATACAAACCCTACATACACACACGCACAAACATTAAGCACCAAGTAGAGAGGAGGGGTACCTTCTTGAGCTGTGCCCTCTGGACTGGCCAGTGGCTGTGCTGGCTGTGGCTTTGGAAGCCTTAGAATTAGGTCTTCTACTTTCAGGAGGGGAATTTGCTTTATGTTTTACCTGCTCTGACTGCAACCTGTAAGGTTGGAAATTAAAGTGACAGTGTGGGTTTCTGTAATTAAGCCACATAAAAGAGACTTGATCAATCCCCAAATCAATTCTCCTGACTGCATCTGCATATCCTGTGATCACTAACACCTCTGGAGTAACATTGTTAAAACACCTAGAAACAAGAGTTAATCACCATTTAACAATGATAAAAGAACATTTGATACGCTTTCACTTTGATCAAAGAGGCCAAAATACCCACTGTGTGTTAAATTTAAGTGTCAGTTTACTACACATACAAATAAACACCCATATCGCCTATGAGCTAAGTGCAAACACCCCCACTTACTTAAGAGCCCTCTTTCACTGTTCCTTTCAAGACAACCCACAAACGAATTCCCCACAGACTATGATTAACGTCTCTTACTTTGGACTTCGATTTTAACACAAACATGATGGTAAATTTATAGGTAGACTCACCTTCCCGCGACTGTGTGGTCTTGTGGCTGGGCCGCAGCAGTGTTCCTCTGTGAACGGCGCAGTGACCCCCCTGGATTGGAATTAGGCCGGTTGGACATTGGCACCTCTCTCCTGAAGGGACATACCCTTTCTAGACACTACCATTCACTGCAATCAAAAGGAGGAGAAGGGAAAAAAAAAAAAAAAACACATAAGAATACCAACAGCATGTTATGGTACCAACAACAGTTGACTGAAGATCACCAAAGGAAAAAAAATGACAGGTGACAGAAAGGTTACCTACAAGGAACCAGGAACTAACATTTAATACAATAAAAAAAAAAAAAAAAAAAACAACGTACATATGACAGGACAGTAGATTTCTAGTTAATATGCCCGCTTCAGAAGAAAAAAAAACAAAGGTCTTGATCCAGATACAGTTCAGTTAAGGTTATCAGCATCTACGTCCTCCAGTCTGCGAGCAGTTTTCCAATAATGGTCAGAGAATTTATAGACCATTTAAGTATTAATCCTCTCTTGCAGTCTGTATCAGATTACACTATAATGACTTTTCAAGTAGTTTTATCACCATGTATGAGAAATACTAATTAACCTTTACTGTAGAGCTATATGCAAATTTCTTTCCAACCATTAATATATATTTAAATTGTTATTAGAACATCTGTACTCCCTGACATTCATTCATCCAATAATCACAACCCGTCTGATCATTTTCATAATCATAATATCACTTTACAATAATAAGACAATGACCTGAGATTGAATTGGGCAATAACGAACAAGGTCACAGACTATTTTAAATAAATCTACTGTGAGGCACAATGCAAACAATCCACAGACATAAAGAGATTCATCTTACATAGACAAAGCTTTAAAGTGTTTTTTTTTTTTTAAATAACAATAATTAATAGCTGATAATGTTTAAGATGACCATAACATTTAGATACCAGACTTACAGATCTTGTTGCTGGGGAAGGTGTGGTTATCATTTTAAACACAATTTGAAACAACAAAAGATGTTTTCTATATGAAGAGACACAAAATACATATGTACACTCTCACAGTGATAGATATGTTTTGAACAGACACATACATGCATATGCAAACACATAGCAGGACATGTTTATCAGCTGATACACACACACAGCTGTATCACAACCTAAATACTTTTTGTCATATTCAAAAAGGAGGATTGGTAATTAACCAGTGTATTTCTGGTTTAAATCATGATAGCATTGATCATAAAAATACGCCACACTTGGCAAGCTCACAGGGCCATTTTAGGCCTGCACTGACAGTGCATCCTAGTCTTTGTTTATTCGTCCATTCTGACAACTGGTGCACCACACTCGCGGATAAATGTGATTAGTTAAGCACATCAAATGTTCGGTTGTTTGAAAAGCTCGGCGGTTCAAAGTTTCCTCTCCAACAACACTGAACAAGCACGACAGTGTCCAAAATTTTTTTATACCCATGATTTACAGAGGCCTGTGTTTCTGACGTAGTTGTCTACCACCACCGACAAAACGTTAGCATGTTTAGCTACTCATATCCGAGCTAAGTCTCATACATTTTGACAGTGGCTCAGTTACATCCGTATCTTTCCACAAAACGATAACATCCCAAAACCAAAACATTTAACCGCCGGATACCGAATTTAATGCGGAAAAAATGCCACAATGCTAGTTAATTACATACCGGAGAGTCGCCAGTTAAAGTTACGTTGGCTAACGTAGCAGTGGCTCCATGGAAATGCGTAGTTGGCGTACCGGTGTGTCAACCTATTTAGCCTCCTAACTAAACACACTGACAAAAAACCAACGGCTACCTTGTTTGTCCGTTGCTCGTGTTATGAAACGGCTTTTTAACTGAAAGGCCAAGACGGGCCCCTTAAATGGGAAATGACGATTACAATCACCTGAGATTAGCTACACATCGAAGATGGCAGCATCGGCTGGACCGTCTTTTCGAAAGCGGTTTAATGTAATATAGCTAACAGGCTACCAGTAAATCAACGTATGCTAACTTGGTATTCTCACTCCCATGACACGCTGCTCTGTGTCTGGCAGGCGATCAGGGTTTGAAGAAAAAATATATATAAATAAATTTTTCGCAAGTAGCTTAGCTCACCTTCTATACTGTTAGATTGGATGATCAAATCAAAATTACACTGCTGTCAAGTAGAAAGGTAACCAGGTAGATCCAGTATCAGGTTCGAGGAAAGTGTCAACGCGAATGTAAAGTATACAAGTAAAGCTAACTAATGTTAGCTCGCTATGAGGATCACTAATGTTTTGTAAGCTGACTTAAGGCCAGTGTCTGCCTCTATGGCTAGCGGTTAGGCTAAAGCTAACATGGCCCAAAACAAGTTGAATAATAACAAGCAATTTGTCAACAAAGCACATACATCCTATTTAATTTAGATAAGGGGACAAAAATAACACCGAGCATCTTGTTTAGTTCCCGTTAAAACCAGGATGACAAGTATATAAGCTAATAATTAGCGAGCTAACGCAAGCGTAGCTAAGTAAGACTGCCAGTGTTTCTTCAATTACCCTTCGCTCGCTAACATAATTGGACAAAAATAAACACATGATTTTTTAGATATACACGCTATTGTTCTCGGTTGGTATTACTTTATCCAACTGTCCGAGTGACAATAAATCCCTGACCTTATCAATATCGAATTAGCCACTGCAGGGTAGTCACGTAGCTGACGTTTAGCGTTGTCAAATCAAACAAGAGCATTATAGCTACTGCCAGCTAACCTTGGCATGCGAGCTAATTAATATTAGCAAGCCCTGTTGTCGCTGTCTACCGCTTTGTCACCTCCAGAGGATGGTAATGGGATTTCTTTCACAAACAACGGCCCCGTAACAACTCACGAATTCTGTCTTTTTTGGGAACACGTTTGTCAAATTTCTTTTTGAAAAATGCACAAGTTGTTTAGCTTGCGGCTAGCACGTTAACGCTAGCTAGCAAAAAGAAATGGCCTCTGATACCTTTTAGACACAAAAAACAGGAAAGCAGGAACGGGATTCGAGATATTTTCGCAACACAGAATCACAATTCCTCCGACGTATTTCGACCAAGAATAACCTCGAAGATCCGAGACACCGTTGGCCGACATGTCACTGAAAATTTCTACTTTTTTTGTATAATGTTGTTACCTATTTGTTCCAGTGTTGTAGTTGTAACAGACAGTGCACCAGCTCCTCTATTCTCTCTCTACCCCTGCTACTTTCACATCAGCTGAGGGGCCTACAACTGCAGTCTACATCCGCGTGATTCATCCGCTCAGGGACTATTTTCTTCTGTTTTTCAGCTTTGAGCCAGTGACACAACCCACAATATATTACTATAACTATGACGTACTCAGACAAAAAAAATCTATATATGAAGATATATTGACCCGTACACAAAGCTAATCAATCAAACTTGAATCGAGAGGACGTTAATTTATCACTAATGTAAGGTATCAATCCGCTGGGTCGTGACCTCCTTCGTTACCCCTTTTGATAAATATAAAGAAATAATTTATATAAATTAATACGTTCTACTGCGTTAATATAACGCGGCATCTACCAGACAGTGTCTGGTGTTGTGTAAATATTTCAGTTGATTTTCAGTTGTCATGGTTACAAGCCTGCGTCCAAAATGGCGTCCTTACTCGGGGATCAGTTGTTTCAAATTAGTGACCAAGGTCCACCTCCTCCAAAAGACTTTTTCCAACTAATTATATTGAAAAATGAGGTCAAGTATTTATATTAGGAGTTATTTGTAAAACAGAGTCTCAATGAATAACTTTGTTCAAAGCTAACTATTTATAAAATTATTGAATATGTAACAAAAACTAGCTTAATTTTCCACCCACAAAGCTAACTACTTAGCTAGCTAGCTTTGAACAAGTACCTATTGGACAACTTTTTTAATATTTTGAACAATATTTTATTTCTTCTACAATATTTTTTGTATATTATAGTTTTGTATTAAGGTGAATTGAGTTATGATTTGTTAGCAATATGCCTTAATTTCAATAGCCATGTAGCCATTGTTAGTTAAATATTTACAGATAATATATCAGTTGCTATTGCTATTACTTATGTTATGAACTTTTCTAACTTCAGGTCATATGGAGATCATGGAGGATTTCTTTACGACTTGATTGCCGGGGCGCTCCTCCCAAAGAGCAGAGAGTCTCCCATGAAGATTTCCTAAATGACAAAATATTAAAACGTAAGGTTTCTTAGTTAGAGACCAGTAGTTTTACTGGAAACTTTTTTTTCTCTTGTATTTGTTTTGTTCTCAGATATGATTTTTACACTTATTTAAGCAGACATGCTGTGTTTTTGTCTCTTTGCGTCTGTAGAACAACTTGAGTATGTTTTCGGGCAGAGGATCCTTGACTACACAGTATCATTGTGTCAAGGAAACTTTGATTACCTGGAGCGTTTACCTGATGACATTATGCTCCATATCATGTCTTACCTAAAGCTAAAAGATGCAGCACTTCTGGCACAGGTTTCACGTAGATTCAGGGAGGTGAGAGGCTCTTAAAAATGATAAATTCACAAGAATACAAAAGTGTCTTTATTAGTTGATGATAATATGGTGTGTTAATGTTTTGTTTTGTACCAGATCTTTGGTTCTGAGACATTTTGGGAGCAAACTGTGAGGAATCGCTGTACTGGTTTTACCAGTGACATGGAGGGAATTGCCACCGCCATGGGCTGGAAGAGGACGTATTTTACCTTTTTCAACACCACTGGCACTAAGGAGCAGCAGTGAAGCAGCTGAACAGTTTTAGTACTGCTCTGAAGCAACTGTAATAAAAATCTAAACACAGTTGCTGAATAGCCAACATTAATTTTGCACCTTGTGAAATAGTGTTTCCAGAGAGGTTTAGAAACTGTTCTGAAGTTCCAAATTCAGTGTTGTCATGTATATTTGATAATATACCAAAAATATACTCTTGTTGTTTAAAGTGCCAAATGTTTTTCAAAACAAATTAGCGGTGTCTGTTCATGTGCTGCCAATTTCTTCTTCTTTGTGTGGACAATCACCACTAGTATTCAATTGATGGAAAAGTTTACATTGTGTATATTTTGTCAATGAATTAAATAAATATACTATATAAATACATACAGCTTTTACTGTCTCATTGTGTTTTCCAAAAGACAAACTGGTAAAACATGATATACTTGAGCAACTAGAGCCCTGCTGGCATCATACTGACGTCAATGGTCAGTTTCATCATATACTTCCTGTTTACATTTCCCCCTGAACGGTGCTTGCGCCCTCTGCTGAAGGCCATTTGCAATCATCTGTTGTCTGTTGCCCACAAAACATCCAGGGTTTGTGTCTCGGTGTTATTTTCACTCTTGCAGCCAGCAGAGGGAGCAACATGGCAATGAAAACAAGAATCAGACGATGGGAGTAGGAGGATCCAGCAAATATAACCTTGGGTAACGTGTGCAAAACAAGTGCTGTAATTGTTGTTACCATATGCAGGCCTAAACACTACAACAAACTGACACCGGATTGAATCCTTGTATTAATACGTCTGCAAGGGGGCATCTGTCACACCCGTCCTGCTTCAACCTGAAACCTGTACTTGCAAACTACAGTAACGTAAGACAAAGGTATGCACTGTTTTTTCTGTACTATTTCTGTTTCACACAGGTATCTTAGTGGAGCAGAGATAACATATGGTACAATAAGTGTACTAAATGAATGTTGTTGTCTTTTACTGTCACAAAGGACTGACAGCATAGGAACAAAAAAACGTAATGTATTCCAGTGTCCCATGTTATGGGACACCATGGAGAGTGTGTTGTTTTAGAGCACATTAAAATGCAGAACATTTTCCATAAACAACAAAGCTCCCCCTCAACTTTAAATGTCCAGGTAATAGCTCATAGTTGGTCGAAGTGATCTGACATGACCACATTCAGTCCTGACTGGTAGGTACTATGGCCTATTATTAGCCTCTGAACATTGGATACCGCCTTCCCAGCTGAGTCTGGTCTAAGAGAAAAAATATTCATTACGTAACAATAAAGGATCTGTCTCGCAGACCCACTTCCTGAATACCACAGCAACTAGGCCCCAAACTGAGGCAGAGCGGAAGCCTCATCCATTTGTTTGTTGGAGCAGTGCAGAGCTGTGCCGCTTGTTTTCTGCTTATCCCTTGCCTCCACACATTCAACAAGCCACCCCTCCTTCTCAGCTCCTCTTTGTGGGTCAGTGATGCAGCGGGAATGACGCAGCAGTGGCAGCAGCCTCCAGAAGGCAAATATACACAGCAGAAACAGGGAACCTCTGCTAGAACAGACAGCAGTGAAGAAGGAAGATGGTAAAGGCCTGAAAAGGGTCGAATGGAGAACGGGAGCCGGGCTGTCACTCTGCTTTACTCCTCCTAAGCAAACACCAGAGAGACCTCCACAGCGGCGGAGACAGGCCCAGCAAGAACTTCTGCACAGAAACATTTTTGGTAGGCAACTTCAAGTATGAGTGCTTGTTACAGCGGCAACATAAGTGCTACCATGGATTGGTGTTTTGTATGCTAAGAGTGTGAATGCTTTGAGAATGAGAATGAGGCCTACTCAGCCTTGTATTGCGGTCTGTGCTTCCCTGCTGATCAGCGTCCCCACAGGCCGCAGCTGACTTTACTGAGCATCAGAGGCAGAGGCCTGTTTACTTTATCCTGTGGTTTTGAAAACATCCAAGCCGTGGCATCAAGTGTAAATGATAAGGGGATGCTTACATAATACTTCATAGCATCAGCTATATGGAGTTATATCTAAGTACTTCCAGTAAAACCGATGAATTTTCAGTTTTGACTGTGAATTCATAGTTAACGCAAATTTCCTAATTCTCTTTTAGATATTTTGGAATAATTACCTTTCGACTGCACAAGCTGCATAATAATTTTGACCACTTATAATAAAATATTGACGATGGTCTTTTATATGGTCTGCAGTCGGGTGCCATGTTATTAAATTTTAAAACAGTTGAAAAGAGTAATTTAACTGAATTTAATACGCTTATCATAGACACATTTTAATCTGTGTACACTCATCATGTGTGTGGTGCATACTGTGCATACAAATGAGTGATTCTTTTAAGTTAAAGGGACTCGAGTGCATCAATGAGCAATTAATTAGTATTAATAGTGTTAATATTAGTGTGCCCGACGTCAAAACTTGTATCGGTTTCAAAACATTGATGTAAGTGAGTTGAAATGAGGACAAAAACTAAAAATGTTCAAGTTAAAAAATCCTGCTGCTTCGTGAAAAAAAATCCAATACGCTCTTTCAAAATAACGGTGATAAATTGTATTTTCATCCTCAGGAAGTCAGGATCTATGTTTTCGCTGTGAAGTTCTACTGAAGGACTATTAGTATATTTATTATAATTTACAATATTCTCTGTCAATCGTACCTAAATAGTTTCTGCATACTCATACCACTTCAGTTGCAGCCAAATTTACCCAAGTTTAGATTTTCTGGCTCTGGTAACACAAGTGCCACTGAAGCCGCTTCCTCTTTCCCTCTTTGTGATACTAACCCTCTACTATCACTATCACTGCCACCGAGTGGCCGACTACACCAACAGCTGGCTGTTATGAATGGACACAGCTGTGATAACAGGAAGAAAATACATGTACTATGTATTGAGCTCTATATGCTTCTACAGTGTATGTTAAATAATACATATATATTAAATTTATACCCATAATTGATGTTAATTATCTCCACATCTGAAACATCTATTTTGTACTATTAGCACAGGATATAATGATATACTGTAGTGAATGCAGTAAATATTATGTTAATATTAATGTGATGCTACAATTCTTTAGCATCAGACCAATTTTCAACACATGGATAATTTTGTTTTTTTTTTTTTTTTATTTTTATTATTTTTCTTCCAAAAAATGATGTATAACCAAAGAGCACCTTTTCAAAACTATTACAATTATTGTCTTTTTGGTTCACATACCCATGTTAATGCATCATTGTTCTAATGAATTAATTAAATATTCATTTTAATACTGTGAAAAAATTCAAACACATGATCGAAATGTTGCAATTGTTGCACCATTAGACAAAATTAGTGTTTTTTGATGAAGTTACACATATATTTTTGTATTTATTCAGTTTCACAGCAACAAATTGGTCTCACATAAGCAGTCCTGTTAGTAATGTAAAGTATACACTAAGTGTCATGAATATGTTCATGAGGTTAAGGAGCTGGAGTCTTTAAACGAGGGAAGCAGAGATCTGTGTTGATGATGAGACATGTGAAATGAAGGAAGACTCCAGGGTGTTTGGTACAAGGCAGCATGCCCTGCCACCCACATTCCCTGAGGTCAGAAACCATCACCATCTGGACGGTAATCTCATAATCTTTTCGGTTTTAACACTAATATGGTTCAGTGTGTTAGATTATAGGAGAGGATGAAAAGTGAAGGCAGACTGACTGCTCTGACCTCAGGCTAATATGGAGGTATTCGAGGAAGCAGGTCTTCCTGTGAGCACTGAGTGTAAGAAAAAAAAACAATACTGAGCTTGTGGTTAATTGTGTATTCATGAAGCTACAGTAATGGGCTGTGCCAAACATAGAAAAGGGAACAAAACAATACAGCAGCTAATATGGAGTCAAACATAGCAGGTATTGTGTATCGTGTATTTTGAGAGACAAAAGCTCAAAAGACTACAAAAATAGCACATGAGGGGGAGGCAAAGAGCAAGTGTATACATAATGATATGACACCTGCTACTTTCTCTTTTGAAATCAACAGAGCATAAAATGATATGGCTTTGAAACAGGACTGAACTGTGTTTCAGCCAGCGTGAAGAGAAGACCTGCGCAGCTACAGGACTCTACACTCAGTTATGTAAATAAAGGAGCTGCTTCCGTCCTCAGAGGCTAGCGACAGGCTCGCAGTGCCATGTCGGGTTCAGCTTCCTCCCCTCCCCCTCGTCTGCAGTGCTGACGCATCTGCTGCTTTTGCATCAATCAGCAGCCTCTATATAGGTATACCCAGAGTCCCTGCTAATAGCAGGACTCGCTCTTTTTTACCCTCTCAGCCTTGCATCTAGTTTGCGCGATCACTGCAACTCTGAGAAAAATCATCGTCAAACATCTGTTCTGTGGCTGCTGTTATAGACACCAGGACAGCAGCAGTCACTGCCATCTTCTCTCGGGTTGTGCATTACCTAACCACAGTGACTGCGTAAGCACGGACGAAGGGCTTTGGTGTGATATACTGCTGCACAGACACAGTGCACAAGCATGAAACAGATGGTGTGGCATTGTGCATTCAAGGTGCATCTTGTTTCTACGCGGGCTACAGATTATTTTGTTTTTATGCAAAAGACATTTTTTTTCCTTTTTCTTTTGGTCAACATCGAGATGCATCAGGATTTAGCTGGTGTGATGCCTGAGAGATTTAGAGGACGTCTCACTCTTCGCTGCTACCAGCAATGCAGCTGAGCGTTTTCACTGACTGTAGCATCGAGTACAGAGCTGATGTGTGATGTAGCACCCAGTATCTCTCCGCTCTCCTCACAGCCCTCTGCCATGCTTAATAAAAGTTACCGTTTCCTGCTCAGTGGCTACAGTGCGAATGCTTCAGTTGCCCAGCTAACACAAAGGCAGACCGATATTCTGGATTAGCTACATCATGCTATATAAACTGTGACTTATTCTTATAGCTGTAGCAGGACCGAAGAGGGACAGTCAGAGAAGGGCAGGGTAGATCTAGCCCAGGACCTGGGCTGCATGGATAGAGGCGAAGGACGTTGGAGCTGGAGTCATCTGCACACAGAGAGGGAGGGAGAGGAAGAAAGACGTCAGAAAAAGCTCTGCTTCTGACAACACCACTGTTCAGCGACCATCACAGAAAAAAAACTACTTTCGCCTTGCTCTCACGAAACTGTTTTTCATAGTTGACTGTACTGAGGGTTGTACAAAGGGATACTGCATGATTCTGTTTCCTGTTTGCCCTGCATCATTTTCTCTGATTTACTAAGGTATGTTTTGCATGGTTTCCCTAAATTCATAATCTGTTTTTTTTTGCGGAAGTACGCTTTGCAGGGGTGCGTTGAGTGGCTTTTGCTTTTACTTGACATTTTCGCTCTTTGTTTGAATGTCTGTATTCTATATAGCCACTTCTTAGGTTTGTGGTTTGGTGTGAGGGGATTTTTATTTTACAGATTGAGACGTTTAAAAAAATAATTTCATATGAGCTTTGATGATAAAGTAATGGTTGGGTGTGGCAAAACATCATGAGCAGTGGAGACTGACTGAATTCAAAATTTCCGCTCAGCATGTGGTGACAGTAAACCACAACAATTGCTACAAATTGTATGAAATGAAAGTGTTGAAGTAAAATAGCAACCAAGAAGACAAGATGAAACGTTTGCTGCAAATGGCACAGACTGAGAAAATTAGCGCACAAAAAAAAAAAAAAAAAAAGCCGTGGCTGATCACTTGCTCGTTATCAGATGAGAAAGTCCTTTGGGTAGCATTTCTGCTGTAGACAAAGACACACATGTTAAAGTATATTGAAGCAGAGACAAAGGCAAACCTCGATTGCTCTGTCGGCTGCTGTGCGGTGTCGGTTCTCAGACTGGGCAGGATATTTGTGCGAGATAGAGAGAGAGAGAGGCGACCAAATACCCGTACAGCTAATGTAATCACTTGCCATCCAGCTGAATCCCAATAAGTGCTGCGCCATACCATGTTGCCATGACAACGGAGGCCTGTCTGAGAAGGAGGGCAGGAGGCTGGTTGTGTTTTCAGTCGTCTGTGAGGCTTCAAACCACGGCGGCCATATTGTATTTAGTGCACAAATAGGAAAGGGATGTTGTGTTATTTTTTTTTTTTTTTATATATATATATATATATATATGGATAAATTTAAATTTCTTAAATCCATCAGATTAGAGAAAAGAAAAAGTGATGCACAATTATTTATTTATTTTAATTTCCAAATATTTCCAAATGGTGCGCAATGTCCGTGACAAAAATTAGCATGACACAAAAAATAAATAAATAAATATAAAATTGAACTGCTTGTTAATTTGATGTAACTTAAGGTCGAATTTGCACAAACTAAATCTCATATTAATCAGGAATATCACAAAATTAAGCTCCTCTTCTCCTGTTTAGCGCCAAAACAACATGTGAAAGAAAAAAAAAAAAACAAGTTTACAACAGAGAGGCACTAAAAATAGCACCCTTGCCCCCTGAGAACTGAAAATTTAGCCAAAACATTTCTTGAGAAAGAAAATCATGATCTCATACTGATTTACACATGACTGTTTGACTTTCACAGTGACTGTAAATGAAGGTGAAGTGTCGAAATTTGATGTTTAAATAGCACAGATGCAGTTGTGATGATTCACTGTTTGCAAGAGCAGACAGAGCGAGCAGTTAGCAGGCACAGGCAGCGAGCTACGTGAGACAGGCTAAATGACTCAGTAAAGATTCAAACCACACTGGCCCTGATATGAGTAGGTCAGAGATAGAGAATCATCGTCCTGGGTGATACATCCTCTTTCAAAGTGAGAATAAATGAGGGTTAACTTCCTCTAACGGTCGCTGATAGCAGGTCATTTCAAATTACAACTGAAATCAAACTAAATCACAAATAGTGCTTCGTCAAGGCTCAAAATCAGTGTACGGCAATTTGTTCCTTTGTGTAATAAATGTTAAACTACAACGCATGCGTTTGATGTAGTGTTGTAATACTACAGCTACTGTGAATTGGTCAAAAATCATTAATGTTTCTACTTTTAGTTTTGATTATTGTATTTCTGTGTTATATTATATTATATCAGTCGCCCTTCCTGACTGCAATTTCCGTCATGACGTATTAGTTAACTGTTCCTGTAGTTATATAATATACGAGTGACGGAAAGACTGGCAACTGACATATCAAGAGTGGAAAATATGACTCATCAGTTCAACTCCATGAGAAGAACAGGACTGAGATGACAACTAAACCAGACCAGACAGGACTGTGGGACAACAGATGACCACCAAAAATGAGTTATCAATAGTCATAATAAGAATCAATATTTGACGCGGTGAGTCCCGCCATTTTACCTCACGCTGACCTTGACTTCGTTTTCACTTTGGTTAGCGCAGTTTCTGGAAAGATTTTGTCTTCGGATTAGTGCTTAATCGACTTCAGTTGTTTGTGACATTTAAGTCATGTAAGCGACAGATAAAGGAAATAAGTGGGCAGATCAAAGTTTTAATCAAAACCATCACAGTACAGTTCTAGGCCAGTGGCAAGTTTGATGGCGCCTCTTCATCTCATACTCGCACTGAAGATAAGTAGCTCCATGATACACCCTCACTTGGTTGTTTTTAGTGCTAACTGTGGACCATTAAGCAGCTTAACTGTAGCATTTGGGAGTTCAGTAGGTTGTTCAAAGGCGTGTTGACACCGCTGTTCTCCCACCTGCATATTTTCTAACAGCTGGGTTGCATCACGGACAATTACTAACCTACTCAACAAGAAAAAATACTGTTCCACATCTTAGCATAGCAAAGCTTGCTTCCTGTAAGTAAAATATCAAGACAAAAATGTGTCACATCTTCACATCCGTGAGGTCTACACCTCTATACCTCCGGTTATACCGGAACAGATATACGGTACAAGAGTCATTAAGTTTAATTCATATCCTGCTGATTAAATATATCTTCAGCAAAAGAGAAACAAGACCACAAAAAGTAGATGTAAAAGAGTCATCGCACAATTCTGAATACGTCGAGTAAAAACACCCAGAGTGCGACATATTATCAATTAATGGATCTCAGAGCCTTAAAGATTTAAACTTCATTCATTTTTTAATGAAACAGGACGTCCTGATGACTTGATATGATGGCTAAGGTTCTCATAAATGTTGACCAACTAACTCGAGCTCCCGTGCCAGGACATTGCTGCCATCTAGTGTTTAAACAGTAGAACAGCAAGATCTTGGATCTTATAACAGAATCAAAACAGTCAGGGCCTTGATTTTTCTTTAAAAAAATACCTTGATGTAATGATTTCTTCTCTTCTTTTTTTAGATGACCGTGGTGTCCCCATGCACCCAGAACCTCATGGATAGTGCTCACCCTCACACCGTCCTTAGCAAGCTCAACGAGCAGCGCTCACAAGGCCTCTTCTGTGACGTTACCATTGTGGTGGAGGATGTTAAATTTCGGGCACATAAGAACATCCTAGCAGCCTGCAGCGGGTACTTCAGGAACGCTCTGACAACTCCTGAGACATGGAGCTCTGTCCAGGTGCTGGAACTGATGGACCTAAAATCAGAGGTGTTCGCCAGCATCCTAAACTTCATCTACTGCTCAAAGGTGACGTCACCTGGTGCAGAGGACACAGGGGGGCTAGTGGCAGCTGGAAAAAGACTTGGAATTCCTTTTTTAGAGAAGCTAGCAGAACAAGAGAAAGACGCTGAATGTGTTAATGCCACAAACTCCATCACAGCCCCAGTGTCTAAGAAAACAAAGACAGAAGGTCCCAGACCTGAGGAGATCGACATTGCTAGAGGTCCTCGCATCACCAACGCCTTCTCAATCACTGAGGTGTGTCCCGGGAACAATCCTTTCACCCCTCTGGTTCCAACCAGGGGTGACAGGCAGTCACCAGACGTGGGTCAGCTCCCTTCAAATGATCCTACACAAACCTGCCTCAATGGAAACAATGAGACCACACATGCCCTCTCAGAGCACTCATATGCAGTGAGCAAATCTGCTGAAGGAAATGATAGCAGTCAGTCGGACAACGTGGTCTGTAAGCCAGCAATATCACAACCAAAGCAGCTCACTTACAAGAACACAGGCCCACTTAAAAAGCGCCACAGGTTGAGAGGCATTGTGGGTCGAGCAATACTTCCAACACCAGCTGAACCACAAACAGACAAACCAAATACAATCACCCCCACATTAGTTGAAGGTGATACTGCACCACCTGTTGCAGCTATGACACCACCACCGCTTTTTTCAGAGGCAGAAACAGAAAAGAGCGTAGATCCAGATTTACCCAGGGCTCCTGACAATGCTCAGATGGAGTTAGGTCCACCAACCCTCTCACCTCACACAGAAGACAGCGTCTCAATCTATGGATGCGAGCACTGTCCAGAGATCTTCACAAATAAAGCTCTTCTCACCGTTCACGCAGAAGTTCACAAAAAACGTTTTGTCAGCCATTTGTTTTGCAAATTTTGTCACAGAAAATTTATACACCTCAAACGTCTGCGCAACCACGAGCAGATCTGTCCAAAGGCTAAAAGAGATCCACCTAAACTAGATGCTACTGACATACCAGCCAAAGAGGTGGACTTTCATTCAGACGAGGTCCCAAACACAGAGATCATCATGACACAGCTTCCTCCTGCTGACCACTCCCCTTCTTACACCCCAGAGCCTCTTGAAGTGGATGACTCAGAGCCTCCACAGGAAGAGAAGGCAGTGAGACCAAGTGGCAATCAAAGGAGATACAACTGCAGTGTGTGTAAACGGGTCTATGTTACTTTATCCAGTTTGAAGCGGCATGAGAATGTACATTCCTGGCAGAGGGCCTATCCCTGCCACTACTGTAATAAAGTGTTTGCCTTGGCTGAGTACCGCACCAAACATGAGATCTGGCACACAGGTGAACGACGCTATCAGTGCATATTCTGCCTGGAGACGTTCATGACATACTATATCTTAAAGAACCATCAAAAATCTTTTCACGGCATTGATCCCAGTATGGCTGTGAAGAAAAAATCTGCAAACGGTGGGCTGAAAGCCAGTGTTTACCCAATCAAGCTCTACAGGCTTCTGCCTATGAAGTTTAGAAAGAGACAATACAAGACGTACAGTCAGACATTTTCAGAGAGCATCGAATCAGGCGACCAAGCTCCACTAGACACCAACTCTCTTATCCCTCCATTTGAAGAAAATGGTCTGATCAACCACCCTGATTCATTCCCTCTGACATTCATGGCAACGACAAAGACAGTGGCACCCGTCATTCCTCGCATCAGCTTTGAAAAACCATGCGACCAAGACATTGACAAAAGTCTGGACAGTGAATTGGAAAGTCAGAGAAGCACGAGAAAAGACGTTGAGAAAATAGGTTCATCCTTCATTAACTATAACAGTACCTTCTCTTTGCAACCCAACACAGAGGTTTACAAAGATGATCCTCCAGTGCTCATGAACTCAGAGTACATCAGTCATAATGTGCCATTCCTGAACTCTTTGAACAATGTAAAAAAGTTGGGAGAGTTGTCAGCTTCTGCAAAAAGAGTTGAGGATATGACCAAGGAAATACTTCAATCAAGCACAGAGAATCTTGCGTGTGATAAAATGGGAAGAGCAAAGACCGAAACATATATTGCCAAACCTGCATGCCCAGGTCCATCTATGGATGGTGATGCCATGCCTCTCTGTCAGATAACAGTGAAAATAGGCAATGAAGCCATCATCCGCCGCCAAATCAAAGGATCTAAGCTCTTCCCCAGAAAGAAAAGGAGAGGCAGAGAAATGAGTCGGGAGGAGAGATTGAGTCAGTGCCCTCCGACGAGGGAAAGCTCAGAGAGCCCGAGGCTCCGCCTCAGACCAGAGGCCGCTGCCGCCACAGAGCCAGAGACGTTCGATGATCCAAATGACTGCGATACAGCCGATATGCTCTGGCGTCCATACTATTCTTACAAAGCTAAAAAGAAAAGGAAGAAGCTGCGATTCAAGCACAGAAAAGCTTTGTTTCACCGTTACGCTGAAACATCTGCAGACAGACCTGCAGCTGCTGAGGCCAACCTGGACAAAGGTGGTTGGCTGATAGAAGAGAACATCTCAGGTGGTAGTGCAGAGGTCAAACGTAGTCTTAGTAAGAACTGCAGCCCTAGAGCTACTTACAATTGCGACATATGTGACAGCTCTTTCATCACAGAGACCGGTCTGAGAGCTCATGTCATCGGTTCCCACCCGTGTTTCTGCAGAACCTGTGGTAAACAAGGTCCTCCTGGAGAGGTACCGGCCGGTGGCGATTACATCTGCAACAGCTGTATGGAAAATGGCTCCTGCTTTGACAATACACCACGAAGTCCCAACCCAGAAAAAAAGTATCGCTGCTCCTTCTGTCCACAGCGTTTCCTCTACCTTGCCACCAAAAGAAGTCATGAGAAAAAACACCAACAAACAAACGAGGAGGGATATAATTATGACAACTTCACGCCGTGTTCGAAATACCTGAGCGAAGACAATAAAGAAGACGCCATCAAAACAGACGACGGTGACAGTCAATGGGGCAGTGACATTAAAAGTGAAAGAGGGGACGGAGGACATTTTTCCATTGATAAAATTAAACCTAAAATCGAGGACACAACTGACTTCATGCCTTTGACTGCGTACCAGGACATTTCATATTCCAACATTAAAAGTCCATTATCGCCCTGCGCCGACCCACTGTTTCCCCTGACATCCCCAAAGGTGAAACATAAAATGGTGAAAAAAAGCATCAATGCGCTGCATTCTATGCATCTAATCTCAAAAAAGCAAACCCGCGACAGAGACAGCTCTACCAACAAGGACATTTTGTTGGGTCCAAGAACAAAACTGTTTAGGAAAAATGACTCTGAAACAAAAGGTCCCCATGTTTCTATACACAAGCCGGAGAAATGGGTCTGCAAAGAGGAGCCGTTTTTTTAAAAGATTGTTGAGGACGGTGATCGACTATCTTGCTACAGAGAAAGCAAATTAAATTTGACTTTAAATTTGAGCAACTTCTTTAGTTATATCTGCTGTTGAGCTCAATAAAAATGTTTCAAATAACCATTACCAAACATGAAGAATAAATATCAGAGTGGGCTGTAATTTTCTCCCTCTTAAACTCAACAAATGAGTGATTTTTCACCTTTATAGAAAATATTTTTTGGGATAATATACAGTCTTCTGACACAGCCTGTACTTTCTTCATTGTCTATGCATATATGGCAGACTCGCTGACATGTCTGTAACCTCAAGAAAAAGAAATGAATGTTGGTAATATTTCTATAAAATTGTGTGCAATCTCAAGAACATGGGTGGGATGTGTTGGATGACTGACAAGCTGTTCTAGTGTGTTGATATCTTCACTTTAAAAGTAAGTGCGGGGAAAAAAAAACTATATGAATTTCATGACTGTCACATTTCTGAATCTCCCAGTCAGTTCACTGGGCATGGTGAGTTGCACTTTATAGTTTGACTATGCTAATCTGTTGGTTAAATACTTTGATAATCCAATTCTAAGCATCAATATTCTTCTAATTTCTAATTTTTAAACACATGGCACCATTAAGTTACTACTTTTATGTGTTTAACATGTATAAAAACATGTAAAAACTATTTAAATAAATGTTGTTGATATTGTAAACAGTCATATCCTGTTGTCCTGAAGCCTACACCGATATGATAAATGCGTGACTATCAGTTCATGGTCTTCAGTAACCACTTAGCAACACATCACACTCACTGATAAGAAGACTTACTGATATTCTGATACTGGTGGTGAGGGAATCGTTACTGAAAAAAACCCAAGTTATACGGCTAAAGTACTAAGATATTTCAAGTGGAAATTTTTTCAACAGCATTAGATGAACTAATACAAAACCTCCTCCGTAAGACGGAGCGATGTAGTGGTTAACATAAAGCCACATGGTTAATATCTGCTCCTCCTGGTCCCTCAGGGATCTGTAGCCCATCTGAGAAGTTCATTTCAGTTTCTTCCGCTGCTCAAACTGCAACTGTATTTAGAGTTGGGCCTCAAAACACAAACTCCAGATGTTTCTAAATTCCTGTCTCTTCTTTCTAAGCCTGGCCTAGTGATGTAACAGGTGGGTGATAAGTTTGTAACGTGAGGTTATGACACAGAGTGAATATTTCCCCCATTTCCTAATGTTATTTATCATTTAATAAATAATCATAACCTATTAAATATTCATTTAAATTCATTATGATCTGTGAAGATAGCTAATGGCCCCTGAAACATGCATATTTAGATAATTGAGGATTAGTTGCACTAATGTATATTAAAATAATATTTTTTTTCATTTTATAGTAATGAACAAATGTTTGAAATCACTTTAATGTACTCTATTGTTATAATAGCTACAACTATACAGTAAGAAACCATAAGATGACAATCAAATGTACAATTATTAACCCACATTTAATATAAAGATTCATATTATATGACTATTTAAAATATTTCACATAAGTAGTCTGGATGTCACTTAACTCTGCTAAAAATCTGTCAACGTACAATATTAGAGATTAGGTTCTAGGTTGTGCTGTGTTTAGTTTGGTTTAAAAAGTTATAATACACACCTGATTGTCTTTTCAGGCTCCTTGTTTCCATCAGCGATGAGGTTTCCATCCATCACCTTGAGAGAAGAGGAGGAGAACACAGGAGGTGGTATAATAAATAATAATAATAATAAATAAATTACAATAAATGTTATTACATTTAAGAAAACAGTTCGAATGTCTACAACCGTGTTTAGCAAACTCAGTTAAACTAAACTAAAACATGAAATAAGTCTTGACAACACTGACACGATGATCCTTGTGATGATCAGGAAATCTTACTGTATCATCTCATCTTTTTTTTTTTTTTCTCGGCATCGTGTTAAAAGCTGAATGAAAAAACCACTGAAGGCAAAACACCACAGACTGTTCTTCTACACAAATGTGTAGGAAATTGCTCTAAAAATAAGTTAAATTTGCAATGGAAATCGGCATCATTTTGAAGAAACACAATGTCACACCTTTTGTTAAAGAAGTACTTTACTTAATAACGTAATTGGCTATACTTAGTAACATACATAGGTAGCGTTATTTAATTAATACTATTTGTTAATTAACAAAAATATCATCTGCATAATACTATAACACTAGTGTGATATTACTTTACGTAAGAAATAATATTAACATTATATTTCTTTAAACTACCTGTTCTATTTTCTGATTTTCTGATTAATGATAAATTTAACGAATATTGTGCATTTTTGTTTACTTATGATAATAAACTTAAAGGACGAACCGATATATATCGATATTAATTACGATATTATAACAAACTCTTAATTCGAGTTTCACAACTTGTGAAAGTAGAAGTAAAGTTTTTAAGCTAACATGTGACCTAAAAACAACAACAACAACAATAAAAAACTAAATAGCTGCATTAATAAATCAAAGTGTGTTGGAATATAAAAAAAATCAAAGACTCTTAAATAAAAATAAATTGAAAAAAGTCATTTTATATATATATATATATATATATATAAAGCTGCAGTGTGTGAGCTCCTACCATGTCTGTTTTCTGTCTCTTCTATTTTCTGATTAATGATAAATTCATCAATTAACTGATTGGGAAACTACGTGATAATGGATTAAATTTAACGTTTTAAAGCAAAAAAATATTGATTTATGTGATAATTTTGTGCATTTTTTGTTTACTTATGATAATAAACATAAAATAAGGACGTATCGCGATTAACCGGTATATCGATATTAATTACGATATTATAACAAAATCTTAATTCGAGTTTCACAACTTGTGAAAGTAGAAGTAAAGTTTTTAAGCTAACATGTGACCTAAAAAAAACAACAATAAAAAAAATAAATAGCTGCATTAATAAATCAAAGTGTGTTGGAATATAAACAAAACCAAAGACTTTTAAATAAAAATAAATTGAAAAAAAAGTTGTTTTTTTTGTATATATACATATAAAAGCTGCAGTGTGTGAGCTCCTACCATGTCTGTTTTTGAGGAAGCTGTGTAGCTCGTCCAGGCGGTTTTTTTTTTTTTTTTAAGAGTGTACGAGTACGAGCCCCGCCGTGACGCGTCAGTGTGGGGCTGTCTTTGCTCTGCCCTGCCTGCATTCATAAACGGATATGATAAACCAGCGTTGAGAAGCACCGGAGCAGCGACAACAGTCAGCGCTGACCATGGCGGAAGAGGACGACGGGAGGATTCGGATTTTACAGAGTCTACGGGGGAAGATATGTAAGTTTTTTTTGTTTTGTTTTTGTTTTTTTTTTTTTTTAACCGGTTTTATCCAGCCGTCTTCCGTCTTTTATGGTAGCTGAGTTGTTGGTGGTGGGGAGATAGATAGAGAAAGAGAGAGAGAGAGAGAGAGGTTCAAGCTTAAAGCGAGAGACGAGGGAAGAAGCGGGGGGGAAGCCGGAGGGGCGAGGCGTGCCATCGGCAGTCGACAGTGTGGAGGCACTGATAGCCGCTTCATGTAGTCGATCTGCTGGTTAACGTCAAGTTAGCTCAGCGCGCTAGCTGTTAGCTTGTTGTGAATGATTTCATTCATCGACTAGCGCCTTTTAACGACTTGTCTGCGAAGCTACGGGAGCAAAAAAAAAAAAAAAAAAAAAAGGAAAGAAAAAAAAACGTGGTTTAATTAGATCGTGTTTATAATATATACATATATTTAAATATACAAGAGGTTGCGTGTTGACTCGAGAAGCTAAAGTTAAACGGTTGGTTGGTGGTGAAGCAGCTAGCTACCACCGTCACTAACCCATTCAACTGTAACGTTACTCACTAACTAACAGGCATCCGGACGCCAGGTAAACTCACCTGGTTAAAGATAACAACATATTAAACCATAACTTTACAAGTTTAACCTCTCAGTGAGCCACTGACAACAGCTAATGATAGAAACAGAAAGTTAGTGACTTACTCACTTGCACACTTTATTATATAGACTGATTATTACTATATATTACTACTACTAATAGTAATAATCATAATAAATTACTACACCCCATCATTTGTCATATATATATATATATATATATATAATTTATTAAAGCACCAGATAGCTCCTAGTGTAACTATCACTACATGACAATAGTTTTGCATCTAATATGAGTTGAAATTGTCTTTCACAGTCACAGTCAGATCTAGTCTCCTAATCCTGGTTCACAGACTGGGTTGGTCCGGTAGAGTCTGAATGTGTAATTGTGATGCGTATCTTAAATTTCAGTCATTCCTAACATATTCAGATGTCTACACTACTACACAAGCTGTACCGATTCCCACAATATGGTTTTAGCTGCAAAGATAACAAGTTGTTGCATATGTTTGCAGCAGATTTGATTATTCCCACATAAATTAAGTCCACATCCACTACTACACCATCCTTCTCTGTGATGGTGTTTGAGGTAATTGATCATGGTTTGGATCAAGTTTGCCCCAGTGGTATTGCTTCATCGTAATGGGGAAATGAAAAGTCAATGTGGTTAACGTTTAGAAGAATTAAGGATTTATTTATTTAAAATAAAACAAGCTGGTATTAAAAGCTGAGATTTTTTTTTTCTTTAATATTGTTATTATTTTAAATAAAAGTTTCACACGATTGACGTGATGATTTTGACATAGTTGTGGATTTTGAACGTTACTTTTAATGTGCGCTCAGGAGACATTTTATGACAATGACACCGGCGTCATTACCGTAAATAAATGTGGTGTAACGCTGTGTATTCGTCGTAAGGTGAAAACAGGTTAACTGGTATGTAAGGCTCGTACACAGGCACACAATAGGAAGACAAATGTCAGTTTCACTACTATGAATTAATGAGAAAACGGTTAGCAGAACAAAATAGAGGAACTACCATGGCATGTAACTCACTTTGCAGTCTTACGAAACCCCATTCTTCCTCGTTCAAACTTTGTCCTTTTTTCCTTTAGCCTACATCAATGGAGATGGCACTCTGAAGATGTATTCTCATCGTGATCTTTAGATGTCTGTCATGTTTTTTGATGTATACACTTTGTGTGTGTCTAAAATCAGATGATGACTAAACAGTCTCTGACCTGGAGGTCATGGTTTTCACAGAGTGACGTGCTTTTGTTTTAGCAGACAAGTTAATTAAAGAGAAGAGTTAGAGTCAGTGTACATCCATCGTATGTGTTTGTGTCTTATGTGCTTATGTGTCCAACTCCCACCAGGTCATCCTGGTTCAAGCTTAGTGACAACTTGGCTGTTTTTACCAGCTGTTTCTAAGATTAGAGGTGCACCTTTATTAATAGCCTGTTTAAAAAGCTAATGTCACTAGTAGCTTTTCTTAATTAGGTCCCCATCTGGGCTCAGGTTATCTATCTATCCAAAGTCAGAGGATCAATTTAGACTACGGTCTTTGCTCCTTTAATCCACCGGTTTAAATCTGACTCACTGTTAAGTTATTGACAGTCTCTCCATTTGAGTAACTCCTGTTTTTGTTGTTCTGACAACTCAGATAGATTCACCTTAAGTTGCTTTCATACGCTGCATGTGTTACTTTAAACCTCAAGACCATGTAATCTGGCTCTGCTTCACAATGTAATGGAAGTGTGTGTGTGTGTGTAAGCATTGTGCGTTACAAAGGTGTTTGTCATTTGTGAATCAGCGCTGTACTGTCGCCATTGGTTATGCTGAGGAAGTCAATGTTTCATGTTTTTAACCACATATAAGCCTCGAGTCTACTTGAGCTACATCCGCTCTGCAGCTCACCCTGACAACTGGCAGGAGCCTGAGCCCCCATGTGAACACAAGGATGTTGAATATTACAGCATATTCTTTTAAAGTTTTCTGTAAATGGTTGCGATCACGTGTGATATATTGACTAATACTAACTTGTGCTCAAGCAGCCTCATAGAAGTTAAACCTCACTTTTATTTAAGGGCTTTTTTAATGAAGTAGGAATTAACTAATAATCAAAATACAGGTTGTTGTTGTCATTCTTGTTTAATATAAAATTAATATTTATAACAACTTAAGAGGATGGACATAGATGGTATTAAACCTATAACACTGAAAGGTAAAACATGAGTGTGCAGCTCAATAAATTGACATTTATTTGTTTTATTTGTTTAAGACTGTTCAGTCCTGATAGTAATGATGTTTTTCTCTCGATGTTGCAGGTGAAGCTAAGAACTTGGGTCCAGTTTCGGGTCCAAATCGACAAAGAGATCTATGTACCTTTTGTACCATAAGTCTGGATCAAGAGGAGGTGTTTCGCACGAAGGTGTTTGACAAAAGTGTCTGGTGAGTAAAATAACTCTCTCGGACCTGCGTTATGTTTCAGTTGTCTCCTGTTCCAAATCCTATTTTCTTGACTTATTTTCAGATTACGTTACTTTTTTTTAAAGCTGTTGCTCTGCAGGTGTTTTTATCATGTCAACATTACATTAAAAGGTTGACTTTTAGACTTTAACAGCATTTCATTAACACCACTATGCAAACTTTTATTGTATAAAATCCTACTGGACTACATGATGGAAAAGGATATGCAGAGTTTTAATGAGGGGTAATATTATTTATTTATTTTTTATTTTTTTGGTTTTAAGCGTTTCTGCTTTATCCGACAGACACAGAGAGTGACAGGAAATCCTGGCACCTCAGATAAGACTTATATAGATATATTTTATATAGATATATTTTTATTTGACTGTCTTATTCAGGTTAACATGTTGACAGAGGATTAATAGATAATACAGTAAGATCACCAGTAGTAACATATGTTAAAAATAAAGTAGTATCTGTGTGATTAATAGAAATTTATTCATCTTTACAATATCACTAATTATCATTAAAGTAACTGAATATTCAATGATTTGTTTGCCGTGATGTGCAGAGTAGTTTTTATCACGTCGAGTCATTATACACCTCGTCTCTGTCACGTGTTGTTGGCTACACAAAAAACCCAAACATCCCTGTGTTTACACCTGGTCTTTCTATATGGGCAGAGGTTTCAGGTTCATTGTCTTATTTGTTCCCCTTTTCTTTGTTTTTGTTTTTTTTTTCCTCAAGTAAATCTTTCAACTTGGTGGTGAATCACTTGTACAGTTTCTGCTGCGCAACTCAAAAGTCTGATTAGTCAATTAAAAAAAAGACAGATGTCATAATTTACCATTTTTCATTCTCACCTTTCAGATTAAAGAAAGGTGATTAGCAGACACGTAGATCTTCGTCGACTTTATATTTTAGTATTTGTGCACATGTACTAGTTGTGTTAACTAACGTGGGTTTTTTTTTTGGAGCATTACTGTCGACTGCTTTTATTAACTGTATAATTTGTTTGTTTTAATAATTAGAATCTAAGCAAATCTTTAAAAAACAAATCTTTTGCTTTGGAAAACCTGTCAGGTACTTGTTTTTTTTTTTTTTTTTTTTGTTTGGGTCTAGGCCCAATATGGAAATTAAAAAAAAAAAAAAAACTGAAACAAACTATTTCACCAACAGCTTCATTCTCACAAGCGGTTCAAAGAAAGGTGTGGGAGATGGGTCTTTAGGAAACCCTTTTAGGTTTCTATCTACATTATTTCACATCACGCTGCTGTAAGCATGAGCCTGCCTTCTCTAGGTATTTCACAACAGCTCTTTTTTTCTCTCCTGATTTCGGTGCCTTTCAAAAGGATTTTACAGTCTGAGGAAGTGTGTCCTCCCACGCACTCCCCTGTCTTTCTCTGTGTCACTCTCAACTACCCTAGCGTCTGTTTAGCACGTCTACATAATCACTCATATTAGTCCTACTGTTTATTAGATGGTGTTTGACTCATACATGTTGTTTAGGCCCCTGTTTCCTAATGGTTTAAAGGCTGATTACTACTCATCCCTGGGATAAAGCGGATATGTACAAACAGTGGTCAAGCGGTTTTACCGAGTTTTCTCATTTATTTAGATGACGACAGAAAAGAGAAGGTAATGTAGTGGGTGTATGTTTGAGTGTGTTTGATACCTTATAATGGTGAGGAGTGTGTGTGTGTGTGTGTGTGTGTGGGTATACTGCTGAATCTTTTTTGGCAAAACTCAGAGTAAAACTGTCAGAAAAGATATTTCAACATCCAAGATGCATAAATTTAAGTGCGAAGCATCAGAGTAGAAGTTAAAAAAAAAAAAAATCTCCAGATTCCCAGAATACTAGGAGTGAATAGTTACAGTAAACTGATAGGCGTGTTTATCAGGTTGGTTTCCAGGCACCAATTTGGTTTTCAAACACAGATAAAAATGTTTCATAGATTATAATTCGTTAAGGTTTATGATTGATAGGCAAATACATTTGTAAGTGTTATTTATTTTCCTAAAAATAACACATCTTTTTTTTTTTCCCTCAACTTCTCAACGCTTCAGGTGCCATTTGAACAGCTAATCCAGTACAACTTGTCTTGAGCACTGCTCAGCCTGTTTGGGACAGGTGGTCCATCTGCAGGCAGCACGCACATCAAGCTAGTGCTTAACCTACAAACGGCTATGTCAGATCAAGCTGTCTCGCTCGTGGTCTCGCTCGTGAGGTAGTTGTGTTGGCAGGACTCAGTGGCGCAGATGCTTTGGCCCCTCTGTGTTTCTGCCAGCTCCTACGAGGCAACGAGAGAGAGAGAGATTTAACCACTTTGTAGTGTTGTAGCTTGTGTTGTTTAATGATTTGGAGGTTGTATGTTCTCTTCTGTGTTTCCATGGGTTTTCTTCCAGGTGCTTGTGTTTACTCCCACAGCCTAAAAACCTGCAGATTAGTTAGAAAAGTGGAAACTCAAATGCCCGTTCGTAGGTGTGAATGTGAATTTTGTCTCCGGTTTATTTTTTGTTAGTTGTGCAGTGGATTAACGAGGTTTATCTACAGGTGTCGAAAAGTAGAACAAATTTTAAACAGAACAAAAGAGTTTTGATAAGCCTTAAATCTACAGAAATCTTTAACAGTATTATTGTACCGTATGTGTGATTTCATGTATATTTATACATCTGTGAACTGGAGCAGTGTCATACATCATGACCTCAGACCACATTTCATTACATCTGGTACAAATATTAGCTCGGACTTGAGGTCAAACTCATTCATATTTAGTTTTGAAAATTCAAAGGTCGCTGTGACCACAGTTAACATGTTAGTGGCTTTAACTCGAACCTCAGGGGCATCCCTTTAATTCATACTACTGCTATAGAAATAAATAGTAAATCATCAGTGTTTTCATCATTGTTTCACATATTAAATTATATTATATTGTAAGAACTAAGATGGCTCTCAACATTTATTTAAAAATGTAATTTTCCACTTTAATTCGGCGTACGCTGGCTGTGTGTTGAGACAAAAATGACGAGAGGCCGGATAGAAAAAGTGACAGATTTAAACCTTTGACTCCCGTCGGCCCTGATGAGTCATGCGGACACCCCGCGTCGTCCTCCGTCTGCTCAGGACGTTCGTTTCTCAGTAAAAATGAGCTCAAATATCGTAACGCTGCTACACTGGTGCTGGTGTACGACGACGACGACAGTCAGAGCTCATAAACACGTTTCACAATATCGAATTAGGTCAGGTGAAGCTGAGGGGACTGTTTATAAAGTGACTGTAACGGGTTTGAATACAGTCAATTCAACGCTCACATAACTCGTTACTCATACTCATTCATTTAAAAAACTGACTGCTGTAAAATAGTGACGAAGAAAGAGAGGAAGTTGATGTTCCAACTATGTGTGTGGGGCTTTTTTTTTTTAACAATACACAATGATGCTTTTTCTCACATAAACATAAAAACAAAATGATCCCAGGTCTGAAAATAAAACAAGTTTATTTGCATTTAAACCAAATGAAATAAGATGCGATAACTATTAAATAAGGTGAATGATATTTTTCTGCTCAATAAAACATAAAAATATATGAATATATATGATGAATTAATGTTTCAATCATTATTTACAGCCCATTCTATGGAGAGGACTTCTACTTTGAGATCCCACGTCCATTTCTGTGTTTATCCTTCTATGTTTATGCCAAGGGTGTTTTCCAAAGGGACCTCCCTGTTGGTAAGTCACGTTATCTGACACACTTATACTGTATATGTATGTTGCCTGATCTGAATAAAAGGGATGTAAATTTATGTTTCTTTTTTTTTTTATCTTTTCAGGCAAAGTGTCAATCCGGAAAGATGACCTGTGTAATTACAATGGGAAGGAGAACTGGTTCAGCCTCCAGCCAGTTGATCCCAACTCAGAAGTTCAGGTAATTTCTAGAAAGAAGTTAATTCAAAACATATTTAATCCTGATTGTAATGTACAACATCTTTGGATTTGTTTGTGATCTGCTCTCATTATGAAGTTTGCACTAATCAGACCTCAGAGTTTTCGTTGGGTTCAGGTCGGACGTACGCTTTCACAACTCGCAGCACGTCATCATGAATTTAACACATATGTGATATGAAATTTGTGTAAAGATATGACAACTCAGACAGAGGTTTAAGAGTGTGTGTGTTCATGGGTTTTATAGTCTCATTGATGCGTATCTGATCATGAGCCCACACTTGACGTCTATATTTCTATAGGAATTTCTTAACTTTTTGAACAAGAAGCATGTTTCTAACAAGATTACAACACAACCATTTGAACAGTGTATGTAACATAAACAAGTTTTAAACTCACATCACTGAAAAATGACGTGAGTTTTTGTGATGTCCTCATTTTTTTTCTTTTTAATTCATAAAGTAGCCGTCACCAGCTCACTCTGATCTTTCTTTGATCATGCAAATATGATCATCCCGTTGCTATACAGTACAACTGCAAATGGGTTGTTAGAATTTGCATACAGTCTTAATCTAGTCATTGTATTATACCAACGTTGTCGCCTCCCCAATGCCCCGAGAAGAAATAATGTGTTGAAGTTAATATTTTATGAAGTTCTCTGTAAATTTAGTTGTAGTTGAATCAACACGATACCGAGCAGTCGTAGCGTTTCACTAATGATTGTGACTTTTTCTTAATTATTATTATTATTATTGTTAATTTCTTCATCAGTGTTGTTAATAATTATTACACGCAGGACAAGATGTATGTGGGTTGCTCTGTTTGATCAGATAGTTTTTTGGTGTGGTTGCACTGGAGGAAACTATAGCACACTTCCACTTCTGTGCTGCTGCTGCTGCTGTAACTAACATATTGACTCTAGCTGCCATTAGCCCACGCTAGACTATTCTGGGTACATGCTGTTACACTGATTCACTCACAAGTAGACACTTTCAACTGCAAAGATACATTAGTGATGGTGGAGGTGGTATTGCGATGCCTCTCACGGTCGGTTTTGTCAGCCGTGTGTTTACGTTGTTATCAGTGTTAACTCATATTCTAGTGCTCTTGGTCAGTTGATAAAAAACAATATAAAACAATCGTAGTAATAGTTGCAGAAACTGTACACCGTTTCTGATCATGTTTATTGCCAAGAAAAAAAAAGGGAGTTTAGTAATGTGAGTGTTAACTTGTTGAAGATATTGGTTCATTCTTCTTCTTGCAAAGTAGTTAGTATTACATTGGCTTAGAGGCCTATCTTTCATCAGAAAGAACTACTCGCTATCTCAGCCAAGTGCTGAATTGCAGACACGGAGTGCAAGTGTGTGGGCGTTTTGTTCAGCTCTTTGTTTCTCTCTCTCTCTAACTCTCTCTCTCTCTCTCCCTACCTCTCTCTCTCTGACACTTCCGAAGGCAAGACCGGCAGCCTTCACCACATCCGACCCCATAAAGATCCCTTTGAGTGATGACAAAATTCACAGCTGTTGTGGCTCTTGCAACATATGGTACCTCCATTAACCCAAAAGCATGAAACATGAGGTGGAACTAGTGCGACAGGTCTAGAACAACAATGCTCTCGGTGCATTTGAAACAAAAAAGTATTTTTGTTACATGTCGTTAGTAAAATAAATATTGAGGTTAGTGATTAGGTGGGCTGAGGGATTTAGCATCTGGACTTTCTCTCACAGGTCCGCGCTTATCTTGTTTTACAACCCACATATTTACTTGGTCTTCAGCTTTAAACTCATGCCCTGATGTAAGACTTGAGATCTCATGACTTGAATAATTTGTAACTTTGTGGCTCTCCTCCTCTCCTCATGTTCAACAGGGTAAGGTTCACCTTGAGATGAAATTGAGTGAAATAATCACAGAGACTGGCTCACTTTGTCAGCGTTTAGCAGTCAGGTGAGTAACCGAGATGTCTCATCAACTGGGGGGAATTAGATCGATAACTCAAATCCTGACAGAGATGTTTTCAAGTTTGAGTCGATACATATACATACATAGAAAGCAAAGGACACATTAACATACAAGTCAGCTACAGAGCAACACCGGTGATGGTTCACTGACTCAAAAGAAAAAAATCCCTCTGAGCTGCAGCAGTAAAATGATCGTCATGATGTTAAAACGTTTAAGACCCAAGACTGTTTGTGATGTATGCAAATTCAAATCGGAAACTTTTCTTCTCAACAGTTAGACAGAAGTATATGAGAAAACTGTTAAATCTGTTTATCAAAACTGAAATCATATCACTTTGCAATCTTGGCTCTGTTTTAGGTTTTGAGTGTGTCACAATATTACTTAATCGATCATCTTTACATGTGTGCAACGTTGCTGCAAGTACAGAAGTAGGCCATTCAAAGACAAACGCTCATTGACGGATCAGTGGGGAGACATGCACATTAAATTATAAAGACATTTGTACGTGTCAGATCTCATTCTGTTTACGTGTGATATTTTGCACCCCACCATTCATACTTGAAGAGCACATTAATGAGGAGGAAGTGATGGCATCTGAGCAGGAAGCCTGCGCTTCTCACACTGCAACCACTGTGGTTTTCTGCTGCCGTCATTCACTGTGTCACTCAGATTGTTTGCTTAAACTGTAACTGCTCGCTCCGAGCTCTCAGCGTACGTATGCGCAGACTTTCACTCGACTCTGATCTGCATGCCACCCTGCTGCAGCGTGACTAGTCACCAGAGATGGTCAGGGGGGTTGACTTAAGAACAAGATGCCAAAGAGACTGTAGGGAATATCGTCATGACACCGTTGAAGATGATACACAAACATCCTGACATTTGCTCTGCTCGGCCTCTCCCTCCGGCCTCACTTAGAGACGGGCTGAATTCATTCTTATCCTCAGGTGATTCCTGCTTAGCAGCCACATCCTGTTTAGAGTGCCGACAGTGTCTGTTTGTTGTCACCTGCAACACCTGTGAAAAAAGCAGTGGTCCCTGTGTGACACGAGCCAAACACGAAGGCAGAGCGACGTTACTACTACGACTAAAAGAAGATTCATTCTGAGAAATTAGAATCTGCGCAATTTGCAACCAAATTCACATCATGATACACGGTTTTATTTCATTTTTTATCAACACTGAACCATCAAAGAACAAACATATTTAACTTTCTACACATAAATAAACAGTTATTAGTTATTTAGAAATAATTATTTCTAAAATAATCTTGTGTTTATAGTGTCATGACATTAGATCCTCGTGGGTTTAATAGTTTTATTGAATTTAAATGTTTATTTGATGTGGACATTAGCAATTATATTGGACAAACCAGATGCATTTGCGACACCAGTCCACATTATATGATACCAATGTCCTCTGAATTTATCAATAACATCGATTAATTACTTTATTAAGAGGCAGAACTTAGTTTTATTTCTATGATTAGATTGTTAGATCTTTCTTTTTTCTTTAAGTTAAAAGATGAAAGTATATGAAACTGTTTTAAACCATTAGTTAACAATAAAATCTCAAAATAAAATAAAAAAAAAACTTTTAATTATTCTTAACTGTCCTGTTTTAGGTAAAAAGTACATGTTAATGGAGAACACAGGGTTAATAGCAGCAGCAGCAGCGTTTCCACTGAAGCATCTGTTTAACCAACATTAAATTGTTTACCATTTGTGAAGCTAATCTCTCTCAAGGTCTGGGTCATATTGAACGATTTGTAGATAAGTAGAAGAGAGAAAGGTGGATCGACCACTTTAATTTCCTCAACTTGTAATAATAATAACTTAAATTAAAACATTAGTACTGTGGCTATTTTTCTCCTAAAATGTAGCTCATGTTGTGTCTGTAATTCTTCAACAACTTCCCTGATGGGTTCAATAACGTTTCTGTCTGTGTATGTAGGATACTAGAGTGCCAGGAGTTGCCTTTTATCAATGGGCAGTACTGTGACCCCTATGCCACCGTGTCACTTGTTGGACCTGCCAGGTGAGTTTGTGAACGCAGCAAAACAACACACACATGTTGATTATATTTGCATATTTTAAGAATAGAGGCAGCTTGCATGCCTGTTTTTTTTTTTTTTTTTTTTTTTTTTTTTATGAATGAATGAATGAATGAATAACACTTTATGTTTGCATAATGTTTCTCCTCAGATCTGACCAAAAGAAAACGAAGGTAAAGAAGAAAACCAGCAACCCATTTTTTGACGAGGTCTTCCACTTTGAGGTAAATTAACACAAACAAATCCACATTTTGCTTTCAGACCCCATCACAGATCGAGTTGGTGGTATCTGTTTGTTTATTTATTTATAAATAATCCTCGATATGTTTCATCGTCAGGTCACACGACACAGCAGCTACTCTAAAAAGTCTCATTTCCACGTGGAGGAGGAAGACATCGAAAAACTTGAGATCAAGTGAGTTTGTCCGCATTTCTCTCGCTCTTTCTCTCCTTTTTCTCGTTCCCTCTCTATATCGTCTTAACAAAAGACAAAAAAAAAATTTCCTAACAACTATCTGAGGATCAAAATAGTGAATTTGGATCTGGTGTGTTCTGACTACTGATAGAAAGCCTTGGTTTCTGGTTAAGGATAAGTGGGGCTCCCATCACAGTGGACTCATAGCTCACTGGGTAAGACTAGACAGAGGCGAAGGTAAACACTCATGCATGGTTTTGAGGTTTGGATTTGAGGTGGTGTCATTGCACGGTTACTGTACTGACGTTTTATACACCAGATGAGGTGAGTTCCTCTAAGTCGTGACATTTATTTGATCCCTTTTTTGTCATAAAAAAGAATTGGGTGGTTATGTGTTTTTGAGCTGAACACACACACACACACTCATAGCCACAAAAGTCTTGTCTTCTTTTATAAACACATGGTTTGATGAAGCTTAGTACCTCGTATTTAGAAATGCGTATTCATTTTCTTACATTTCTCGTCCTCCATCTTTACAGAGTTGATATATGGAACAATGAGAATCTGGCTCAAGACGTGTTTCTGGGCGAGATGCGGGTCCCGATCAAGATCCTGCGAAACGACCACATCCACACAGCCTGGTAAGGACAGAAGACGAGACAGAAAAAAATACGTGTGTGTGTGTAATTTAATTTCTAACATGTAAACAAATCCAAATGCGTTATTTAAAGGAGCTGACTGATTCAAACTGAATTCATATTCATGCTTTTTTTTTTTTCATTTCTGCTGTCACATGAGTTACACAATGTGCTCTTTCCCCAGAGTCATAACTCAGTCAAGTCGAAACACAGATGTTACACACACACACACACACACTACTGAAGTTAGGCTTCATAGTAGTAGATCTCTAGTGTACATTTAAAATAAACATCCATAAATTCATCAAGAAGTAATGATAAAAAAACAAGACTCCATCAGACCGATTTTAATTACACTCATTTAACAATTTAGATACAAACTATAGTTTATTATTGATTGTGTTTAATGAGCAGCTAAACTTATTCTTGCAAATGTGACAGGAGGAAACAATTTATGTCCGAAAGTTAAAATGGTGTGAAAATTTCTAGTCGACTTAAAATGCGAATCCAGATCTTTTTGAAGAAGTAAACTGACATTAACTGTTTATTGTCTTAACATCAGTCTGTCATGTTTACACTTTGATTTACTAGAACCAAACCATTTTTTTTTTTCCTATATTTTTTCATTCAGTAGCTCATAACTCAGTCACCTTGGTTAAACTGTCACTCTTCAGTCTCTTCAGAGCGACTTCAGCTATGTGTTGTCAGATCTTTTTTTCGCGTGCGCAGGACCTGTTTTTCTGTCCTGAAGGCGTTCGCATGCTACCAGGCCTGAAAATGAATAGGGCCATTTTAGATTTCCGGGGATGATAATATGAAACTGCAAGATCTATGTTGCATACATGCGCCTGTCCTAACTCAACTTAATAACAGAGACACTGAGATGTGTGGACGGTGATGGTTTGTGGTTTTTTTCTTTTCTTTTTCTTTTTTTTTGATTTAGTTCAGATAAGATGGTCTTCATCTCGGTAGAAGTGAAATAAATCCAGATATTTGTCACGGATAAATTGTGGTGTTTGTTGTTGTTTTTTTTAAAAGAATATATTAGATCGTCGTTGATGATTTTCTTTTTAATTACATCAGATCTGGACAGAAGTTTAACTCGAGTCTTTTTCTTTGGAATCATCGTCTCTGGAAGCTACTTCCTGTTTATCCATTATGACTTAGTTGTTAAGTTTTCTGTGTTAATCGAATGTGATTTGAAAATCTTCCTAGATTTCTCGGCGTTCAGCAGTTTTTTCCACTGTGTGGGTGTTTCCTTGCTTTGCGTCAGTGTAGGTGATCTGGGATTATGCCAGATAGCAATCTGTTGGTACATGAGGGCTGTGAGTTGAGTGCGTGGGTGGCTTTTTGCATGGTGGCAGTGCCTCATGTCTTGTGTTTGTACTGGAAATCATCCATGATCCACGTAGCTTCATAAAATCAGTGCAGCGATCAGGTGACTACTTTAGAGAAACATTTTCTTCTTCTTAAGCCTGTTTTTTTTTTTTTGTTTGTTTTTTTTTTTTTTAACCTGATCACACATCAGTCAGCTTATGGAGGAATCTATAGCTGCGACGCTGCCGCTTTTGAAGCCACTGCACTTCAACGCTTCATTGAATGATTGTGTGTTTTGCTCCACCTGTTGGCCTCTGGGGAGATGCACATGCAGCACAAACATAAATAGTCTTTTTTTTTTTTTTTTTTAAAGTAAAATGAACTATTATATTTAACAAATCATTGATTAAACCTGTTAAAAAGTTTGTGCTGTTGTTTTTTTTTTTCTTTCTAAATGTGACTTTCTCCTAAACTTCATACATAAACTTCCTGCTCATGAAGTCTGTCATTTGAATATTACAACACCGACTCTATAAGTCACTTGTTTATCTTTTTGGTGTATTTATAGCAGCCAGCGTTTCAAACAACACAGTGTGTATATTCACACTGGAGCTAGCGGCAGAAACATTCACTCTTGCGTTATCTGGAGTCATATTGAAAAGTCTAGAAATCTCGCCTGTGGCATATCTGGCACCCAAACACTCACACACACTCACTCAGCTGTTTTCCTCAAACAGTTTACCTTGGATGCTGCTGAGGTTGTATTGCAAAATACATCTGTTTCATAGGAACCTGGTCAATCGTGGCAATGAACCGTATTGTTCCGTCACCGCGCTCTTAAGAAGCAGTTTTTGCCTCCGTGTGGTTTTTCAGGTATCTCCTCCAGCCTAAAGGGAACGGCAGCAAGTCCAAGTCTGATGATTTAGGATCCTTGCGTTTGAAGCTGACCTACATAGAAGACATAGTGCTGCCATCTGCCTGCTACACACCACTCTGCAACCTGCTGCTCAAATCCCCTGATGTGAAGGTAAGACGATAGCTCTAGTTACCAGAAATCCTAAAACGGACAGAAACCATTAAATTTTAGACAAAAAGATTATTCATGGTTGTGTTTTTTTTTCCTTTTGTGTGGTTTAATTACCTCAACCGTCTGATTCTGAAATGTATTGAAATGTAATCATGGAATTAATTTGTTGCATAATGTTTTCTTTCTCCATAACTTCCTTCTCTCTTCATCTCTGTATGTTTCTGCTTTTCACCCTCTTTCCTCCTGTTTCTTTTTTTTTTTTCTTTTTTTTTTTCTCTGCACCTCGTTTTCAAAGCCCATCTCTGCGTCAGCAGCTCACATCCTGGGGGACATGTACAGAGAGCGGTACGAGGCCGTCGTTCCGATGGTTCGACTGCTGCTCCACCACAATCGCTTTGTGCCTTTTGTCTCTGCCGTGGCAGCGCTGGAGCTGGATAACACTCAGTGAGTGATCACACGTATCATGAGTCACGTATCATCAGTCCAGGTACACGGCGGTATGAAGTCCAACGTGTGCACAGATACACTTCATGACCACATTGTTACTTCTCTTATTCTCAAAAGCCTTCACGTCAAGTTCCTTTTTTCACAGCCTGGGTGTGACGGTTGTAGTTTCTGTCAACATTCCTTATGGCTGTGAATATACAACAAAATTTAGCTGGAAACAGGAAGCAGCTTTAGAAAACAATAGACCTTCATAAATGGATTTTTATCTAATTTTCACCATGATGAACACTGATTTCTTCTTTTTTAAAAACTAAACTTTCAATACAATACAAAGTAGCAATGACTTTAATGAGGATAAAAGCTTTTTTTTTTTTTTATTGAGAGATGTGGTGGCTGTGGCTGTAACATCTGGGAATATTTGTGTGTCCAAACAGGGAGGCTAACACTATATTCCGTGGCAACTCACTGGCAACACGCTGCATTGATGACATGATGAAGATTGTGGGAAAGAATTACCTGTCGGCCACTCTGAGGCCTGTAATAGATGAGGTATGACTAACAAGGACACACACACACACACAAACAAATGCCAGAGTGGACATGAGTCACTGAGGTCAAAATGGAAAAGAAAAGTCTAGTTGAACAGCTGCCTGTAAGTGAGCAGAGGTTCAGATGTGATTGGTTGGTTTGGAATTCTTACAGGGAATTTCAGGGAAGTTTTCATTTTCTGATCAATCGTCTTTTGTTCTGCTTCTCAGTTCTGGTTTTCTTTTATTTAAAATTAATTAGAGTCTATAAAAAAAAAAAACAAACTGATTGCAAATGTCTGCAGTTCCTCTCATTTGAACAACGACAAAAAAGAAGAAATCAGTGGCTCAAACTATTGAGTTTTTAGTTGTTGATACATTTGACCTGAATTTAACTGTTTGTTGTTTTTATAACTTTTCACAGATTTGTGAATCCAACAAAACATGTGAGATTGATCCAGTTAAACTAAAGGAAGGAGACAACGTGGAGGTCAACAAGGTAAATGTTGTTGTCACAGACAAACAGAATATCTTTGTAAATGTTTCAAACTTTGTATAAATAGAAGTATTTTTGTTTTTTTGGTAAATTCTGCAGGAGAACCTGCAGGGTTATGTCCAGAAAGTCTTCTCCTCCATCACCCAGTCCAGTTCGACTTGTCCTCCACTCATGTGTCACGTCTTCAGGTCACTGAGACAACTGGCCTGCAAACGGTTCCCAGGTAAAACTTCTAAAAAAAAAAATACACAACACATGAAGAGACAAGGAGATCAAGACGTTTTACTAAACAAAGTGTCTCATCAGTTCAGCAGTAAACTGGTTTATTAATCCAAATTTAGAAAGGTCAATTAAGTATTTCTCTCTTTAACTTTGTCCATTACTATAAGAAATGTGATGGATGAGTTTAATGTAATAATACATTTCTGCCAAAAGGTGGAGCCAAATCTCTAAGTTGAGCAGTTGAATCTTGAGTCGTGTTCAGTGGATGTGTAAATACTGAAGGTAACAAAGTGTTTCCTCCTGTTCAACGTGTCTGTTGCTTCCCTCTGTCTTTTCCCGTCGACAGCCGACCCTCACGTTCAGTACTCGGCCGTCAGCAGCTTCGTGTTCCTGCGTTTCTTCGCCGTCGCCGTTCTGTCTCCGCACTCGTTCCAGCTCCGCACTCATCATCCTGTAAGTGCAACGACCCTCAACAGACAGTTTAACAAACAAACAAACGCGTGACAACTTAAACGTCGTTGTTTATTTTACTTTTTCTTTAATTTCAGGATCCTGAGATTTCCCGAACACTCACTCTCATCTCAAAAACCATCCAGACGTTGGGGAGTTGGGGGAGTTTGTCCAAAAAAGTGGTAAAATTAATAATGAGAGGAATAAATGAAGGATTTATGTGTCATTGTCACAATGTCACAAAACTTTATATACTAAATATGAGTATATGTATTGTTTCTCTTACAGTCTAGTTTCAAAGAAACCTACATGTACGACTTCTTCAAATCATTCCAAGAGGAGCAGTGTATTGAAAAAGTTAAAAAGGTATTTTTAAACTTACATAAGATCCATTAAAGTTTGTGAACGTTTCTGCATTCGTCAGTGATTTTGGAACGGTTGCGCTGATGTTATTTGTCTCTTCTGTTTTCCAGTTTCTAGATGAGATTTCATCGAACGTCAGTAAAGAGTCCAGTGGTCTGGAGGGAGCAGTGGTTCTCAAAGAGGGGTGATGTGAAGATTTTATTTCCTTTAATTAAAGTTTATTTTGTCCTTAGTGCTAAATTAAAATTTTTAAACCATTGTAACGCATAGAAACGCTTACATCAAGAACAGTTTTAGTTACACAAAACAAGAAAATGCAAACTAACTAACAGCCATAATTTTGTGTGTGTTTTTACAGGGAAGTACAGAAACGAGCCCAGGGACAGAAACGTCTGGTAAAGAAGAAGTTTAAAAAGAGGTGGCTCAAAGTGACCAACATAGATCTCTCCTACTACAAAGATAAAGGTCCCACCACTTTCCTTGACTCATTTCACTATATTTGATCTAAAACTTGTAGCATAATATGAAATAAAACTTGGCTTCGTGCTGTTTTATGTAATGTTCGTACTACACATAGTGGAGAAACCAGTATTTTTGTTTCAGATGTACATGCATGTTGTAATCCAGTATGTCTTAAAAAACAAACAAACATAATATTCAAATTATCTAATTAATCAGCAGTTTGTTACCTGTGGATTCAAGCTGCTCTAGGTTTTTTTTTTTTTTTAAGATAAAATTCCCCCAGAGAAGTTTAAGAAAAGGAAGGAAATGTGACTCACTAAGACGACTTACAACAAATTCACACAAACTCTAGAAAAAAAGGAGAATTGAAGCAGTTTCTGAATCAAAAACGGTTCATCAGACGTTTCTTAAAGAGACCCTGCATTTACAAAACAGATGATAATGATGATGACTGTGGGAGCAGCCACATCCCAACAAATAATTCACTGAGTCCAGTGCAGCCTCTAAACCGCCACCATTGTGTCTGTGAAAACTCACCCACTGATCGTTTTCTAGCTTTAACATTCATCACAAAGAGGCAGCTGGTAAATGTAGATTTCAACAGAAACTAATAGTTAATATCACTCTGAGGAATATGAGTCTGTTACAGTGCGTGTTGACAGGCACAGACCTTCTGTTATTCTCTAATGTCACAAGGTGCACGCACACAGGTCGTTAATACGTCTGACTGTCGCTGTGAATTGTTTCATTCTTGACGTAAACTTGACAGAACGACTTGTGCTTCGCAGGGAAAGAGGCCGACTGCACCATCAGCGTCAAAAACATCCAGGCGGTGGAGAAACTGGATGAAAGTGCCTTTAACCGCAAAAATGTAAGACGATTCCCCTCAGACGCCCGATCATCACTTCTCTAACATGTCCCCCCTTTCTAATTAAAACTTAGGCGCTAGCATTGGTTAAAATAAACAAATGATGAAGTATTGTCTTGTGAGTGTTTGTTGACACTTTGATGAATGAGCTTAAATGGTTTGTACATTTTCGTCAGCACAAGAAGAAGTTGTTTGTCATTTTAATGTGAAACTAATTTACTCTCAGGTTGAAATATTTAAGAGATCAGATGTCAGAGCTGCACTTATTGTTCCACAGTTCGACCTGTTTTTTATTATTTTACATGAAAGTGTTTCTTTCTAAAACTGTTTTTTTTTTTTTTTTTATCTCCTTCCTCAGATGTTTCAGGTGGTCCACTCTGAGAAGCCTTTGTACATGCAGGCAGGAAACTGCGTGGAGGCCAGCGAGTGGCTGGACGTCTTGGCACAAGTCAGTCGTTGCAACGAAGGACGTCTGGCCACGTTCCACCCGTCCAATTACACCGGCGGAGCCTGGCAGTGCTGCAAGAACCAGAGTAAAAACGCACCGGGCTGCAAACCCTGCACAACGTGAGTGTTTTAATATATCGTCTTGCTGCTACTGTGCGGCCGATCACAATAAACACGCAATAAAAATCACACACTGCTGTTTCAGATTCCAGCCAAAGTCCAAGAGAAACAATCAGTTCATGTAGAAATATAGAAGAGCAGATTTTTTGGTTTTCAATCAGGGATTGTGTCTGGTACCTTCTCTGGCGAGTTACTAAGTCGATACTAAAACATGATGTGAACAGACTGCCGGCGTGTGATTGCTCAGAGGTCAAAGTGTCGTCACAAGCGCGACCAGACGCGGGTTGAGAGAGCGTCAACAAAATAATCAACGTCTATTGTTAAACAAGTGACAGCCATCGTCGCAGCCAACCTCGTCGTCAGCTAACCCAGCAACAACTACAGCATCTCCTCCATTAATGTTTACTGATGTTTTTGTGTGGCGACGTTGTGCCAGTTTCAACTACACTCACCACATTCACATCGAGGAGAAACCAAACTGTGATGGAAAACGACACGTCTAGAACAAAGCCGAGTAGGATGAAGTAGCGGTAATGGTGAAGTGGAAAAGAGACAAACTGTAAATATAAAAATATAAAATTCACACAGCTGGATCAGAAAACATCTGTGTTCAGACAGACGCTGATCAGAAACAGATCATGTGTGAATCAACACATGAAACACTGAGAACGAGCTTCTTCAAAGGTTAGAAACATTTGACAAAACAAACACTTCTCACTGCAGGAACTAGACCAAACTTTATTTTGATAATTGCTCAATAACTCAATAAACCCTAAAACATCACACAAGACCACGATGACTCTTGTTTTACATCACTAAATATCTGGTTCAGTCTCAAAAAAAGCCCAGTTAAATATTCATCACTTGGTCACATGTTTGGATTTACAAACTGCCAAGTGTCTGTTATTAATTTACACTAAAACATAACGGAAAGAGAAATTTTCAAGAAGAAAGAAAAACCAAAGCTGAGTTAGGTTGGTGTTTTTTTTTTTTACTTTAAACAAAGAAAAAAAAAAACAGATCATCTTACTTTTTTTCTCTCTCCTGTTTCAGCACCATGTTGGCCAACCTGCAGCTCGACATCGACTGTGACCGAGAAACTGAGAGGATTTTCTCCCTCCTGTCTTCAAACGACACCAAGCTCCAGGACATGGAGGGTCAGCTGATGATCACACTCATCACATATCACACAAACTACTCAAGGGCACCGTGGGGGAATTTAAGAGCACTACATCAGTGTTGGAGATCATGACCGTTAATAATGATCTCTACATACATCATGGATCTTTTCTGAAGTGTAATTTGTTTTAACGTGTTTTAACTGCTAATGCGACGTGTGGAGTCAAGCCAAAACAATACAAGTGAGGGTCAAAGTGTCAACGCTTTAAGAGTCTTCACTCCTATGTTGGTTATTTTGTACTTTTTGTGTAAGTGCCCATATAAAGGAGTGTTTGACAAAATGCAGCGATCATCAGCAGTTTGTTTTGTGAGTGTAAATCAGTTCTCACGGCCAAAAGCAACAAACACTGCCGCTGCATGTGAAGAGGAATGTTTTTAAATTTACGTCTGAGGAACTAAAACCCTCTGACAATACAATTTATCTCATCTTCACTGAGTTAACGCCGCTGATGTCTGTTTCTCCACAGACGCGTGTGCCAGTATGGCGGTGTACCAGGGCCCTCAGCGGGAGCAGGAGGAATACTCCAAGTTCACCATTCAGGAGCCTAAAGAGACGTTTCAGACTCTTAAACAGCTTCGCAACATCATGGAGGATCTGAAAAGGGAGCACAACATCAGGAACGACCCCACGGCGCAGTACGGCAGCCTGTAAGTGTTCGAGCTGTGGACCCAACACTCCCGGGTCAATAACTCACAAGCAAAATGTTACAAAAACAACAAACAACACCTCATTCTAACTCTAACCGTGAAACTTCAGCCTCATTTTCATCACATTCAGTCGTCACATCGACCGAGAGACGAGTTCAGCTCAGGGACCGTCTATAAAGTGCAACACCAAAGAGAAATACCACGAAAATATTTAATAACTTTACTCTGATACACTTCACTTCTCCTGTTGTATAAACTACATACAACTGTAAAGTTTCTTTATCATAATTTTAGAAACAAAATAGAAAAATAGCCACAAAATACACATTATTATTATTATTATTATATTGTTATTAGTTTGACAATTTTTTTTTTTTTTTTTTTGAAAATGTTTTACTTTTGTTCTATAACAAATTTTATATTTATACAAAGAACAAAACGTGTTTATTGTTTGTTTTTCCACTATTGAAACCTGGTGTAATATATATTTCTGTTGTTAAATTGTTTCTATTTAAGAAAAGACAATAAGAAGATAAATCTTTGTTTCAAAGTAAAAAGGGAAAAATCGTAAACATGCATCTGAGTTCAGATTTATAATCTGGGGCAGCTGCTGTGGATCAGGAGGTCGATCACAGATCATCCACTAATCATAAGATTAGAAAAGTTTAATTAAGATAAATAATCTCAGATTTGATAAGTAGCCGACATTCATATTCGTTTCGTTCTCGGTTTCAGGAACAACCCCATCGTGGGTAAAACCTCCTAACCAGGACGGTAGCGGTGTGGCCTGAGACGTCCACACCAGCAGGTGTCAGAGCACGGAGCGACGCCGTAGCGACACTGTTCACCGTCTGAACGGGGACTTTAACGGGGGACGGTCCCACCGAGAAACAGCTGCTGCACGTCCAGGAAAAGAAACCTCCAGGCGTCACGAATGACTCCACTACAGCAAAGGGAAGTGGATGGATTGTGAGATTTTTCCAGGATCGCTCCTTGTGTCCTTGTGCCTCTTGCCCCCCTCCTCCCTCCTCCACCTACTGCAGGTCCCTTATAGACTCTCGTCTTAATTTATGTCCTCTCTTTACGTCTCCAGCTGTATGAAAAAGGCATCATTAGATGGAGTGTGAATAGGCTGCTATTTTTTTATTCACCCAGTTTTATATCAACAGCTGTGAGGATGATCTCTCTGTCTTTTCATTTTTCCTCTGACGTCTCTTCATCTTCGTTCTGGAGGATTTGTCTTTGCCGCTCTTCACTCTTTATGTCCTCTCTCCTTCTGAACAAATGTGTATATATATATATATATATATATATATATATATATTCAGAGTACAAGTTAAGTAGATAAAAAACCAATCTGCCTTACTTTGATAGATGTTTTCTTTCACATTAAATGCTGAGGGAAAAATGCAGAAGCACTTTAAATATTTGGATCAGTCCAAATGTAAATTGATTAGATACTTGGTATCAGCTTCCCCTTCTTCTTGATCAGTTACATGATCTCTAATACATTTTTTTTTTTGTTTTGTTTTGTTTCATTCCTGTACAATAACATCATTAGCTTGTAGTTTTAAAGATATTTTTCTTGACCAAAGACAATTTCATATGTTTGACTTGAAAAAAAAAAAAAAAGAATTAATGTATTTTGAATACAGATGTTTTAAAAAATGGAGACGCACATATGTGTGTGTGTGTGTGTGTGTGTTTGTGTGTGTGCACGAGCGGGAGTTTGTATGTTTTTGTTTTTGTTTTTTGTTTTTTCTAACACATCCTGTTCTTTTTAGCGACTTTAACGCGAGATCTGTGATCGTGAGTCGTCGTATCGGTACGATGTCGCAACATATCTGTTTTCTAACGACGGAGAGAAGAATCACAAATGAGAGTAACAAATGAGCCCTGTTATCACCCCGAATACACCAGACAATCACCGATCTCAGACCAACAAAAGACACCACGTCGTCTCTTCATACCAGCAGCTGAATTCACCATATTTTTTGTTGTTTTTGTTTTGTTTTTTTTTACAGAAAGTGTCTTTGTCTTTGTGAGAATTGAAATTTGTGGCCGTTGTTTTCTTTAACCGCAGCCGAACGTCATAGCACTCCACTGCCAGAACAAGTCCGACAAGACTTTTGTAGTAAACGAGTTCAGATATTTTCTCAGATCATAAACACTGTTGACAAACAAACAATCATCATATCTTCAATCGATCAGTTTGATCAGTAGAAACCGAAACCTCAAAATGTTAAAGTTTTTTTTTCTATCATTTGACGTCTAAATTAATCCATAAATTATTTCTTTTTTTCTTTGCATCAATCCCTTGTTTTATTTGTTTTTATTTTATTTTATTTCAATTTTATTATTTTGCCCTTTTGAACAATGAAGTGTTGAAAATATAAAAAGAAACTTGAATTTATTTTAACAACATTGATGCTGATAATAACAGGGTTTTCTTTCTTTCTTTCTTTCTTTCTTTCTTTTCTTTTTTTTTTTTTTTTTTTTTTCGCTTGTGTTTGGTCCGTCACATATTTCTAACATGCATGTCTTGTATATTTAACAATATATTTTTAATATTTTTATAGGAAAATGGTTTTTTTTTTGTATATTTCTTTTTTTTTTTTTTTTTAATAAACACTGATTTCATGATTTCATGTGTTTCTGTTCTGGTACAGTAACTTTGTTTGTTTGTTTGCAGCACTTCTCTGAGGCTGGTTGCTTTTTGCTTTTTGTTTGTTTGTTTTTTTTTGTCCCTTTTACTGGATGTTTGTGTTTGTAGCTGCTGCCAAAACCTCCATTCATCGATAGCTTAATGCGGAGTTACTTAAGTGAATATTGTGTGTGTGTGTGTGTGTGTCGTCCCACCGAGCTGCATTGACTGTTCACATGCAGACTGTGAGTGAGTGAACTGCATAATCGCAGCCAAATTACAAATGATGACGATGAAATTTACTTGTGAAAAGTTTTCACTTGGACGCAATTTATATATAAAATAAAATTAAAATAATTACATTTACTCAACAATATTTGGACCTAAAATCTGAAGAGATCAGAGCTTAAAACCGTTGTAACATACTGTACACGGCCCCATGTCAACCAGCGTCTGATGTTGGTCACGTTTTAGTTTTTGTTTGTTTGGGATTTAATTTCCACTGAATCATGTTTTTTTTAATTATTATTATTATTATCTGCTTGTAATAAGGGATTTCCTCCTCTTTTTGTTTGTTTTGTTTTGTTTCGTTTATCCCGTGACATTAAAATAAAATTGTTAATTGTTAATAATTAAAAAAAACAAACCTGTTTTCAGTAGATGGAGGTGAGATGTGTGTGTGTGTGTGTGTGTGTGTGTGTGTGTGTGTGTGTGTGTGTGGTAGTTAAAGTTACACATCGGGACTTTACGGCCAAAAAATAAAAAGGGAAATATTAATATTTAAATTTTTTTTTTTTCTTTGAAGTTTCAGATGAGAAACAACATCAGGCTCAAACATCTGATGTTCGTTTAATTCACATTATTATTATTATTAGTTATGGAGATGAGTCCGGGTGTGTACGAGAACAAAAACTGATTCCAGGGTTTGTTTGTTTGTTTTGTTTGTTTTGTTTTGTTTTTTGTCAAAGCACATCGACATTATGTCCGTTTCGTTTTTAAACGCAGGCATTAAGATGCTAAATGTTTTGTTTTTCCTGCCAGTCGACTTCAGTTCTGTGAGAGTTTTGTTTTTGTTTGTTTTTTTGACAGAAAGCTGATGGTATCTACACATCTCCACCTCATTCCTCTTCTGAATGTCTCCATACTGCTTCAGTACAGTATCTGCTCTTTTTTTTTTTTTTTACATACACATGAGACGTTATATTTTATATACGTGGTCTTTTCTGTGTCCATTTGAAACCATTTACAATAAACACTTTGCCAGTGTGTCTTCTATTGGTGAACTGTTGTTTTTATTGTTTTATTTTATTATTTTTTAAGTCTGTTACATGTTCATAGATGTTTTTTATGAAAAGCACATGGTTTCACTGTGATGGATTAAATGCACCATCATGACTAGTGACTACTGGTGATACTGGACCAGCCTGTGGGGGCAGTTATGATCCGGGGTCGCTGCAGTTGATCAGGTTCATCAACATTATGAGTCTAAAGACGGAGGTCAGCTGACCTGAATATACTGAACGACCAGGTTGTTTTTTCTTCCCCGATGGTTCGGACATATTTTAAGATGATGATACAAGGATTCATCAGGTTCAACGAAGAGCGAAGAGTTCAGGGAGAATGAGACATTATTTCTACACATGGATCAGGCACCAGAGTCCAGACCTGAACCTCACTGAGAATCGTTGTGATGTGCTGGAGAAGACTTTGCGCGGTGGTCCGACTCTCCCATCATCAACACAACATCTCGGTGAAAAATGAATGACACTGCAGAAGCTCATTGAAATGATGCCACAGTGAACGTGACATAATCTTCCTTCTTCTGTTCATGAAAACAACCAGAACTTCCTCCAACACAAACAGTTTACATTCAATACGTCATTTTTATTGGAGATTTAATTAAATATTCAATAACCGGCTGTGAAACTATCGACCCCGTGACCTTTTAACCCTTTCACCGTTCAACAAATACACACACCTCATCGATATGAGGTGTGTGTATTTAAGCGTTGGTGCGTGGGAGGTCTGAACGTTTAAATCAAATCTTCCCATTCGTTCTGCTCTGGAAAAAAAAAAAAAAAAAAAGCTGGAGCCGTTTTTCCTGATAAAGTTTGGTTCGTAAATTAAACAACAGGACTCGTAGCGATAAACTAAAACTAAACTCATTGCGGTCGCAGTGGAAACGTCTCAGTAGATGTTTCTTGTTTTTCTGTTTGTACAAAGCTACTGACTCACTGAGCTCACCAGACCGTTACGATAATAAAAAACATAAAGACCTTTTCTTTATATATCAAATTGATTGACACGCGGTAACACCGCAGCAGCGAAGAGCACGAGGTTTGTTGATGTTGAAATTGGTCACGAACCTTTTGGGAAACACAGCGCAGCATGTGGGAAGTGGTGGATTTAAAAAAAAAAAAAAGGATTTGAGGATTGAATGAAACAACCCGTACCTTATTCTTGTCTATTTATATTTCATTTCATTATATTTTCTCACATTTCGGTTTATTTTGCTCTCCTTCTGGTGCTCTTGTAAGTGTTGCCTTAATGCATTTTTATGCCTCATGTCACTGACTTTCAACCTGTTCTCTGTGTAAATGGTACTACACAAATAAACCTGCTTTGCCTCCAGGATGACTCGTTGGGAAATTTAACACCCGTTCGTATTCTCACCATCCTGAAGGATCAAGTGTTCCCTCGGTCTCCTTACGTTTTAACATAATAATTCACATCTTTATGCTAAACTAAGCTAACCAGCTGCTGCCTGTGGCTCTTTATCGTCCCCTTTAACTTGGTCGAAGAGAGAAAATAATAAAAAACAAAGATGAAAGAGGTGGAAAGTGATGAATGCTGCTAATGAGAGACATTTAGTCTCACACTTTGACCCGGGCTCTGATCCCATCTGTCACTGTCAGCGTCGTCGTGTGTGTCAACACTCGGGGCCCACGGAGCTGTCCTCACTTTGCTTAGGACCGAATATTTGTGTTTTAAGGGTCAGAGCTATACAACAGCGTGAGACGTCTTCGTGTTATGAGAGTACAAAGCTGCGTCCCGAAGGGAAAACAAACGCTCAAAAATAGTCGTTCAAAGTTAAATGTAAAATAGACACTTCATACTGAGCCTGCTGAGTTATTTTTTTATCCCTGAGATCTGGGAGCAGATTTTAGTCCCTCACAAGTCCATGTTTCTACCTACATCACAGATTCACGATGGATGGATGGATGGATCGATCTTATTGATCTCACACAAACACTTCAGAGAACTGTTTTCCACTGCTGCCTCTTCATGTACACACTGCAGTTATTTAACAGTTTAGATCTATGGATCTACATCTGCCAAACAGCACCGTACTTTGTACAGTAATTTTCCTAAATTGATAAGAATCTTTGACTTGATGTATAAAGACTGTTTTTTGGGAGGAAAGTACCCTGTAATCCACATAACCGGCAAAACGACCAGTCCATCTTGTTTTTTCCAGCATCTCGTTGCCAAACCTCCCTCACCCTGCTCAGGTCTGAGCTGCTTTGTTCCTCATGTGCATCCAAGTTAACACGAAATGAACCAGTGACGAAGAAAACACATCAAATCAAATGGACCAGTCTGGTGTGTGGTGAAGAGGTGAGCACGAGAAATGTTCTGACGAACAAGAGAAACTTTCTGGTGAGCACAAGAAACTTTCTGTTGAGAACGAGAAACTTTCTGATGTGCACAAGTAACTTTCTAGTGAGCATGAGAAATTTTCTGGTGAGCATGAGAAACTAAACTTTCTGGTGAACACAAGAAATCTTCTAGTAAGTACAAGAAACCTGGTGAGAATGTGAAACTTTCTGGTGAGAATGAGAAACTTTCTGGTGAGAATGAGAAACTTTCTGGTGAGCACGAGAAACTAAACTTTCTGGTGTGCACGAAAAACTTTCTGGTGAGCATGAGAAAGTTTCTGTTGAGAACGAGAAACTTTCTGGTGAGCATGAGAAACTAAACTTTCTGGTGAACACAAGAAACTTTCTAGTAAGTACAAGAAACCTGGTGAGAATGAGAAACTTTCTGGTAAGAATGAGAAACTTTCTGGTGAGAATGAGAAACTTTCTGGTGAGCACGAGAAACTAAAGTTTCTGGTGTGCACGAAAAACTTTCTGGTGAAGCACGAGAAAGTTTCAAATGAGCACAAGAAACTTTCTGGTGAACATAAGAAAGGTTTTTTCTGCGTGTTCCTGTAAATGTGGAGGTAATTTGTCATGAACCGTCTCACATGAGCCTCCACATGTAGTGAATCATTGTCTTTAACTACAACAATATGTAACTCCAGACTCTTTTCTTATTCATCCAATCATTTATTTCATCAAAATGTCCACAGATTAATAAAACTATAATATAAATGGTTTTAATATAATGGTCTTAATTTCAGATTAGTGGCAGTTTAACAGTTTTTTTATCCACCAGCGTGATCCAATTATCCACGACCACGACGGTGAGTTGGTGTTGATGTATTGTTCAGTTTAACGTGACGCTTTGAGACGTTCAACGTGAAGTTAGTAAAATAAACATTACATAATGTTTGAGGACAGAAGTCAAAGCTTCACACATACATTTAGACATAATTATAACAAAACAACTTGCTATTCTACTAATATTTTAAAAGATACGTTTCATTTACAGTGAAGTATTTTATAAACTTCTCTTTTAAATGTTTAGAAAACAACTTTTTTTTTTTATTTCTGAATAATATTCAGACCGGCATATCTTTCTTTAAGTTGTCCCAGCCTTGCTTCGTCGTTGAAGTATCTGTTTATCCCTTTGTGGACGTGTTTTTTTCTGTCAGTTTCTCAGGACTCAGCGGGGTGGAGGGAGGAGGACGTGTCCGTCAGACAGCTGGATTTTCTACAGGAGGGAAATACATGGAGGCTCCCTGGGTGAGAGAGAGAAGGAAATAAAGGAAAAAAAAAAAAAGAAAAGTTGACCACAGACTTCACTGCTCTTCTGTGTGTGTGTGTGTGTGTGTGTGTTAAACTCTCAGTGTCGGCAAACTGCTGTTTTGGATCAAGAATTAATTTCCACATTCTCACCTTCAACTAGTTTCTATTGATGTCGATTTCAGCAGTAAACACCGATATTTCAGGTTATAAAGACTTAAAAGTTTTATTGCTCAGATGAAAATACACAACCAGTCAGTTGGTTAAATGTGGGTGGTCAAAATCCGGAGATTTAATTAATTTTTCATTAAAAAAAACACAGAGGAAGAAGAAATATCAGATGCACTAAACATTAATAAAGTTTAGTTTTAGTTCCTGAGCAGAAGAACAAGAGTTCAACTTTAATAATCAAAGCTTTTTTGATGAAACATGGTGGTCAGTGCTTCCCCCTTTTAAAAGCCAAATATGTTGCATTTTGACGGCTGAGAGCTTTTTAATGTGAAGCAGCTGAAAAAAAAAAAGGAGAAATAATCTAGTTCTGGATTAGAGTCAAACTGGGAGGATATCACTCAAGATTTGTTCAATATCATAGTTTTCTTTTTACTGCTGCAAATAACAGCCCGGACGTTTATTTTGCCAAATGACTCAACAGACCCTGCGTTTATCTGGGACAGGCTTTTAATTCTTTTAAGGCAAAGAATCAAAGTAGCCAAACAGCCGGTCTGTTCCCGGCTGAAACGGGAAAAACACAGTCACAGTTAACTGTAACCGCATGTGGCACAGAGCGTGGTGACAGACCGGTAACCTGGTATTAGGGCAGATGTCACGTCACTGACCGCGGCGGTTCACTATCATTATGTTTTTAAGTCTTTCATTGTCATTTATCAGTGGAAACTTGTAGGTTAACCCCACGTTCTCCTGTAGACGCCGGTATTTTCCTGTGCGTGAAAAGAAGCATGGACGACAGCTTTCAGGTCACGGTCCAGGTGCGGTGGAGTTAGAATAAGTTAAATTCAACGACGAGGACAAAATCAGCTAATAAAAAGCAACAGGCTTATTCTATTCACCGCTCGGCTGTTATTTGCAGCTTCACGGTATTAACGACTACATTTTGAACATGGAGGTGGAGTCTCTGGTGTCAGACTGAGACTCTTTGTTTTTAGGGATGTTGGATGAAAACAAGGAGGTTTGTGTCGACTCTCAATGAGCAGAAACATAGGTTTTGTAACCATTATGTTTTGTGTGCATGTATGGGTGTTTTGACCGCACACTGACTGGGTGGAGCTGCTGAACTCTGTGTGCGTTGGCGTCCATCAGCAGAGGAGCTGTAGGCGACGTTGCATCGCTCTCAGTCGACTCGGTCACAAGGCTGCTACTCCTCTGACACTAAGAGCAGAGATCACATCACATTTAATAACTGTATCATAACATAAACAAACTGTATAGATGATTCACATTATCTGATGATGAGTCAAAGCCATAAACATCATGATCATGGACATTCAATATCTTTTATCATGTTCATATCTCAAATTTCTCGCCACCCACAAGAGCCTCAGGCCTGTTGGACTCATCACAATCAAAACAAAAATGGAAATGACTTTAATCTGCAAAATCAGCTCAGCCAGAGCCACGAAGTTAAGTTACATGTTCATGACTAAATGAGTCACAACAGGAGTTTGAATAAGACAAATTCAATCGTGCAAAAACGTTGATCCATACGTCACTAAACTCACTTCCTTGTTTGTTGTTGGAAGACGCAGGAAACGTGCAATTAAAAAAAGTCTCACATTTACCTTTGAAAATCACCACTAAAGATCACAAGAAACATCCAGGGTATTATCTAAGCTAACTTGTTTTCATTAGAAAACTTTGATCACATTTGCTAACTTGGCTGCACATTAAGTAACTTAGATAATTTAAATATCATAGCTAAAATATGCCCAGAAATAAACACAACTTTGACTTGCTCTTGCAACTTTATTGCAACAAAACACCTAAAAAAAGACCACAACAGTCTCCAAAATAAAGGCCTTGACTCCTGGAGGTACTGGTTATTATTCAGAATCAGTCAAACATTTTAATTTTGATTCAAATAAAAACCTGATTTTTATTTGATGCATAAAAAACTCACGTTAAATTGTAAGGTCCATGTTCTGACCTCACTGCTGATTAGGAAAATGATGTTTCCAGAAGCCACAAAATCACTAAATAACAACAGTAGTTAAAAGCAGCAATAAGATCTGCACACACAACGTTACTGATCAGTACTTGACGCTGCATTTTTTTCCCATGAACAGATTCTCTACACTTTAATCTGCTCCATCTACTTCACTGAGAACAGCTTCAGAAGAAGCAAATCTGATGAGTTGCCATATTAAAAAACATCATTCTGTATATTTGTCACAGATCATCAAAATCTTATGACTTTGGGAAATGTTGGACAACTTTCCCGTGCAAAAGAAAAAAAACTTTGATGGCTGAAGTGTTGCTGTGGTCTCCATTTGGGTGGTCTGTCCATCGCTGCTACGCCTGAAGTTAAATCCAAAAGTGTTGGCAGCTGCTAATCTATAAATTAACAAAATGTTACGTTTTCTGTCTTTTGTGTAATCTACTGCAGCCAGATGGGAGAAAATTTATGTAGATACTTAACATATAACAAATTACCATCTCATAGGTATGTAAAAAAATAAAAAACACTCCCATCTCTGTGACATTTGACTCAGCAGAACGAAAAGCAGCAGTTAAACAGGTCGATGGCACAAGATTTTCCTTCGATAATAAAGTTTACGTTTTTCTTATCTTCTTGAAAACACAGTAATATGAACCATGAGCCATATTTCAACACGTGAGATTCAACAGATAACATCAAAAGGTTTTAGGGAGAGTTTGAGGAGAAGAGCACGAGCATGTGATGGACCGTGTTTCTGTTTCTGCACGTCCCACTTTTTGATGGCATGAAAATTTCCTTCATTAAGGCTGAAGACGGAGTGAAAGAGGAGTAAAGGAATGCTCCTGATAAACCCCGAGGATAAACTGGAGCTTAGCGTCCAGAGACGGTCCTGCTTAACCCTGCTGATATGATCGTCTTTTACAGTTTTTTCACTAGCTTGAGTTCATTATCTCCAATTCACATCCTGTTGTTGATGCTTTTACTCATAATGTGAGAGTGAAACAGTCTGACGGAGACGCAGTAAATTTACCTCATGCTCCACATGTGGTTGACACAGATATATGAGTTAATGTCAGTGAGCATTTCTCATTCAGTAAACGTAACTCTACAAAGAGACAAGAGTGAGAGTTTAAAGAGTAACAGGCACCGTCCTCCTCCTACACATTTGAATGAATACGAAAACATGTTCAGTGTTTCTGATTCAGCTTCACCTCGTTCAGACGTCGATGTGTCATTACAATAGGTATTTATTGGAATTACATTTAGTAATTTGGTCGATTTATCTTGTTTTATTCAGAGATTAAAGTGATGGTCTGGAGTAACTGGAACTCAAAGTCTATTTCACCACAAATACAAGACAAACTCCCCCTCAAGAGATATTTAACGTTTGTTAAAGGATTTTTAAGTTTGACCGTCTTTTGTTTTTACAACCAAAAAGTTAACAATGAAAGTAAATGGGGCAGTCAGACAAACGTATCTAAATTGTCATTTTTTAACCACTAATAAAGCTCAAAATATCACTTCACTTCAGCAGTAGCATAAATAGGGTCACTACACATAAACCATTTTTAACTGAAGCCATTATCCTCGCTCTGCGTGGATACATACAGGAAAATGATGAATCTGCTGATGTGAAACAACCTTCAGCACCATTTGTTATGAAAACAAGACGTTGGGTAAGTCTTGTAAAACAGTGTTTTTAATAAACTCTCTGTTCACTTACTAAGTTATCAGTACTTCAGTTTATGTGTAGGGACCCTATTCATGCTACTGCTGAAGTGAAGTGATATTTTGAGTTTTATTAGTGGTTAAAAGTCGTCTATTTAGATACGTTTGGCTGACTGCCCCATTTACTTTCATTGTTAACTTTAGTAATTTGGTTGTGAAAACAAAAGACGGTCAGACGGTTTGTTCAGAAAAATGATGAATCTGCTGATCTGGAACACCCTTCATCAAGTTGGGTAAGTCTTGTAAAACAGTTTTTGTATAAACTCTCAGCACACTTACTAAGTTATCAGTACTTCAGTATCAATACTCAGATTACCCCAAACCATCACATTAAGCGTCACTTAGAGTGAAATACCTGGAATCCAAATAAACTGGTAGTTTCTAGTCCAGACTTTAAGTTATTCCCCTTTTAAAGCAGTAAAGACTAAAGATTGTGCTGCTGTGTGATTGCTGCTGTTTCACTTGTCTTTTCAGTTTTAGTCTCATCATAGAGAGATGATGCTCACAGACGCATCTGGAGACGTTACATCACACCCAGAGCCAGATCAAATCTGTGCATAATGATTCCCACATTGTGGATAAAGAACAATATTTTCAGGACCAACCTCCTCGTTCTTCCCCACTGATTTCTCATCCATTTCTCCTCTCCTAAGGCAGCTCATCGTCACAGGACAATAAGTGAAAGTGTCAAGGTCAGGTGAGGTTGGATGCTATCGGTTTTCTCTGTCGTTTCTCAACCAACTATACAATAACGTACTGCTGCTAGCAGAAGTTATTTTTCCTAATTAACAGTAAAAAATCTGTTGCAATCCGATCCGGCTTTCTTCACCTCATGTAAAGTTCACTTTGGCTAAACAATACAGAAGAACAAGAACAGCCTGCATCCAGGAATATTACAAAAAGAGTTTTCGACAAAACTAATATAATCAGTTTATTATTAGTTCGTCTGACATTTGCCTAAAAGGATCTTGACGTCCAGACACACACTTCAGTATATAATTCATTTTTTCTGTCAAAAAAACATGTAAAATTGACTTTTCAGTTTGAGTTTTATCATAAAAAAACAATAACTTGTGTTTTAATGAACCATGAAAGTACCATGTTTGCAAATGTATCAGTGTGTGTGTGTGTGTGTGTGTGTGTGTGTGTGTGTGTGTGTGTGTGTGTCTTACAAAGTCCTTGATGCTGCCGAGAACAGCGGTGGTGAGAATCCCTGTGAAAAGAGCGGTGAGGTTCAAGCCGCTGAGGGTCCAGATCAAAACGTAAAGAGTGAAAACTTCCCTGCAGCTTTGAACTCCGACAAACTCATAGTAGTTGCTGAGGTAGTCTCCACTGCAGAGCAAAACAAACAAAAAACTGAATCAACTGAAGTTTAAAGTTTGTTTACTTAAAATTAACGTTTCAAAAAAAAAGTAAACATACAAGATTTCATCTTTTGTCCCTTAGTCCCCAATAAATATGAACAACAATGAGGTAGATAAATAAAACAAAACAACCACAACAACAATAACAGACAGATTATACAGATTAAAGAGATTTGTGATGATGAGATAAAACCTGTGTGTCTGGTGACATGGACATTTCAGTTATTGGGTTTTAGTTTGTTTAAATTGTGATAATAATAACTGGTGTGATGAAAACATATAACGTCCTCACTTGGCGCAGTCGTACAGGTCGCAGCAGTAGCAGGTCCCACTTCGTACCGTCATATTACAAGACTCCTTCAGACTCCAACAAGACACCTGGAAAATATAGTTAATACAACTTATATCAAACTAATTAAAGCAATAATCCGGAGTAATATGAACCCAGCGTTTATTTCACTACAAATACAAGTCAAACTCCCCTCAAGAGATATGTTACATTGGTTGATTTTCAAGTTTGACAGTCTTTTGTTTTCACAACCAAATTACTAAAGTTAACAATGAAAGTAAATGGGGCAGTCAGCAAAATGTATCTAAACTGTCATTTTTTAACCACTAATAAAGCTCAAAATATCACTTCACTTCAGCAGTAGCATGAATAGGGTCCGTACACATAAACTGAAGAACTGATAACTGAACAACAGGCTGATGTGTCAGTGAAGAGCAAGGAAAATGATGAATCTGCTGATGTGGAACAACCTTCACCACCAGTTGTTATGAAAACAAGACATAGTCTAAGTCTTGTAAAACAGTCTTTTTAATAAACTCTGGGTTCACTTACTAAGTTATCAGTACTTCAGTTTATGTGTAGGGACCCTATTCATGCTACTGCTGAAGTGAAGTGATATTTTGAGTTTTATTAGTTGTTAAAAAATGACAATTTAGATACGTTTGGCTGACTGCCCCATTTACTTTCATTGTTAACTATTTGGTTGTGAAAACAAAAGACGGTCAAACTGGATATTACTTCAACCAACGTAAAATATCTCTTGAGTCTGACTCATATTCGTGGTGAAATAGATCCTGGGTTCAAATTACTCTGGATCATCACTTTAAGCTTGTGATGACTTTACTAACATTTTAAACCTGAACATCTTTACTCACAGAGGTGTAGAAGTTGTCGTAGACGTAGCTGCCACCGCTGCTGTAATACTGACATCTCTCTGCTCTCAGTGGACGCATGTCCTGGCAACAGTTCACATATATAAAAACCTATAATCAATTTTAAATTAAGATCCATTAAAAACCGGCATTTATGTTCCAGTCCAAATAAAACTCATCTGAACAACCGTTGAGTTTGGAGTCTGTTTCCAAAAACTTTCAGTCGACTCTGAACAAAATGTTGTTTATAGCTTTTTTAAACTGGTAAAACAAGGTTCACCGCAGTGGAAAGGATTTCTTTGGTAAAACTTACAATAATGATGGGTGGTTTTTTTGAGGTTTGGATAGAAATTAAACTTATCCAACTTTGTAGTGACGAGGGTGTTTTAGTTCAAAATGACAATTACCAACACGTAGAATCTCCTGATATTTGTCTGGAAACATCATCCTGAAACATCTTAACCTGTTGAACCTTTGTTTTTTGTTTTCTTTTAAAGGGAGGCAACTTGGTCGCTCTTTATCACAGCAATCCTTCACATTCACAAACTCTATGTGAAAAAACATCAGCTCATCACGTATCTGGACGTTTTAAGCCAAAAACAACTAAACTTCCTTCAGTTCTTCAGCTCTGACATCATCACTTCAGTTTATTCTCATATAATGTTTCCACAACTGGTCAAAAAAACAAAAAAAAAAAAAAACATGCCTGGCCAATGTTATGAAGACTGAGGTGTAATTTGTGTGAATTCTTCTCCTGGATAAAACTGCATCAGTGTTGCCAACATCCAGACGGATGCTGGCGCCGGCTGCAGAACCAGAGGTCGTCCGGGTGAATCGAAGTCAACCAGCGCCAGGGTTTATAATCGTTTCACACTCTATTGTTACTTTATTTCACCAGTAACTCACCATGTTTAAGACGATACAGACACCGTCGATCACCAGACACACAAAAGAGGTGACGACCCCAAAACTGAGGAACACGATCGCGGCCGTCAGCTTGAAAGGAAACGACAAGAAAAGGTTCAGATATTATGATATTTTCAGTTTGGATCAGTGTGTTATTTCTACCGAATGTAATTCTGTTTCTCTTTCCATCACATAGACTTTAGCTCATGTATTTCTTTAGTTAACTGAGGTTAAACGGTGAAAATCAAATCTCGATACGTCTTGTTTGTTTTAACAGCAGCTGCACAAAATCATGTAATCCCTCCTGGCCATTTAAGAGCAGAGATAACGGTGTTAACACTCAGTAACTTATAGTCACTGACTGCTCAGAGCCAAGTTTATCTCACGTTTCATTCCTGCTCATTTATTACAATCCCAGTCTCAACACGTTCCAGAAAAATCTCAAGTGACAATTCAATTCAACTGAAAACATAAAATTTAAAAAAATCTTTATGCTAAACTGGATCTGTTTCTCGTCTCCTCTGACATTTTCTTTAATTCTTCTCATAAAAATGCTGTTTTGACAGCATCTGTTGGCTACAGATCAGCATCAGATAAAGTAATAAGATCCTAATAATTACGGTCTGAACCTTCAGAAAATAGAGGGAAAAAAAACTATTTATTACCTGTTCCAGATCTCTTCATTCCTGCCTCTATGTTTTCTAAAGCAGATTTTCACTGACTTCATAAAATCTGAGTTTGAATTTAATTCGATTTTTCTCAAACACTTGACGATGACATGGTTTAATATCATTTTTCACATTTAGAAATTATGCAAAGTCATTTTTTTAAATAAAAAAAACCAAACTGTAACTACCTACATACAGAAAAATGATTGTGAATGTGTCTTTATTTGTACTAACCCCATATATTTTTATTAATTTACGTTATTAACGTTATATTTCAACATCATCCATCTGCGACAGATGACGTAACATAATCATGCTTATGGTTCACCTTTTGTAAAGTTGTGGTTGTATTAGAGAGAAAACGAGCAGGTCACGATGATGAGCAGCACCAGGCTTCACAAATGTACCGAGGCTGAAATAACAGAGGTTTCATCTCGAGCTCCGACTCTAATGAGAGGAATGTGCACGGAGAGTTTTGACTGCTGATTGGCATCTCAGTCTGTTTCTCCACACATTGATATTACAGTGATTAGAAACAGCAAGAGAGATGCTGCAGTTTGTTCTGCAAAATGACACAAAATGTTGTTTTTATATGAGAAACATCCGTTAATAAAAAACAGTTTTGTTCTTGATGAAAGCCAGAAACCCAGATGTGGTCCATGTTCTTCCACATCTGAGGTAATTCACCTGTTAATTGTATCAGATGACAAAGAGGAAGATTTGTCTGATGTATGTGCATTGTATGACAAAGTTTCAGAGTTTCATGACTATCCAAGCAACTAGAGCGCTCCAACTGTTTAAATCAGGAAAAATCTTCCTTTGCATCTTATCGCAGCTTCATCTATTGTCCAACTAGGATTAATATTGTGGTTTTCCACAAAAACATATATATATATATATATATATATATATATATATATATATATATATATTAAAACATGAAGGCTGAGACGAGATATGATAGGATAAACAGCAGAACAGCAGCTCGGTCACTGATACAATTTAAAAGTCCCTGGTGTCACAGTGGGAGGTCAGAAGATGTCTGCTGGTCTGTTCGCTAATATACTCTTTCTCTTGGCCAAAGAAAAGTCCACTCCCTCTCTTGGCAGGTTGGGACTGGGCGTGCACAGGGAAAACATGAGGAGAAATTATAACACAGGAGGTATGTGACTGTACATGTGTGTGTTTGTGGATCAGATGAATAGATACAGGACGAATAGCAGAAAATCATACCAGCTGCTTGCGATTTTCTTCCAGTCGGAGTCCCAAAAGTCCTAAGAACGATCCAAGGGTCAGCTGCAGAGAAAGTAATAATAATAATGATAATAATAAAAATATAATGAACAGTAAGTTCATAAAATAAAAAGAAAGTAAAGAAAGTATGGTTCATATTCCCAAAGTAGAAGAAAAAAACATTGTGCAAAATAAAGAGCAGGATGGAAATATTAAGACCTAACATTTATATTTGTGATGTGTCAAACGCTCCGGACCATTCGACACGTTGCTCTGGTTTGAAAATCCAAAGAAAACTCGGACGGCAGCTGAGTGACTGTTTAATCGCGGCAGGAAGAAGCTCATGTTGGCATCTGTTTGAATAACAAACGCGTCAATCATCAGTTTTACAGTCTATTTTTTAAAATCTCTGTCCGTCTCAAACAAAACATGCGCCGGAGGACGACAACGAGCGAAACAAAAAGCTGCAGAGATCAAACGTTCAGCTTTGATTTCACAACTGTTATGACATCCTCCAGGCTGTTTCATACGTTTCATAACTTCCAGCTGATTTCCTGATGGCTGCGAAAACTTTAAAACATCCACATTTTTTTTTCCCAATACATTTTTCTGTTATCTGTGTTTCACACTGAATAAATGGATGGAGAAAAAAAAAAAAACAACTTACAATAACACCAGAGGCGTAGCCGGTCACACTCAGACTCTCTGTTCGGGTGGTGGTGTAGGCGCCCAGCACCACCAGCAGCAGCGACAGACTGAGCATGCCCAGTACCAGCCACAGAGCTCTCCTCACCTTCACCATCACCTCTGAAATATATCGATTATACAAGTTAGAAGATGAAGAAATTAAACCTGGTCTGAGCCTCTGGTCAGCTTTTTTATTTTACTGTCAAAACTAAACTTCACCTGATTTCATGCATGTTTGAATTTATCTAAATTAAATTAAATTAAAACAACAATATGATCCAAACCACGTCTCCATCTTGTGCAGTTCAAGTGATTGAATGTTTACACCTGAATGAAATAAAGTAGTTTTACAAAACCCAGATGATATATTTATTGTTTGACTGATTTCATCAGATGAAACTGTCCTTTAGTAGATATTTACCAGTAGATGGATTGTGGACAAAAATTAAATAATAATAATAATCAGGATTATTTGGTTCAAAATTGAAATCACAATTATTTCAAACGATTACTCATTGACTTCAACATGAAACAAATAGAATTTATTGCACATAAACAGTGAATATATTATATGAAATAATAAATAGAAATAAATAAATAAAATCACTGATGTTGTGCGTTTCCAGTCTCTTGAAAACAAGTAAACTACTGTATTGAAAATACAATATAAATCTGTACAAAATAACACGTCTAGCTAACATCAACACCGCTAACACTTAGCATTGCTAACACTTATCATCACTAACACTTAACATAGCTAACATTTAGCATCACTAACATTTACCATCGCTAACACTTAACATCGCTAACACATAGCATTGCTAACACTTAGCGTCACTAACATTTAGTATCACTAACACTTAACCTCGCTAACACTTAGCATCGCTAACCCTTAACATCACTAACATTTAGCATCACTAACACTTAACATCACTAAGATTTTACATCGCTAACACTTAACATCGCTAATATTTAGCATCACTAACATTTAATAATGCTAACACTTAGCATTGCTAACACTTAGCATCGCAAATATTTAGCATCACTAACATTTAACACCGCTAACACTTAACATCGCTAACACATAGCATTGCTAACACTTAGCATCACCAACAATTAGCGTTACTAACAGTTAACATCGCTAACATTTAGCATAACACTGGTCCAAAGTTTGTACTAAACATTTGAAACGTGAGTTCAAGTGCACGTGAGCGGGAAAATGGCAACATTCTAATAATCGCTTCGTTTCGATTACTTTGATGTTGTGATCGATAGGGACTGTCACCGAAATGGAAACATAGTGTCGATTAATTGCACCGCTCTACTTTATATTGATCAAAATGCAACAAAAGGGAAATATAAAGCAGAAAATATATATATATATAACTGAAGTGGTTTAGATATTGTGTGAACATTGTTTGCAGAACAAGAAGTATAATCTCTTCCTACAAACATTATTTATATAACATCTGTAGTTCCTGGGACGCTGAACAAAAACAATAAAAACAATAATCTGCACCACAGATGGACCAACAACCAAAAACAAACTATGCAGAATAAGAATATCAGCCAAGGAAATGATACTGGAATTTACAAAGACCATCTTAGATTTATAGAAAGACACCACAACTAAATATCACTTTCTAAATAGAAACAAAGGCTGAACTCACTTGGTCTTTGATTATGTCTGAATTGTTGTATATTATTATAGTTACTGTATTTATCACACACTGACCGCTGATGGCAAAAATAATCAAAACATGTGCATCTAATTTTACATCAGTGTGAAACCACAGTTTTTTTCTCTCCTCACATCCATCAGCAACATATAGCTACACTCATCAGACCAGCAGAGTAGTTTGAGTTTAACATTTGTCTCCACACACTCAAAACTATCAGGAACCATTTATCAAGAAGGTTTTATTACTTTTAGTGTCGTTGTTAAATAAAACAAAACCTGTGACTTTTACTTTACTTATGCGAGTAACTGTCAGTATTATAAATACATGCATAAAGTCCTATTATATAAAAAAATAACTGAAACATATTAAATAATCAACATTCAGTGATTTTCCTCAATGTCTCTGTGAATACATGTTTTATTTTGAAATTATTCTGCAACTGCAACAAAAGAATGTGCTTCATACATATGAAACAACACAACACCATCTTAAAACACGTTGACTCAGTCTCAACAGGTTAAATGTTTGATAAAGCTGCCTCGTGCACCTGAGCGCGCACCACTCGGTTACCTGACGGTCTGTTGACAGACGCTGGTTTGAGTCGACCCGCTGCTCCCTGGATCCTGGCCGTCATCTCTGCTCTGCTCCTCTTTTTTCTTTTAAGTTTCCTCCTGAGGAAGATTCACATGCAAAATCACAAATCTTCTCTCTGAGTGTCCTGAAGTCCTCAGAGGAGAGATGCAGTCATCTGGGCTACTCACAGGACTGAGGATCTACTTTCCGTGCGGCTCAGTGCGCAGCGTCGGTGAGGCTCCGGCCTCTGATGCGTTTAATGACCGTCGGAAACATGAGGATGGGCTGCTGACAAAACCCTGCTTAGGACAGGTTAGGATATAGAAAAGTTCATAGTTGAAGTTCAGGTTAAATCATCAATTAAGGCAAATTAAATCTTAGAATGTGGAGCAACAACATTGTGATAATTTCACATATTGCACAGTACTTATCTTGATGTCAATAGTAACAGTATTTTGGATATTGTGTTGAGATAGACAGATAGATAGATAGATAGATAGATAGATAGATAGATAGATAGATAGATAGATAGATAGATAGATAGATAGATAGATAGATAGATAGATAGATAGATAGATAGATAGATAGATAGATAGATAGATAGATAGATAGATAGATAGATAGATAGATATTTTACCATGTTTGTTTCTTCTCCTTATTCAGATTTCTGGCTCTAAATTGCAGCTGTGATGATCTCAACGCTGTTTTATTGTTCAGCTTCAAACTACAGATGATGAAACGCAGTAAATCAAAGTTACATTAATGATCATGTTGGCCCTATTCTGCCCTCCAGGAGAGAAATACATCTAATTCATATTGACATACTGAGATAAGAGAATTCAGCAGCTTAATCTGTATCCAGAATCACCACCTAATTCACAAACTCTGTGTCCAGTATATTAATGAAGTGTTAACAACTTGACCATTCAGTCTGAACAGCAGGTCAATGCGGAAATTCACAGATGATTAAATGTGAATTTAAAATTCTCACGGTTTGTTTTAAAATGTCACTTCTTCCCTTCATTTCTGTCTTAACTGTGTGGGCAGCTCTAACTTCTCTCTGATCTTAGGTATAAATGATCTACACCCCCTGCACTTTAAGATTAGGTGAACTTACAACATGACCTAAATCCGATCTCTGTTTGTCAGTGGTGGTAAATTCAACATCCTAATATACACACAGGACATAAATAATGATTTGAAGACGTACTCCCATCTGACTTTACCTCTGAACTGAGGAATTCTCCAGAAAAACAGATGTCTGTTCATCTCACTTCATCGTGAAGAGAATAGACTGTGGACAGGCAGATGTGAATCAAAACAGATGTATGTGACAATCCAGTGGTGATTTATATATAGGATGTTGGTTACATATAAACATATGTAATCACCATACATATAATATGTACAGAGGTTATTTAAAAAATGACTGGATGGATGTTTTAAAGGGAAATTTTAACTGGATCATTTCTTCTAAATGTCTTTATTTATATAGCACCTTTCACAGATCATAATAAAATCAAATTAAGATACCAAATACAGAATAATAATCCATCCATTTTCTACCTCTTTATCCCACACAGGCTGGAGCCTATCCCAGCTGCTTTCAGGCGAAGGCAGGATCCACCCTGGACGGTCGCCAGCTCATCACAGGGCCACATACACAGAGACAACCACTCTAACTCACATCCACATTTAGACAGGTTAGTATGCTCAAGTCACCTATCCTCAGTGCATGCATGTTTTTGGCAGTGGGATGAAACCAGAGCTGAAACCAGAGGAAAAGACCCTGCGCCCAACACAGGAGTCGGACCCAGGACCCTCTGGCTGTGAAGCAACAGTGCTAACAGAATAATAATAATAAAATACATAATAAAACAGACAGTCATGTAAAAGTTTGTTTAAAAAAACATGGTCTTCAGCTGCATCTGTGTTTGGTGTCAGGTTGAAATAATTTTCTGTATAAGTGGTGCAATTGTATTACATTTTTTACCAGAGTCTGAATCCAGAATCATTAGAACATTTTATGTTTTCTTAAATACTTTGTACACATTTCCTGTATTTTCTTATTGTATCTGCATAAAGAAAGTGAGAATGTTTGTATGGTCTTTACAGCGCTGCTAAAACAAAACATGTGAGGTGCCTATAACTTCTACACGGTACTGTACATATATATATATATATATATATATATATATATATATATACACATTTTAAAAAATATATTTTAGAATTTATAATTGACTTGACAATTATGTGAATCAATAAATAAGTAAATTTTAAAATGAAATGAAAACATATAATAACTGCCTATCATTGTCTTCTCATTTCTATTTATTGTCTTTTTTAATCTCTTTGTCTCTTTTCCTTTTTTATTCTTTTTTTAAAGTATATTGTTAGTATTTAACTGTTGTTGCATTGTTTGCGTGGTCTTGTATTTTTTAAAAAATGGAATGTTTATTTTATGTATTTGTATATATTATTATTATTATTATTATTATTATTGGTAGACTGCTGTCTCTTTAAATGTAGAATTTATTAAGACTTTAGAATGTAAATTGGACATAATATCTACATTCTAGAATCTATTTTCGAATCTGGAATCTAGAATCTATAGTAACGGCTCTGTCACTCCCTTTAAAATGGCGCCCTCTGCTGGTGCTCCGCCACCATGACGGCTGCTCCCTCAGCTAGCATTAGCATTAGCATCACTGATCCGTCCCGTCCATTTTGTTTAGCCTTTAGCTAGCCCGGCTAACGTTACCCCCGTACACCGAGCAGCAGAGATGGATGACGGTGACGAGCCGGGTCTAGTCCTCTCTCACAACACTTCTTCAGGCTCTAAATCGGGCGGAGACAAGATGTTTTCGTTAAAGAAGTGGAATGCTGTAGCGATGTGGAGCTGGGATGTTGAATGTGACACCTGTGCCATCTGTCGGGTTCAGGTAATGGGTGAGTATCGGCGTCAGGCTGCTAGTTTAGCTTAGCTTAGCTTATTTTAGCTTAGCTCAGGTTAGTTTATCTTAGGTTAGCTTAGCTGGGGATGCCGGCTAATAAAACTAGCGCTGTTTATATTCTCATGAATACCTGAAAACGCAACATAGTGACACTGACACGCATTTTTCTTGATTTTGCAGACGCCTGTCTCCGGTGTCAGGCGGAAAACAAACAGGAGGACTGTGTTGGTAAGACTGAGCTGGATTACTCAGACCCGCTAATGTTAGCTGGTCTGTCAGGGATTAAACCACTGACATTTTATTACACATTAAAATGATAATAACAACAACAACAAGAGCCTCAGATTGCACAGATAACATCTGTTATTGTGTGTTTTTCTATATCAGAACACTAGTGGTTTAACAGTAATGAAGTTATTGAAGTAGATTAGTCAAAGTACTGCATTAGAGTACAAATTTAAGTACTGTAATAAAATATATCCATACTATGAGTTTTATTATTTCTGACCTATTATTGTACATAATTCAGGAGCTACTCTAGTAATTTAATATTAATACAACATCAAAGTGATGAAGTCGTTAATGTATCAATAATAATAATAATAATAATAATAATAATAATGACATCATCAGTGTTTTATTTTGAAATCAGACATTCCACTTAAAAAAATGTATTTTACTTTGGTAATTATGAAATATATACTTATATAGGACGTACTTTTATAAAGTAGTATTGGTAATTTTACTGAAGTTAAAGATCTGAGAACTTCCTGTACTAATTCGTGCTGCAGGAATTTCTTTAAAAAAAATGGTCAGTGTTAGAAAAATATTTATTATGCGTCAAGTTTTACAGCTTACTGTTGATTTACAGCTGTTAAACCATGAATACAGGATGAGTAACTGCAGCATGAGTAATATGTAACATGGCCAACCATCAGTGTAAACAAGATATTCAGATTGAAAATAATATTCACAATATTAACCGCTAGAAACCAGTGACTCAAAGGTGCCGTACCACATAAATGTTACTGTACTGACTGAAGTGAATGGGTTTTATTGTTGTGGACAACACAGATTAAAAGTGATGTTTTATTAACTGGTATATTTAATATGGTTTTACCTCGTGGTGTTTATTCTCTCTCCGTCTTTCTCTCTGTTTTTTCAGTCGTCTGGGGAGAGTGCAACCACTCCTTCCACAACTGCTGCATGTCGCTTTGGGTGAAGCAGAACAACCGCTGTCCTCTCTGCCAGCAGGACTGGGTGGTTCAGAGAATCGGCAAATAAGCGCCACGTCCAGGCGGTCTGACCCTCTCAGACGAGACCTTGTCTGCATAAGTGGTGACAGACTTGACAATGATCACTGCAGCGTCCTGTGCAGAGCCACTGACATCAGCAACCGTCCTCCTACTTATGATTGCATGTTCCCGTCGTCCTGGTGTTGTAGGAGGACCACGGACAAAATTAAAACAGTGCAGACTCATTGATCGATGTGGCCGGAGGGATGATGTCATGAAGTCATGAAGAGACGGATGAAACTTGTTGCAGTGTTTGGTCACATGTTAGCTTTACATTAATGTCTGTGGTTGTGTTCGGCACATCCTGAATATGTGACTGTCTTTTTGAAAATAAAGGTTTGTGAATAGCTGTATGTATTTTTCACCCAGTATTTTGAATATATTCAATATATTCTTCCTACAAATGACTACTAAATAGGTTATGATCATACATAAATAATATATTTTTGCTACAGACAGAAATTTAACATCAAATTTTTCCTCATGAAGATTAATTGTTGAATTCATTGATTCAACTGATTTTAGGCTGCTTGTGTTTAGCTTTTATTAAAAAATGGGCTTTTTTGTGCAATAAAAAGGAGGAACAACATGTTTCTAAATGTATATCTAAAATATACATTTTGTTATTAATTAACAAGCACAACTTGAGGATTTAAATACAGTACAAAGCTCCACTTTTTCAACAAATGAAATAACCACAACTTAATCAAAACTGATGAACACTTCTTTTCAATAACGTGTAATTTACATGGGGCATCTCTTCCTACTGTACATGAGCAAGGACCTGGTTTGAAGTCCTGCAGGCAGGAAATTAGTTATAGGATGGACTCAACTGTCACTGTGCTTCTATAAGTACTTTGGCACACTGAGTGAACTATGTGGAAGACGGCCTTGCTAACCTCGCTGTCACCTTGAAGACTGTACTGTTTGCATCAGACCGGCCTTGTTCATGTTGTGTTGTGTGCAAAACACTCTCAGCTGAACACACCAGTCGGTGAATAATATCAGCGGAGAAGACTGATAATTCACTTAGACGTGAGGTTAATGACTGGAAGGTCACCGCTTCAACCTGTTGACTACGTGGAGGAAGTGAACAAGAAAGAGTCACTGTCTCTGCTCCAGCAAACGCCATCAAACCTAATTCAATCTTCGATGCATTTGAATCCATGACAGAGGAAAAGATGTAGATTTACACAACACCACAACAAACTGATGGTAAAAGAAACCATGAAGTTGAGTCAACATTATTACCCATCCAATCATTTTATACTCAGTCCATTGCAAGAGCGTTGTATTGAATTGCATCAGATCGAGCAGGTGTTAGTGTTATTTTGTCTCTTTGGATCATCTTCATCATTTAAACATCGTCAGTTCTGTGACAATTGGGTAAATTTTTCACCTACTGATCTTCACCTGCAGATCAAAGCTTCAGGAAAAAATCTGAATGAACCTTGATGTGATATATTTTGTCAGCTGCTGATTCTACAATCGAGAGTGAACTTTGAAGCTCAGCGTTTAAATAGCAGAGCTGAGAAACTGACAGTCTTTGGTCCTTCGATCTCTCAACAGCTCACTCTATTTCTTATGCTGCTTACTTAACCAATTAGGGTTAAATTATTTAAGTCTTCATTCACTCTCCAGTGATAGGCAATAAAGTGTGCAAACACCATTGCATCCCCTCCATATTATACTCACACAGTTCTTTCAGTGGTGTCTTTATACAATAACAATCAATGCTCAACTGGTTGAGGTCAGACCTGCCAACTCATCGTGTCATGCTGACAACCCATTTCCTGCACACAGGCACCTAGTATCCCCTAAAAATAGACGAGTCTAAAGCCTCTTAAGATCAAACCGCATAAGTTGCTTTCCACAAGTGCCTTCTACGGACATGCGTCTAAAGACTGCCAACAAATCCCTAAGAACGGTGGTGCTTTTAATGTGCAAGAGTTGCAGGACGATCAGGATGCAGGTGCTGGACATACTCAGTTGTGCTCTGACCTACCTGCAGATGGACTAACTGTAGAGCTTTAGTTATCAACTGGAGAAAACACATGCACCATGAGTGACCTGCTGGGACTGGCCAACTTGGTGGCCAACACATCGTACCTGAAGGCCCAGCAGATTGATCGCAATGAGCTGAGAAAGCAGTGGCTCACGCTGACACTTCCCAAACCAAAGAGGTCATCAGTTCTCCAGGCAGCTGGAGAGATGGACTATGAGTCTGTGTGTGTGGAACAGCCAATTGGTAGGAAATTGTTCCAGGAGTTTCTTTTGTCCTCTGACCCACTGTATGTCGCCGCCACTGAGTTTCTGGAGGGATTAAACGAGTGGACGTTTGCTCAAAATGAAACCAGAGAGAAGCTCAAACAGACCATCCTTTCTACGTTCTGTGAACCTTCGTCCAAGAGTTTTCTTTCATTTCTCACAAGAGAGAATGCTGAGAGATTCAAGGATTTATCAGACACGAATTTTGAAGGGGTGATGGACCAGATAAGTGAGGCCACAAAGAATTTCCTAAAGGGAAAACCATTTTCTGAATATCTGAAAAGTCCTTTTTTCTACAAGTTCCTGCAGTGGAAGGAGTACGAGAAGCAGCCGATCACTGACAAATACTTTTATGAGTTTAGGACTTTGGGAAAAGGTGGCTTTGGTGAGGTAGGTACAAAAAGACCCAACATTTACTAAAAATAAAACTGTTAAAAAAAAACCTTAAGTAATGTTGCTCTGTCTGACAGGTTTGTGCAGTGCAGGTGAAATATACAGGACAAATGTACGCGTGCAAGAAGTTGGACAAAAAACGCCTGAAGAAGAAAGGTGGCGAGAAACTGGCTCTTCTGGAGAAGCATATCCTGGAGAAGGTCAACAGTCTCTTCATCGTAAACCTGGCTTATGCTTATGCCAACAAGACCCACCTGTGCCTGGTCATGGACCTCATGAACGGAGGAGACCTCAGGTTTCACATCTACGAGATGGGGGAGCGGGGTATCCGTATGGAGCGTGTTGTTTATTATGTGGCCCAGATAACCTCTGGGATCCTCCACCTGCACTCTTTGGACATTGTGTATCGGGATATGAAGCCTGAGAACGTGCTGCTGGACGGTAAAGGACAATGTCGTCTGTCGGACCTCGGTTTGGCCGTAGAGCTGCCAAAAGGTACAAGGATCTGCCAGAAGGTTAGTATGTGATCTGCCCATAGATTAACCTACAGCACACTACACTTGGATGAACTATACTGTTCACATATAGATTAACTAAAGACGCTTATACCGTCCAAGCCTTACCTTTTGTCTCTGTAACACAACTTCAGTACAGTTCTTTTGCCTCTATACAGTTCACCCACCATCATAAGTAGCTTATCACCAGGAATAGATATGATGGTCTCAGTCCTGCGACAACAGAACAACACAGGAGAAAGCAACCTCGTCTGACCCAATTTAATCTCATTAAAAGGTCCCTGACCTCACCCCCAGTCAGAGGCCGCAGTGGGCAAGAAATGTGCGGAGGACGCACCAGAGCCAGTTTGCGTTAGCTGGTTGAACTTTGCTTCACTAATTCCAGATATGGCTTCCACAAGTCGGTCTAAGGAGATGAATCAGGATTCGCAGCAGAGCATGAGTCACCACTGATAAGATACAGACTGAATGATGCTCTCATCTCATTGGTCGGCTTAATACCCTGATTGTGGGAAATTAAAGCTGCTTTGTTTGTGAAATGTTTTCATCTCCATCTTTCATTCAAATTAGAGAAGGTGAATTATTTAAAGAACAAAATTATCAGACCTTTAATAGACAAGGTAGTTGGCAATATTTGTAGTGGTATGTAACTTTATATCTAATCTTTGTCTTTTAGAGTCTATATTACAGTTCAAAGCAGTGGTTTCTGGCTTGGAAAACCATCTAAAAGCTTTGTCCCAGTTCTAAGGCTACATCTTGACCATTTGTTGACCATTTGCGACTCTATGTCACTCAAGAGTGAACGAAATCTGACCGCTATCCTCCAGAGCATTTCCTATTTACGTTGCTTACATCTTTTATAATTCTTTGCATTGTTTAACCATCACTAGCGCACAATGAATCTTGGGATTGGTTTTGTAGGATCAATTACTGTAACCTTCATCGCTGAGGTGAAGTCGACTGGCTTCATCAGTTTTATTCAAAGGAGCCTTTGAAATTGGACAAATGAGTCGCAAATGTGATGAATCCTGCCTGCGATGGATGTAGCCCGCAAATTGAGACACAGCTAATGTCTTATGGGTCTGAAGAAATCAAATAATAAAATGGCAAGATTTGACAAAAGTTTCTATTGCTCTGATATTTTGCATTTAATTTGCAAGCATTTGTTTCTACAGACTGATTGTGGAAAAAACAATGACCCAATTTCCAATTTCAACTCCATTATCTCAAAATAACACAACAGTATATCCAGACAGTGTATCCTGGTTCTCAAAGTTACACCCCAGAAATACGGCGAAGGCTTTGACTTCTCGTTCCTCCTCCTCCTCCTCTCTATGTGTTGTCAGGCTGGTACGATTGGCTACATGGCTCCTGAGATACTGAGGCAGGAGTCTTACCGCACCTCTGTTGACTGGTGGGCTCTTGGTTGCAGCATCTATGAGATGGTGGCTGCCCGTTTGCCTTTCAAAGACTTCAGAGAAAAAGTGCACAACGAGGAGGTGACTCGCCGCACTCTGGAGGACGACTGCAAGTTTGAACACAAGCACTTTGATGCTCCCACCAAAGATATTATCAATCACTTTCTCAAGAGGAGGGTGGAGCTCCGCCTCGGGTGTCGGTGAGTAAAAACTTCTCTCAGAGATAAAGTCTCGTCATGTGGTTACAGAGACGGTGTCATGGAGCAAACAGGCCCAGAGATACCACAGAAGATAGTAAATTATAAAAGATTAAAAGGAGATGAAAGAGATGAAAAACAAACTGCAGCTGTGTCTCACAAACGTGTTGTTTTCTGACTTATCATCTCTGACGTTATTGAAATCAAACAGGCTGTGTAGACACTGCTGCATTTAAAAGGGCAAATGCCAAAAATATCAGGGTCTACTAGTTTGAACAATGAAATTCAAGGAGTGGGAATAAAAGAAATGAGCTTCTAGATTATAACACACTGCGATGACATGGGTCGTAGCAGCGTCAAACCTCAGGTACAGTCTGAATTTTGGTGCTGTGCTTTGATCACTAAAGCACCGACTCAGCTACAGATTATTCAGCATCTCAGTCAAAACCCAGCAGTGTAAAGAGACTTTTAAACAAGTATAAACAACTTTCACATCACACTTTTTCTGGAGTTTTTCATACTGACTATTTGGAATTTGCTTCAACTTTCTTTTTTTTTTTTAATATAATTTCCACTACTCTTCTGTGTTGTTCTTCTAATAGTTATGGCGATGACCCACGAAAACACGCATTTTTCAAGAATATCAACTTCCATCGTCTGGAGGCGGGGTTGGTTGAGCCCCCCTGGGTGCCAAAGTCCAATGTGGTCTACGCCAAGGACACAAACAAATTCACGGAGAGCTCAGAGATCAAGGACGTTGAGTTTGATGCCAAAGATGAGAAATTTTTCAAAGAGTTCAGCACAGGCGCCGTCTCCATCCAGTGGCAGAAGGAGATGATCGACAGCGGAGTGTTTGATCAGCTCAACAACCCAAACCTGAACAGAGAAGCCTGCAATGCCCAGTCCAGGTTGTGCGTCATCTTGTAGGTATCACATCAGCATAAAAACATCCAGAGATGGAAGAAGCAACTGTCTTTTTGAATACTTTAGAAGATACGCAAATGTAGTAAAGTGCCTGGTTATGATACTTCATTAAGCACCACAGGAACCTTGTTTTTGTTTTTTTTTTTTTTTTTTTACAACAGCTTCCTGTTTGTGCAGATAAGAAAGAAAGCCAAACATGATGGGGCATGAGTTGTCTCAGGTAAAATAAAAGTACAGTTTTTGTTTTGTTTTCACTTCTGTTTGCATGGAAACACGCTGACATTATGCTGCTTTATTCTTTGCCCTCTACTCCCGGTGAGACAGCAGATCCCAGCGCATTCATAGTTTCCATTACATCACTCAGCCATTTTGGCAGGCCTAAGTGTTTACATGTGTTTGTAAACAAGCTACATAATAGTTGTATATCACTGAATAACCAGCAGGATTATTATCTGTATTTAACAGTTATGTACCACATTTTGTTAGAGAGACTGAAGTGTCACATAAAAAACGCCATGAAAGCCTTGAGCTCACAGGAGAGGACGGTGTCACGCCACCTCAGCGCTGCAGAGTCTCTCAGTAGCACACGTTCACCACTAAGTGCCGCCAGACGCCCGTGAAGTGATTCAACCTCCCGTGGTGCTCTTCATCATCTCCGCTGTCCTGGCCGTGCTGCTCCGGTATTTACAAGCACTGGATGACTCGTTGAGCTTTAACAAGAAGGGGGGATGAAGGGAGACAAACTGTCGTATACACATAAGTTTCCAACAAAAAAAAACACATTAACATAGATTTTTTTGGCAATATCAACCTCCTTTATTACCCCCCTAAATCACCCTGCGTTTACAAGCTATACACAACTTAAGTAAAAGATTAATTACTCACAACATAGCAACAAAAGACAACACGGCCTGTTTGTGAAAAGCTGTTTAACCTTCACAGACACTTGATTCATATATCAACAACATACAGTATGAATTAGGTAGCCAGAGATCTGTGTCTTATTCTTTTTAAATATTATAGTGTTGTATTTTTTCAAACCCCACTTTTTTTTGCCTTTATTTGACTGTGATAAGAGAGAAAATAAAAGATGAGGCTGCAGACAACTTGTTATAAATTACTAATTTTACATATTTTACTTTATTTTCCACCCCCAGGTCTTAAGTGAAGATGCACTACGTTATGTAATTGAGTCTTTTTAGTCTTATTCTCTACAATAAGAGCTGCATTGTTAGTGCAAATAATATTCATTTTATTTATACTTTAATATTTTTGCCTTGTGATGATTTTGTTTTTATTTTCTATTTATGTCTCATGTATTTTAAATGTTTTAAATCTTTTCTCATTAAATGTTTGTGCTCTGTGGTTTGGAGGTGTAAGTCTTTACACTCCTCAGGGTGATGACACCAAATGCCACAGAGTAACTGTTCATCTCAGAGATCATCTTCCTATCCGACCGTCAGAGCGCACGCTGTGTCTCCTCAAAAGATTACAGAAACCACAATACATTCATAATTACATCATGTCATCTGAGGATATGATTCAGCGAGCATCATCCGTCACTCGGCGTATCACTCCAAAACCTCAGACACGTTTAGATAATGAGGAACACATAAACATGTGTTGTGCTAATTCCTGTGATGGGGGGAAGTGGTGGTGGTGAAGTTGTGGGGGGGCTGGTGACCTTACGGGGCTGAGAAGTGGTTCTATTCACGCTCGACTGTCTTGAGATTAGAGGGTGGTTCAGATGGAAATCCAAGATGCAACATGATCATCGTCGGCTCCAAAAGTCAGAGTGGGGAGTCCTCTACTGCGGATGACGTGATGACAAGACAAACTCGACAGAAGGTCTCCAGGAACATGTTTTTACCAGGCGCCTACAAGCCTCTGCCAGGGTTTAGTTCCCTGTGGCCCGACACTGCAACACTGCAATGCTGCAACGCTGCCCTCCAGTACACAAACTGCAACACACACACACACACACACAGAATACATCAGTGCATATTTGCGCTCATGCATGCAGACACACACACATGCATGCTCATTTTATGCACCTTTACACGATTTGTGATGCAAGCAGGGATGTACACGAACCACACACACATCTAAATAAACACATCGCATACGCACTGTGATACACACCCGCTTACACACACACACACACACACACACTCACAATCGTATTACCTCTGTAGAAGCAGGCGTGGAGGTTTAGAGATCAAAGCAGGACAGGGTGTAATTTGGTATCTGTTACATGCCCATGCTCTGGATTCACATCAAAGGCATGTGCCACACTTCAGCTCTGCCCTGGCATCCTCAGGATGGTATCACACCACTGATATTGCTGTTTTTTCCCCTCCTTATTCTGGCTGCGAGTGTGTGTGACTGTTTTCACACACACACAAACACACACATCTCTGTGTGTGTCCATAGAAAAGAAATGAAAACTGCACTGATTTGTGACCATATATGCACTTGGGTGTGTCTGTGAGAGTGTGTGTAGCGTGAGTATTTAGGATAGGTGAGAAAGTAGTTAAACAGTCGAGACAGAGAGGCCATTGTCTGCGCCGGGAAAGTGAGAGCCAGCCATGTGGGAGAGAGATTGAAGGAAGAGGGTTGTTGCTCGCTGTCTCATACTCACAGTCAGTGTGAAGTCTTTAGTTTTTGGGGTTTAAAATCTTATTTCTCAGTGGTTGAGCTCCTTCCCAGAGTCGGTTTTCTTTTCATGCCACTTTATTTCCCAACTTCGTAGATAAATCAAAATTAAGAAGCGATCAAATCCAAAGATCCTCATTGTTCTGAGCCACCAGACTGACCCCTCTACCACTCTAATGTGTGTTTAGTTTTGGGTTAACGTTCAAGTTTTTTAAGCTTCATTGCTCGAATTCTTAACATTTCCACAAATAAGTGAATTCCTGCAGGGCGGTCCAACAGAAACAGAGCATGTGTGTGCACGATGTTCTTCCCCACTGAGGCCCGGAGGGCAGTTTCCAAGGCACCCAGACCTCAGACCTCTTCCACTGCCAGCGGCTGGACAATGTCATGGATAGAGCCCCTGATCGCACACTTAAACACACACATAGAGCTTTACACCACGTTTGGTCTCTTTACTGTCTCAGGTTCTAAATCTCAGGTTCTGGTGTAAATATTAAGATAAAAAATGGCTGCCAGTGAGACCGACTGATGCTACTGTTTCTTCGTATGAGCCTGATGATGTTTGGGGGGAATTTTCTAGAAGAAAAAGTAGTAAGAATTTTATTGTTTATTTTTATTTATTTTATTGTTCAGCAATAGTTTTTTTCTTCTTCTTAGGAGAATTAGTAAATTGTCCTAAAAAAAAAAAAAAAAAACTAGTTGTTGAAGAAAGTGTTGAGTGAACCTGAGTGGGTTTTAATATATCACATTCAACTGTCCGTCACAATTTCTGATGTTACAATGTTTGCAATCAATTTAAGATTTAAATGTGTTTTTCTTAAATTAGTCGATCTGCTCTACAGTCTTTCCACATACTTCCTGGCGACTGCAGTTAAATCTAAGCTCGTCTTGTTCCAAAACCTCTGAATCACTGCAATTTGATCTGATTATTAGCCTGAGATTACACTTGACTAGACTGAGACATTTTAAACTGTTGTCCTGCTTCTTAGCTTTCACAGTTTACCTCATTTCCACGATCAGCCCTTTCTGCCATGCCTCTCCAGTCACCTGTCACTGGGAATAAACTTCTCCTCCGCGAGTAGAAAATCCAGAGGAAACGGCTTAAAGTTCAAAAAGTTGCAGCATCCTGAAACCTGAGTCGACCCCGAGTGTAAAGCTTTCTGATGTCGCTCGCCCTCACCGCTGCAGGGCGACTGAAGATCAGCACATCAAACGAAGGCAGAGGGATTCAGTGATACAGAATACTGTATCAGGCAAACACTTTACAACCCCTGTGAAGGAAAAAAGAAAAAAAAAAACACTTGTGGTGCATGTGTTAATGTACTTTAATTACAGTACAACATGGTGCCTCGGGGGTCACTGATCGAGCAGGTTTTGGGTTTTGGCATCTGTGTTTGTGTGGATAACTCTGCCCAACGTCTGCCCATGTGTTTTAGTGAAAAAGAGAAGTACTCAGACGCAGGTATAAAAGCAATCAGGTCCCTAGTGTTGAAGGATGGTGACACAAAAACAGAAATATAAGCCATGAGGTGGTATTAGTTCCCTAAGAGTTTGATTTAATTAGCTGGTACTTATTGCATTCTTTGTTGGCGGTGTAATATGACTGACAGTTGGCGCGGGAGTCAGTCTGGACCCAATCCAAGACCATCTCTGCTGTTAGTGTGTTCCCAGTGTCTGGGACCTGCCTCTTCCAGTCTGTCACTGAGTCTCAAAACTCAAAGTATCAATTTATATTTTTATGTTTCACTAAATTCACTCCCATCGCTCCCACATCCCTGAACATCTGCGGCGCTTTGATAAACAGCTGCTAATAGATACATGTCTGTTTTTTGTAATAAAAGACCAGTATGAGATTGTGTGTCAACCGGTTCTTTTTTTTTTTTTGTTAAAAGACAAAGGTCAAGTCTGTTTAACATTATATGAGACAACTACTCCCCATACTATGACCAAACTATGTGGTATTTCCTCACAGGTACTCCTCACGCTGTGACTCATTTGGTCCCGGGCAGAAGGAAGAGGTAAACTCACGATTCTTGGCAACAAGTTGGCAAGTTTTGCTTTTCTTTATAGCAAAAAAAAACGATGCACCATGTCCAGTTTTGTATTCATAATAACAGAAAGGATGTCAGACTCTAGAGTTTGGAGAGTGTCCACTTTGGTGACAGCAGTTTGGCATCGCCACTGTTTTTTAGATGATGTCATGCTCGAAACTTCATAATTCATAGAAACTGTCACATCAGGTGAGAGAAGAAGCAGCTGCACTGAGAGGAAGAGTTTGGATCCTTTATCTCAGAGAAGTGGAGCATTTAGTTATTTTAGCCTGAAAAACATATTTGTACCTTCATTTTTATTAAACATATTTTCCAAGGATTTTTTTTCCCACAACGTTTATTTGAGTTTTCACCCGAAGAATTACACATTTAACATAAGTCATATATTGAAAACTGTGTTTTTTGTACATTTTGTACATTTTTTGATAACTATATTTTGTGCACAAATAAATCTTTTATTTCTGTATCTTTAATATTTACTTTCCACTCCTCTAACAGAACGTGGTTATCTTTGATCGTCCACTCTTTCTGTCTGTTCATCCTACAGGTCTTTCGATCGCAATAGAAAAAATAAAGACACAAAATACTGTTTTTATCAAACAAAGTGTGTCGTAAGTGACTAGTTGTAAGAATTGTAGTTGAAATATATCCAGTGATGCATGATGTCCACCTGTCTTGTTTAAAATCCAGATGATTATTCATAATTTTCTCCAAACATAAAGTCACAACTTCAAACTCTTTACTCAGTTAATTAATGTTACTATTTATTTTGATCTGCAAGAGTCTGTTTCTATAGAGATATTATTTAGCTGCTTGGCATCTTTAATTTCCCATCCATCCATTTCTCTTTCCATTGACGATCTTGGTTTCAAGAGACTTTTATTGCAGTTACATCTCCTGGCCAGTGGGTTTCAGTATATGTTGGGATGCGTTGAGTCTAATGTTTTGGGTGATAAGCAATTACATCATCAACACCCACACATGCACAAGAAAGTGGCTCTTGAACAGCTGCACACTGTGAATGAAAATGATAGATGTCTCCCAACATTTCAGCTATGCTAAAATACAGTTATTATACAGTGGCCCTGTCTTCTTAATAAGTTATTATAGTTTACATTTTCACATTTACTGTGTTAAGTATCAAGGATACTACCAGGAGTTGTGGTTGAGGGTCAAAAGTTTTTATCTTGAAACCAGGATTTTTGAAGAAGTGGCAGGTGCATGTAGGAAAATAAAAAACTGCCTTCACATGGACAGAAAACAGTAAAACCATCTTACAAACACATGATATATGAATAGATGGATACTGCACTTTCTGGCTCAGATGACGATGATTTGCTGTCTTACACTTCAGTCGAGCAGTGTAATGAAACACTTGCCAAAACTGGGGCTTAAACATTTTTTATCCTAATAAGCTTAAAACTCTGTGCGTTTCTGAGAATAAAAAAAAAAAAAAAAAGACTGATAATATGAGTTCCCAGATGGAAAATATAGTTTTAAACACTCCCATTTCTCTCCCTCTATCTCTCCCTCTGTCTCAATCTCTGGATGCCGCGTCCTCAGATATACTACATCTTGTTTTGACAGACAGGCTAATTTAGGGAGCACTACTTTAGGCTCTTTCTTGTTGCAGGCCATCTCTTGGCATTTCAAATCCAACTGAGCTCAAATTGCCAGTCCAGTAACGGCGGCCACAACTTCTGTTGAGAATGCTTTCAGCGGGTAACACGCCTCAAATCTAAAAACTCCACACTGTAACCTTATCAGCCTTATTTTTATCTTTGGTGAATGACGTTTTATACTCGCGTGTATGATGGATTAATGAAGCGGTCTTTATGTCTTGTGACGATCGTGAGGATGTGGTGGTCTGCGGGTTCGCTCACGTTCACAAATATGCCAGAATAAATACATGTACACGCTGCCCCCAGATGTTTCTTGACATGGTCTGCTGTGGCTCCACTACGTTTGTTTATCCCTGCATGCATAGTTCACCCTCCATGCCCCGCATAACAGAGCTCTGCACTTTTCCACTGCAACACTTTTCCACCCCCCACCCCCATACCCACTGTTCAGAAGTTTTCTTAACCACTCCAGAAACACAAAGGTTAAAGCTGAAATATTTCAATTGCACCACTAAAATGGTAATAATCACTGAGATAGTCAAGTATAGCCAAAAGATGCCACTGTGCTTGTCACACATCTGCTCTCTGGTATGAAACACTATCAGCAAACCAACACATATTTCCATGACTACATTATCAGACATGCCATGGCAGGTGTCCCAAAAGTGGCATACAAATGAGCATTCAGTGATGATGTGACTGAGGAAATCTCTCGTTATATTTGTTCATCTTTTCCGTGCTGTCAGCTCTCTGGGATTCCTGCTATTCACTGCAGACGAGCAAAGAAAAACAAATACAACTGGATGTGAACCCACGCCAGAGATAGTTTCATTCATTTTGATAAGAAAATATGGCAGTTTTATATAAAATTAGATATTATTAGCAACAATTTCAGCTTTATCCTCAACATCGTGACCCAGTCTGATGGTTGAATATGAGAGAATAGTTTTAACAAATATGTCCAGGATCATTTTTAGTGTTTTCTGGACTGGACCCAGGTGGTCCACCTTCATCACATAAGCTCCAGGTCTGGTCCACACAGTTTCATTTTTATTTGTTCAACTGTCACCGTCCTATTCTGGCCGAAGCATATCGGATTAAGACGATCGTTTAAACATCGTATCAATAACAACGACTCTCTTTGCATTTTCTTTCTTGAAACTCTGCAGTCACTTTCACGTTCCTATAGGTGAGATTTCTGCAAACAGCTGCTGTGGGTCACATGCTTTGTCAGATTGTTAACACATAATAAGTCCGTGCACTCTTGTAAACATCAAAGACAGACCCTTTTTTTGTCACTGCTCTGTCCCCGCTGTTGCTGCTTTGAACACATATATCTTATTATCACTGCTGGTGTGAAGGGGATGCGTAAACATTATACTTTGTGCAGAGAACACACATGCAAATGTTCACAGTCACACAAACACACACATATAAAATACACATATGCACTTATATTCACACACACAAACACACACTCATATATATACAGCCAAGGCCCTGGCATGTCTGAAAAGAAGCCTTTGATGGTGCGGCCCTCACTCCTCATTTGCCGTTTGAGTTGGCATTGGCAGAGTTCTCCCGAGGTCCCCTGGCCCCCGCACACACACACAAACTAACACACACACACTCTAACACACACTAACACACACTCACAGCCCTGAAAGCTTCATGGAGCCTGCAGGGAGTCAAACTGCTCTCACCTGTTGTCTCTGGCAGCCTAAGAGGAGACGATTAGCGCCCAGCACTGACAATATGCTCTTTGTTCCCCTCTTTCTCTCACTCTCCCTCTCTTGCCATCTCATACTCGCAGTCTGTCGCTTCTGCCACTGCTCATTTCTCCCTCCGCCCCGGCCTTCTGTCTTCCTCTGTTTCTGCTTTTCAATGTCTCCCCTGTCACTCTTTGTCTATACGTCCATCTAGCTCGCTTACTATTTCTGTCTCCCTCCCTCTTCCTCTCTGTTTCTATCCATCTCTAATGCCCTTGTGGCCATGAGAGCTGTGTGTGGAAAACAGTTGAGCACTTTATCACAGATCATCGAGGTAATCCCTTGCAAATACACTTCGTGATGGCGCTGCGAACATGTGCTGCCGGGGGTCTCGTCGCTTGTCCAATCATAAACGTCCGAGGCCAGATTTAACTCATTTTGTTCTGCGGTGTTATCAAGACTTGGAGGTCAAATGTTTTAAACATTAGTATCAACGTACAGTATAAGAAATGTGTGGTTTCCAGCACATGTTCCACTGTGAATGCATTAGCATGTATTAGTGAGGCCCCGTCATCTTTGACAGGCATCTCTGTGGGTGAGAGGGTGTAACAGAGCGCCACGAGTGTCCCTCACACCAGGAAGGACACAGAGGCTGCAAACAACCCGGCTGTGACATTTCCTCAGGCCGGGGTCACAGATGAACTGTAACGCCGGGATAATGTGGCCTTTATGACCAGTGGGAGAAATCTCACACTGAGAACGTAACGGACATCGGTGAAGGACGGAGCGACGTGAAGAAGGGAGATGTTATCGGCTCCACTTTTAACGTTAGAATAAAATCATTAGAAGTTTGAACAAAATGTGACGGTGACATTTTAAATCAGGTGCTAATTAAATAATCATAAACTGGTACCTCCCATGAGGAGATGTTATACACAGTATTTGATATACATATATATATATATGTGCGATCACAACTACGTCGCTTTAAAAGAAAAATAAATGGAGGAATAGTTTTCGTCTGCTTTGCTACTTTAAATAACTTGGCTATATGTATTAGCCAACTTCACTACGTTGGATAATATTACGTTTTCTATATTACAGAAGTTGGCTACATTCGCTAACTTGGCTAATTTAAGTGTCATAGCTATAAATTTGCACAAAAATAAAAGAAAAAAATTGTACCTTTGACTTGCTCCTGCAACTTTATGGCAACAAAACACCTGAAAAGAAAAGAAAGAAAAACTGCGGTACAGATCATAAGCTCCGCCCCCTTTCTGTTAGCAGATACAACATGAACTAAACATGTACGTCAAATACGTTTTCCACCAAAATATATAGTTTATATAGTATATTAGTATTAGTATTTCATACCGGATAGATATTCACATGTTTAGTTACATAAACATTATACATTAAACACTAAAATTGGGAGAATTTCATATATAACATATATGGATAACATATAAATATTAATATATTATAATATTCAATTGTATCTCATATAATTCAATCTTATAGACATGTAAATGTCTGTAATAATAACAACACATCTCATATGTGCTCATAAGAGAAAAACAAGACTTTCATTAACAACCCATTAATAACTGGACATTTAACATTTAACAGGAAAGAATAAATCACTTATATTATTAAGTATTTTTGGAAAAGATGCTTGTTTTTTACACCAGATGGCCCAGCAGACCTTCCTGTTACCAGCCTAATTTTTAAGAGCACAGACTCATTTGTCAATTCACTCTTATTCCAAATCATACAATGAAGTGGAGAACATGTGAATAAATCCCTGAAGTGAGGGCGTAGCTGCCTGCTGACAGCACACATGTAAAAATATAAGCACACCTCCTAAACACCACGATAATGTTGGTTAAACACAGTAAGAACCAGGCCTGTAGGTTATAATATGATAATGTGTGGCTCGTACTTTGTAGTATTTGCGTGTAAAATTATGTTTCCAGGTCAAATAAATTGGAGTTTTAACAGTAAAAACATCAGTCAATCAAATCCATTTTCTTACAACCTGGCAGATAAAGTGGCAGATAAAATCAAAGTGTAAAAGGAAACAGTTGAAGTTTCTTTTTTTTTAAGTGCAACATTAAAGTCAAAGTGTAAAAAGGTTCAGTTGAACTTTAAGACCTGAAACGTGAGTTGAAACGTTGGTGAAATTTCACCTGAAATAGACGTTGGGAAAACAAATTAACGCCACTTCACTTACATTAAGTCTAAGAAAGAAACTGAATCATGTATCAATGTATGTGTGTCTATGTTACATTAATGAGGATGGATTTTCAGACAATTAAAAGAACATTTGAGTGAACTATGGAAACATTAAGTCTGTGTTAGGTTTCTGTGTGGTCTGTTAAAACTATAAACCAATTCACATCATGTCAATTCACTTAAACGGCTCGAAAATCACAAATTTCCCCCATAGCACTTAAATATATATATAAATTGGCATAATTAAAAAAAATGTATCAGATACAGAAATGCACCTTTAGTCAACAGAAACACTTACTCAACTAGCTGCCCTCGTTTCTGTTGGCCTCTCTCAGAGTGCAGCGCGGTGATTTGGTTTAAGTTGGCACCGTTGAGCAGCTGGAGCACAAACACTACCTGTCAGCTGCTGGAGACTCGTATCGTCCTGCTGCTGCTGCGGTGCCGTCTCCTGGAGAAAACAGCAGCAGCCTGAGTGTCTCCTCATGTGCGTTGACCCTGACGACAAGTTATGAAATAATATGCGAAGGAATCTATAACGTTGTCGTTGTACGCTGCTGTAATGATGACCCCAGAGCCGAGAGAACGAAGAAACATCTGAGCCAAAGTCTCTCGGTGGCTTTCTTTTTTCTTTTTTTCTTAACCATCCATTGATGTCAGAGCACATTAAGAAATGACAGAGGATTCTCGGCTGCTTCATCTGGCTGCAGGGAGCGTTGGCAAGTGTTGCAGGAGATACAGACCTGCCACCACTATGACTAATACATGGAAATAAGGTTCAAAATCGGTCAAGTGTTCCTTTAAATGAAGCATCTGGGAACATCAAAATTCTTGAAAGTGAAGTGACATTAGAGGCCAGAAGACAGGTTTTTTTTTTGTTTTGTTTCTTGAAGGTGTAGTTTAAAACCACCTGTAGCATTTGGTTTTTTACAGTAAATGATCTAAAGCGAGTTATATAACACTGCTCGATCTTTGAATCGATGAGGACGATTGTCAAACTACATCATAACGTGTTTCTGCTTCACACTTTGAATATAAAGACACATTATACTGAAAATTAACAAGAAGAATTTAAGGTTAAATGTTTTTTTTAAATGTTATTTAAAAACTTCCTGCACAACATATCGTTTCCAATCCTATAATGTAAAAGTTGAGTGAAGTGAGTGAACATGAGTCGTCTTGGTCATCGTTGTGTCTCTGTATCCGGTGTTTGTCAGATGGAAACAGCAGCACAGACTCGGTAGCAGCTCAGACCTGCTCAGTAACAAACACCGCCCCAGTGTGTTGTTAGGAAAACAGCCATCGCTGTGCTTTAGGGCTTCACTGATGGGCCATGACAGATTGAGTCCCCCCTATGGATCGGGCCTCTCTGCTCTCAGACATGCTGGAGTTTTATTAGACTTCAGTATGCTTCCCCTGTGCAACCGCTTCGTCCAGCGTGACCTGGACCGCTCAGGAGGCCCGTGATTGGCCGTGGACTGCGACTCTTTGTGGCCGTAGAGGAGGGGCCAGTTCAGACACGTGCTGTAAATCAACGAGGCGAAACAATGACACCCAAGGAAGTTAAACCTCTCCTGTCGGAGAACATGCTTCATAACTCACATCTGCTTACAGGGATAGAGCCAGGGATTACGAATCCTATGAAAACAGATCACATCAGGCCACAACACACAAGCCCCTGCACACAGACGATACAGATTAAATGTTTTTATTGTTGCAAAGGATTTAACTTATTTCTGTCTTCATTATTTGGATTATACCATATTTACTGACAATTTTTTATTGCAATTGTTCAAAATTTTTGAACAATCGTCATTGTTTCCCCTCAAAAATTTGAGCCGTAGATCAACAAACTCACTTCCTTGTTTTGTTTTGGAAGAAATAATGTTGTCGAGCAACAAGAGGAAGATTTTTTTTCCTTTAAAAAGGAAAAATTGCGATGAATTTTTTTTTTAGGTGTTTTGTTGCAATAAAGTTGTGGAAGCAAGTCAGACTTGCTAATGGGGAAAAAATATCAATTTTGACTGTCATTGTCATTGCAACCTTTTTTCTTAGATAAAAGCTGCCGTGAATCGTGTGATTGCCCCCTGGTGGCTGCAGTACAGATCATAAGCTCCGCCCCCTTTCTGTTAGCAGACACAACGTTAGCGAAAAAAAAAAAAAAATCGACATATACATCAATTTATTTCTCAAAAATATACAATTCATATAGTACATTAGTATATTATATAGCTTTAATTCAAGTTTGATTAGTTATTTAATGTTATGAAAAACATAATTATTTGAATATTTATCTTGATACTACTTTTTCACACAGTAGTATCATTAATAAGAGACGTTACAGAGGCTCTATATTGTATTTCAGTGTATAAATAATAATCTATTTTATTCTGCATCCCTGATTGTTTGACCTGGAGAGAAAAGAGACTGATCTGAACAAGGAGAAGTGTTGAAGCCGCCGATAGAAATCTTCATCAAAGTTAAAAAAAAAAAAAAGCTTAAAAGTTGCTTTACCTTATATGCACTAACTCAGCCTTTTATGACACGTCTCTGTCTCTCTCTCTTCCCTCACAATGTGAGAAATGTTGTTTTCACAATACAAGGCTATCTATCAGAAATTCACATGCAATATTAATGTTTCTTGCTCACTCCTGGAGACGCAGCGTACTCCGTTCAACATCTGTGATAGATGAATCATCCTTGTTAACAGGATTTATGTGGAGAAGTGAGAGCAATCAATTTTTTAGCTCATCCTCCATCCTGCTGTTGAAACTTAGAGAGTTTCTATGCTGCATGGAGCTTTGCAGGATCAAGAACACAGTAAAGTACATTATTGAATGTTGACAGACTAAGCTCCGGCTTATTAATGCTCTCCGTAGTGGCAGCTCTCCCAAACTCATATCGCTACGATGACATGCCACTGCAACATATGTAGCGGGAGATGAGATATATTCATCTGTGGGCTCCAGGGAAATCTCAGTCAACATTTTTCACAGCTCTGACCCGAGTTAAACCGTTTTAAACATCAGTTTTAGTGAATATTAATAACTTTCCTCCAAAGTCATGAGCCAAAAAACAATTAAATTAACTTGTTGGTTTGATCTGCACCTGTGACAAGATTAACACATTTGTCCCAGGAGAGTTGGCAAGAAGACAAATATCCCAGCATGTTAAGATAAGATAGAAATCTCAGGAACTCAAAAATAAATCAAATATGATACAATCGGTGAATGATGATGATGATAAAGTCAAATTCTATCATCTATCAAATATCATATACAAATCTAAACATGTAAAACCATGTAGAAAACAGAATAATATTAACTATAATCATAAAGTTGTGAACATGTTAAAGTGACAGACTCTTCCACAGCGTCCACCTAGTAGCTCTGGCATCTACATGATAAATAAAGCATGAGGCCGGCTGCAAGTTAGTTGAGTTTAACATAAATACTGCAAATCTGCTCTTGGCAAGGAAGCAAATAAGTGCAACTAACAACATTTTGAAATATTCCCATAGGAATATACATATATTTTTGTTTGTAATTTCAAGGTTTTAAATGGTTTGTTAAAAATAAAAACAGTACAGCGGTGGAGTGTTTGTGTACACAGACCTCCAAACCAAAAACAACAACAAGAAAATTCCTGATGTGTCTGGAAACACTAAAGGCTTTGTCTGTTTCCTTCCTCCTTATTTTTTTTTTCCAGACCATATCTCTTGCTCCTCTGCATGTCAAATTCATTCAAGGTTTTTTTTTTTTTTTTTCATGCCCGCTGCACTGAGGAGGCTGTTATGAGTCAGAGTTACCAGCTTGAAACCAATGTTTTAGATCTTTATTATCTCTGAGATCAGTTTTTCTGGTGCACAGTTTGGCATAGGGGCACTTTATCTCACATCATCCTCCCTACGGTTCATCTCCTAAACTCCCCCCTGTGCCTCCGTGTTAGATGAGGGCATGAGGTGAGCCAACACGCTCACAACATGCACACTCACTCACATAAAGTGGAGTTAAAAAGGCATAAACCTCTTTTTTTTTTTCTCTGCTTTGCTCTGATGTAATTACAACCAGACTGAACGTGAATGGATACAAACTGTTACAAAAGGCTCAGATAAAGACATCACTGGTATTTCTGCAACATATTAACATGTAGCTTCTTTTTCTCCTTTGATGAAAATTAGAAAGTGTTGAGTGAAAGTTTACTGGCTGTTACTTATTCCTTACAATTCCCCTGAAATGTGGCATATTTACCTTCAATACAGGGAAAACATGTACATAATTATATATTTTTCAAGTATTGCTCAGTCGTAATTTGATATATATCTATATTATTTCTATCTGTCTTCAACTGTAGACATATATATGATAAGAATCCTTCCCCTTATACTGTATATATGACTCTTGGTTATAGGGGCATATTTGTCGTATATTACTTAAAGGTGTTGTGTCACAAAAACCTTTTTATGTGTGGGTTTTGACATATGATAGGTCTATATGAGTTTATGTTAAGTGGTGCATGTGAAAATATACCGCTGCCTCCTCCCAGCATCAAGCAACAATTAGCAATTGCGGTAATTTTAACTGCTTAACATGCTTCACATAAAACAACATGAAACAACGTGTGCACTTGTACATACAGGCATGTATGTCTAAACTTTGAGGAAAAGCAAGTTGAAACTACTAACTTTCCATCAAGGCCCAGTTCTCATTGGCAGCTGTTAACCAATCAGAGTCAAGCTGATTTACATGTTGAATATTCATGAGAACTGAGTCAAATTGAGCTGTGTCCATACCATGCTGAAATGGCTTGAAACAAGAAAACCGAAGCATTTTTCCCTAAAAAAAATGTTACAGAGTCCACAGAAGTCAAAATTAATGAAATACTTGTGGACCTTTAACGAAGTAAGGTCACTGGCCGATAGAGGGTGGGTACAATTTGTGTAAAAACAGATCCTGACTCACTGGATGCACGGAAACGCCTGCTCTGGTGAATAAATCGTTTTTCTGACGTTTTATCTGGTTGGAAATCTCGTGCACAGATCCAAGTGTAGGTGTAGCTTGTCAATAGTTCCCTTTGGACGGGGTATGAGTAATTACAAACTATTTGATGTGGAGTTTTTTTTTTTTTTTTTTTTTTACCTACTCCTTAAAAAATACAAACATTCTCACTGGAATAAGTCAAAATGGAAAACATTTAGCCAAATGTAAACTTAATGTGTTATTTTTCCAGATCCTTGGAGTCCGTTTTCAAAAAAAAAAGAAAGAAAGAAAAAGGGGGGACGTGGGTAAGGTGAGATGGGATTAAAATATCAAACAGGCTTTTGGGATGATTACAAAAGAAACAGGATTTTTATGTGTCCTCTTCTGCAAACTGGAGTAAGCTGTGTCCGTTGGCGGCTGGTGAATGTGTGCTCTATGTTCTGACAGACAGAAGAATGAGCTGCTTTATTACCTCTCTGCTCTGCTGCCAATCATCATAGGTGTCTCTTGCACTACTGAAAAAAAACAGCCAGACCATAATGTATTAAGATCTATGGTTCCCTGTTCACAGACGCTCATTGTCATAGTTATATTGCAACCTGCAGCGCAGAACAGTAATCCTGTGATGGATAATAAAGTCCCCGTAATATGTACCGCTGTCATTTTTTATCTCTCATCATATCCAAGGCCTGCAATCTTTTTCACCTCTTTAGCGTGAGTTCAACCGTCTCCACACTTCACCTACTCCAAGCGTCACACTCTCGATCCAGCTCAAATCCCAGCTGATCCTGTTTTATCACCACAATCGCAGCAGAAAGAATCCTGGAGCCAGCTGCTATCTGATGGCTTTGGTTGCTGCCTCCTCTAACTTTCATTTCCACTGCCGATAACCATCAAATACTATATCCACCTCATTCCTGCAAGGCAAAATGACCTGTTTGCCAGTGACATCTAACACGACCCTAAACTCTAAAACAAGTTTGTTCACTTGTTTGGATTGGATTTGTCATCACCATGTTTAAGAGCAGTTGGCTGAAGGCCGAATTATGCTTCTCCGACTGCGTCCTGCGTCCTGCGTGGTCACGCAGTCGGATCAACGCATCGTTTCTTTCTGTTATGATTATCAGCTATTGCTAGTAGTTTATTTGCGGCCCGGCCTTGTTCATTGACACACACAACGAACAATGGAGACACAGAGAAAGTGGAACTGATCGACATTGAACAACAGATCGTTTTATTGTAAATACTGAGACGAGAACTAAAGAGTAGACGTGTGGCGATGTTGTTGTTATTGTTGTGGAAGGAACACAACCGGCAAAACGAGATTCCAGCAATGAGGTAACTCTAGTGGACCAATCAGAGCTATGAGGTCTCCGTGTGCTCGCCGTCGTTTTGACGGATAGTTAAAAAGTTAGGGAGCTGACAGAGAGGGGGTCGGACGGGGTACGATCCTTGTTAAAGGATGTCCTATTGGAAAGAGACACCAAATATATGTTGATTAATACCCAGATCTTGTGTAGTTTCAAAGCCTGTTGCTATTTTGCCATATTACTGAAAGATGTGGTAAAATCTGAAGCATCCATGGAGGGTAACATCACTCTCCTCGGGGGCCCATACTTGCCCCACTGTAGCGCTGTTGGCACAGGGGTAGTAAGGTGATCTACGGGCTATCAGCAGGGCATCAATGTCATCCAGGGTGTCTGTGTCATCTCTGGCATGTTCTCGTCCCAGGAGCCAGATTGTGTCTTCATCTCCATGACTCCATCACAAAATGAAAGATGAAAGACAGCCGCACGCTCGGCACGAAACAACGCGACACGGCACACCATCGAAGAGAGGTGATCTTACGTTTTGCAAAATTAAGTCTTTGTTTAATCTGAGTCTACTTGGTGTGTTTTCAACATGTCACTCAAATTCCCCCCAAACAGCGTTGCTTTATGCTGCAGCGTAGCCTGCCAGCACTTATCACATCAGCATGCGACTGGTGGGAGCCAACGAAAGTTTAACTTCACATTTTCCGGCACGCTCAAACACAAGCTGCAGCTCAGTCAGTCACTCTGTCAAAATGGCACTGGTCTGGTCTTGCATAAAAACAAAAACCTCGAAATCTTAGACAAGTATCAGAACAAGGCAGAACTGTGTCTAGCCTACGACTGCCCCCCCCCCTCTTCTCTCTCTCTCTTATACACACACACACCACCACCCCCTGACCCCCACCACCATATGCCAAAAATTATCATACAAGTTTCTCTTTGTATCCATATTTAAAACATGATGGAGAAGAATTGAGCCTTTATATGAGGGGGAGGTTGTGTGTTTATCCAGGAGCGCCAGCACCAGGAAACAAGAGAAAGCCCCCTTTAGCTGCTGGTGGAAGCAGGAAAGGGTCGGAGACTGCGGGACGGGAGGGAGGAGAGGTGACTGGAGACGGAGAGAGGGAGAAGGAGAAAGAAACTCTTTGAGTGACAGTAATTTAGAAACCTGGACTTTTTATGATTTTCCTGCTTTTGGGAAAACACAGACATCTGGGTATAGCACTTGGGACCAAATCAAAGACGTCTTTTACCATCAAAAGATGTGTGTGTGTGTGTGTGTTTCTCTCTCTGTGCGTGTACGTTGGACAATCTGTATGTAACATGAACATCTACATGAACAGTATGTACATAGGAAAAAACACAGAAGAGGATGTTTTTAATTTGAGATGTAGAGTATAAAATCCAAATGTCGAGATGTTGAGTGGTTCCCATGGCAACATCTGACTGATATCTGAGAGCCAGTGTTGCCAAGAGACCTAATATTATCATCTATAGCGTTACAACAAAGTGTATCCTACAAATGTCTGATAAATAATCAATGTTAGCTCTTATAGTATTGATCATAAAGTGCGAAGTCCTGGCGAGCCCCTTTCCACTACCTTCTACTGCTCATTGAAATAGCAAAAACACTTCTTAGCTTTAAAACTCTGATAACTGTTTGCTAGCTTTATCTTTTTCCTAGCCTTCATTTTTTCTCTATCTTTAGCGTTTGCCAGCAGTTGTAATGTGAAATAACTAAAATACAGAGTAATGTACTGTTATCACAAAGGTAATTTGCTAAGTTGAAATCTAAGAAGGGACATGAACAAGGTAGAAAATACATTAAATCTTGTTGTTGCTAGTTTGTTTGTACAGTTTTGGTCAAAACACCACAGATATACATATCCTTATTTCTAGGCCAAACGTGTATTTTAATTTTAGTTCATCTTTAAATAAGTACATTTGATCGAGTCTGGCTAAACAACAACAAAACTCTTCTTTTTATATGCACCACATGAGGCTCACACCATGACTGTAAACATTTAGTTTTATTAGATCCTGTGTCCTCAGGCTCCACAAGTTCTGGAGATCAAGTCATCGTCAAAAAATCTGGTACATTTATCGGCATTTCTTTAATGTTGGTGCTAACAAAGTAAGATCTTCCATACACTTTTTTTTTTAGTGTCATGAAGGTAATTATTGGGAAGGGAACAAAGAATAGGAATGCGAGGCTTTTTATAAACGGTCATCTTGATGGATTTGTGTTTTTGCTCATGTCAAACCAGAACCGGGTCTGAATAGGTTTCCTCATGACCCCCCTGGCCTCATCTCCATGTTCAGGCCGTTCAGGAAGGCCTGAGGTTTGGAGGTTTCAAACCACAACGACCTTCTCGCTCCTTTCGCTTCATTTTTTTTGTGCTTTTTTATTCCGAAATGAGACACTGGATAAATTACGTGGACTATGAAGGGCCCCCTTGTTCACTTAGAATAATAAAGAAAGGGTACCCTGCTCGAGAACTTTGCAGTAATTTCTCCTGTAAGTGTGTGTGAGTGTGTCTGGCCTCAAGAGTTGGCTGAGTGAGCCAGAGGAGAGGGAGAGAGAGAGAGAGAGGGGGAAAGCCTCATTTCCTCCATGATGGATGAGCCTATTAGCTGTCCAGTGTTAGCGCAGGTTTAGCCTTACACCTCGGCCTCGTGGCAAACACCGCGGACGATTACGGAAACCTGAGGGAAGGAGAGGAGACGAGCCGCCAAGGACGAGATGAGACCAGATCAAGTACGGAAAAAGTGGAAAGAAATAAAACACGAATCAGCTTCTGCACATCGTCTACATGTGTAACAACCAGGGGCCTCATTTATAAAGGTCGCTACGCACCAGAAACGTTTTCTTTCACTAAACACATCATGATTTACAGAAGTTTTCTTGACAAACGAGAACTTATTTCTCCAATGAAAATAATTTTTAAAAAAAATCAAATAATCCAGCCATTTGTCTTTATACAAAATGTGACACATGTCAGTATTTTGAGCCAGTTTCTGATAATTGATTTGAATTATTCAAATACAGTGTAAATTTGCCTAAAACTGTTTTAGTGGTGATTATAACTGAAGCATGAAGGCCAAACTGTTTTTGACCAAACTATTTCCAACAGCCTGAAATGTCGAGATTAAAGTCGAAATGTCGAGAAATAAAGTGAACTTAATAACTTGACATTTCGACTTTAATTTCATCATGTTGACTTAATTAATTAATCTCATGTTTTCTTATGCATGATCCTAATAGGTCACGTGTGCAGAAAATATTGTAATATTTCACATATGGGGGGATGTGTTATTATTATTATCATATGTCTACTGGTTAAAACCTTTAACTCAGAACCTGTTGATGTGTATTTTGTGCAGATAAAGTGAACAATTAGTGATTTATGGTGGTTTGAGCTCAGTTATATAAAAAGGTTTCACTGAGAGAGATGGAAAAATGTGGAAACTGCAAAACCCCTATTGGTTTAGGAGTGATGCTGAAGAATTTTCACCAAAAATGTATATGTATATGCATGCATGTTCAATTTCTATATTCTGCAAAAGATCACACAAATTTGTTAAGTTAAAAAGATTTAAGAATAAGAGGAGAAAAAAATACATGATCCACTGAGCAATACATTGTTTTATGTCATTATTTTTAAAGTAAAATGTAACAATAACTGTCAAAAGAGTAACAAGTACAATCATTTGTGACAAAAAAGAGTAAACTTGAGTAAATTCATCCAACAAATATCAGTCAGACTTTCTCTCTCTGTTCTTGTGGCACGTGAACGTCGTCAGATATCGAGTCCAACAGAAGCAACACATTATCACAGCACATCAGTGAGTCCTGGGACGCATTCCTGTTCACATTAATACGGACAAATGCACATATGATAACGTCCCACCCCTTCACACAAACACACACAAACACACACACACACACACACCCTTCAGATGTGGAGTGTTTCCAGAGGAGAGTCCACCTGATTCCCTCGTCCATCCACAGGTTATATTTAGGACTCGTTTGACGTCCCAGCACCGAGGGTACAGAGTGGGCAGATGGGTGGGGGCGGTGGGGGTTTAAAAGGCGTCGGAGGGTCAAAGATAGTTGATATCCCTGTGTGAGTCCTCCAACCGCTCTCACTCTCTATATAACGCCCACCTCGTCTGTGCTGCCAGCTTTCTCTCACATGAAGCCATGAAACCCTGCCCTCGCTCTCCTCTTTCTTTCTTTCTTTCTCTCGACTCTGTATCCCGGTGTCGGCCCGCCATGTGTCCTCCCTCACTCACTCTGTGTAACATGTGTCACTCGCACTCTCTCTGGCATGTGCTCTCTCTCCCTCTCTCTCCCTCTCTGTGTCCAGCTGACAGCATGTAATTGAAATGGTCAAACACATGAAAACATGACAAATGGCGAGAGGTATTTGTGCTTCATCATCATCGCAGAGCTCCTCTCTCTCGGCCTGTAATCGAACTGCTCAGACACACAGCAAATGTTGGGAGATATTTGTGCTTCATCATCATAATTATAAGGGACCCCCACCCCCTCCTACGCCCTGACCTTGTTTCTCGTTGTATTCTCACACTTGGCAGCAGCACAGAATGAGTCAACATGTGTTAAACTATGAATTATGACTCTTTGGCCTTGCACATGTTGTATTTCCCATCAGAGAGTCCCTGAGAAACGGGATATGCAGATTAATGAGATTAAGGAAGATCAGCGTGATTAACTGTGGTGTCTAAGTGAGTGGAGAGCAACAAATTGATTTTAAGCCCGTTTTATGTCTGAGCATATAATTTTTGGCTCATGCTGTGTGATCACTGCTAATCCACCACTGATGCTGCTTTAAACTAAACTAAAATAAACAAGACAGGAGGATCAAACTTCCTGGTGCCACAATGGAGACTTTTTTTTTTTACTCCAGGTAAAAAAAAAAAGAGATAAAACTGTCGTCAAGATAAGACAGGAGGCACCATGCTGGGCCACTGACCTGGGTTGGATCACCAGCAGTCAATCCTGACAGGAAACGCTACACACTGATAAAACCGGCCGGGTTTTATCCAAACACACAATTACTAAAGACAAACACAATTACAACTTGGGTCATTATGGAGAAAAAAATAATATAATATAATATCTATTTATCATTAACTGATAAATTGATTAATCATAAAATGATCCTAATGTGTCACCAGAGATTCAGGAATCATGTTAATTTGAAATATCAAATGATATCACTGACGACAATAGTATATGAAAGTCAGTAGCATTTGAACATCCAGGTTGACAGCTGCCACCGAGCTGCAGTAGATTATAAATGTCTGACGTTACTAAAACTAAGAGGCCTCGCTATGACTCAACGTCTTGATAAAAGCAGAAACAAAACAAGGATCTGTGTAGGACAAGATGGGGAAAAATCTCAAGACAGATGCCGAAGTGGTTCATTGTTTCCTGGAGAAGTAAAACTTGTATCGTCACTAGACGTACGGATGTGACGTTTCAAATATTTTCATTCATGTTCGATCATAGATTGTAGCCCACGTGCAGGGTCGATTGAGAAATCAATCAAAAACGGTGACTTGTGACGGTGAACATCAGCATCATGTTACACTGAGACAGTTTGGTAACAGAGGAAACATTATGGCAAATACAAAACGTAACATTAGACACTAGATCGGCCAAATAACGAGTCCTCATTCACTCTTTATGTAACTTTAATTCTAGACTTTAAACTATGTGTTTTTTCTGCTTTTGTTACTTCATGTTGATGTAGAAAATTGCAAAACATTAGTTTTTATTAGTTTTTAGGTCAAGATTTTCCTCATAATGTGAATATCTCTTAAGGAAAACTAAAAATGTATGTTCTACTATATCTAGACTAAAACAAAAAAAAAAGTAAAAGATTCAATAATAAAAAAATGAAAGAAAAAACTGTGTCCCAGTCCTGCACCAGGTCCTCGGTCTCCAGAGAGACTGGATGTTGGATATCGGTGCTGTGGAGTTTTAAAGATACGACAGACAATATGTGACAATAAGTTTAAAAAAAGTTACCTCACAATCTTGGACTATCTTTATCCCGGTTCTTTCAGTCAACGAGCCTGATAACCAGAGTTGGCCTCGACTCTATCTGCAGCGGTTGTTTTGACAGAGATAGTGTAGAGACGAGTTCAGCATCTTCTTCACTGTTACAACGTTTGTGTGTTTGTCTATTTTTAGTGCTACATGTTGAGATTTTACATGTGTCTAATAATTCATCTCATATTGTAGCTGAAGTAGTTTAGTAGATTTATTTGCCAGTTTGAACCGCAAAGACCTGAACAACCCATTTAATGCAGCAAGATTTTATTTTTTTTTTTTTTTTACAGACTTTTGGTGCCTGTATAATTTATATATATGAAACCCCACATGAAAAATATAGATAATGTCAAGTTGAAGCGAAGTATATCTATCCTCCTTTTCTAGTAAATCAAGGGGAGTTTCTATCCTTTTATATAAATCTAAACTTTTCATCCAAGTTAAAACTATCTGAGTCTGCTGGTAGATTTATTATTATTGCCAAACTGATTTATGACATTAATGTAATCCTGGCTAAAATACTGTATATGCCCCCAACTGGGACGACAAGTTTTTTTGTTTTTTTTCCTTCTTTTTCCACGATGTTACCGGTTTCATCTTCACACCAGTTTAATCTAGGGAGGATGTTTTAACTGTTGGTTGAATCCTCACTTGGATCGCTTTCCCTCTGTTCCGAGCGCTCAGCCCAAATCTGCTAAAATAATTAAACTTTTATGGAGGAGTTCAATGTTGTTGATCTCTGATGGTTCTTTAATCCCTCTTAAAAAAAAAAAAGGAATATGCCGTTTTCCCTCCACATCCACCACATTTTTACACACATTTTCTTTCATCGCCATCATTTTTTTGTAAATATGATGTTTTGTTTTGGTTTTTTTTTCATCTCTATGAAGGGTTTGCCCTCGCAAATTAACAGACATCCATTTTTTGGCATCTCTGCATTTAGTTAACAGACATTACAGCTTCCTAGTTGTGGGAAGCCATGAAAGCATTCACCAGGGGTGAGATAATCTGTTATGTAGCTGAATAAGAATAGACCAAGGAACAAAAATAACAGCCCAGCTCAGACAAAGTATATTCATTTAATCTTTTACAAGAACAAGGTACAAGTTTTAGATAAACTCACTCACACATCACAGGTGAGAAGCAACTAAACCAATAAGATCACATGACCCAGGTAATTATCCATCACCACTAACAGTCAAGTGTACAGTCATTTTGTATAAATATATTAGTACAAACTTACTGGTATAAAATGTACAGTCTTATATATTCTATAGTCTAGTCAATACCAAAAATATCCACAACGAGGTTCAAATCCACACATTTAAAAATCAGGCCTGTTGCTCATATCAGGAATAAACCTCGAAATTAAACACTTAGAAATTCCAGTATAGACAAAAGTGCACAAGTACATAGGATCAACTATACATTTCAAAAGCTTGAACACTGAAATACAAAGACACAAAACAAATCAAGGTAAAGATACGTAAAGTTTTTCACAAGAATATAAAGTTCATTTAGGCTGTTGGACTCTATTGTGTTTAATTCATAAATCCAAAACGTTTTGCCTCTTAAAAGTTGGTTAATTAAATTCCCTTCTCTTGGATGAGATTTTAAAGAGTGGTGGCTGATCCATGATTTGTTTCTTTATAGTGTTTTGCAATAGCAGTGTAGTCTTTGTTGCTGTTTCTAATTGTGGCCTTTAAGTGATGGTCCAAAGTAACATGAACCCAGAGTCTATTTCACCACAAATATCATCAAACTCCCCCTCAAGAGATATTTTACATTGGTTGAAGTAATATTGAGTTTGACTGTTTTTTGTTTTCACAACCAAATAGTTAACAATGAAAGTAAATGGGGCAGTCAGCCAAACGTATCTAAATTGTCATTTTTTAACCACTAATAAAGCTCAAAATATCACTTCACTTCAGCAGTAGCATGAATAGGGTCCCTACACTCAAACTGAAGTACTGATAACTTAAGTAAGTGAACTGAGAGTTTATTAAAAACACTGTTTTACAAGACTTACCCAACGTCTTGTTTTCATTACAGCTGGTGATGAAAGTTGTTACAGATCAGCAGATTCATCATTTTTCTGAAAACAAAAGAAGGTCAAAGTCAATATTACTTCATCCAATATAAAATATCTCGAGTGGGTGTTTGAGAAATCGACCCTGGGTTCAAATTACTCCGGACCATCACTTTAGGTTGCCACATACATTAAGACACATGAACATTGTAACACAAACTACATGTGTGGATTAACAACTAATACATTCTTTTATATGATATTTTCTACCTTAACGTGAGCAGTGAAATGCTTTAATATCACATGTGTTTGAACAATGTTCACACTTCACACATCTGTAGTTTCCATGCACTTGGAAAACTGCAGTCAGGCCTCATATGACACTGTAACATAACAATATAGCAGCAACAAACAGTAAATTATTGGCACATCCGTTGGTCCAAATGTCCTCAGATAAACTGCATGAAAACAGTAATTCTGATCTCATGTTACAGCCATTTGAAAACAACAAGAACTGAAACACATTTTCAATAAAAGCAATCACAAGAGAAAACAACACAGGCTGCAGCTAAACGGCTCAAAGTCCTGGACATGATGGTTTTCCGCAAAAGTTTTGGAAAACAAATTTTTGGAAAATGCTGGCTCTGATTTTGATTTAATTCTGTTAGACTTCCTCAAACCTTTATTCAGACACACATGTCCTTGCTTAGATTATTGACAAAGCTATCACAGTAAAAATATTTGCATCTTTGTATATTAAAGTTTGCAAAACTGAGCTGGACCCAAAATAAAAATATAAACGACTGAGGCGAGTGTAAAAAGTTTGATGATAACAAAAGCAAACAGCAAAATGCAGCAAAAGATGACAAGTCACAAAAGCAGGAGACCAAAAAAGACAAGAGACACAAACGCAAACCCAAGAAAACTCAAAGAAACTCACCCAGGATGTTGACTGGGAACCAACGCAGGACAGAGGATGAACACAGGACCCAACAAAAACGATGGTGAAATGTAGATATTTATACACACACAAGAAGGGAAGCAGATTAAACACAGGTGCAACAAATTAGATCAGAGCCAGGTGATCAAACTGGAGGGAAAATACAGGAAGTAAGACACCAGGAAATAACATTTCAGAATAAAACAGGAAGTGACAGAATATTTAAGGGACATACTAAACCAACCAAAGGCAAACAACAACAGACATGGTAACATTTGCATCAGCTTTTAATACATTTTCCAGGTTTCTGCAAAACACACATGTACACATATATGTGCACATGTACAAATACACAGGTCCTCTATATTTACCAAACACTGTTTAATTCACACTGCGTTCACTACGCCAAAGCTCAACTTGTAAAAATATTTGAGGTGCCTCCTTCCTGTGTCAACTAATCCCAGTAAATTACACGCACATGTTCTGGTTGTGCCCTTTTTTTTAAAGTAAACTCTTTCATACTTAATCTGATATATCTGGTAAAAATCTTACTTCTCATGTTATTATTATTTTGATTCGCGCGTCACCGTTATTTCCTATTTTTTTATTTTCTCACGATAAATTTCATGCTCTGTTGACTCATTTTGTTTCAATGTGAATCCATAATTCTTCTGCAGTGGATTAGAGATCTGACATGTTTTTATTAATTGGACAAGATGAGACAGTTTCAGACTTGTTGGTCTATTTTATTAATGGTTTTATCTTTTATGTGTATTTGTTTACGAGTTATTTTTTATGACCTGACTTTATTTGTGTAGCTACACGAGTAAGGTGAAGTGTGATCTGATGTGGTTCCTTTGGTTACAATAAAATAACACCATAAACTGTGTTGCCATCTCTTGCTTCCTTAACATTTTTTCCACTCATCATTCACAGTCACTTCAATAAGAAGCGTTTTATTGCACAAATAAAATACTTATTATTCTTAAATCATGTTCTACTTTTTCCCAGGGACTCACAGTCTTCATTGTTGGATGTTGTAAGCTCAGTTCTTATGTTGTTCATTAAAATTTAAGAAAAGATGACTTTGTCAGACAACTATTTCCAGGGTGAAAAATAATATTCATGTATTTTTTGTTGGTTTCACATCTTTATCAGTTAATTTGTCTCTACAAGACATATATTTAAAATGATGGTCCTGAGTAATTTGAACCCAGAGTCTATTTCACCATAAATACGAGTCAAACTCCTCCTCAAGAGATATTTTACGTTAGTTGAAGTAATATCGAGTTTGACCGTCTTTTGTTTTCACAACCAAATAGTTAACAATGAAAGTAAATGGGGCAGTCAGACAAACGTATCTAAATTGTCATTTTTTAACCACTAATAAAGCTCAAAATATCACTTCACTTCAGCAGTAGCATGAATAGGGTCCCTACACATAAACTGAAGTACTGATAACTTAGTAAGTGAACTGAGACTTTATTAAAAAGACTGTTTTACAAGACTTACCCAACGTCTTGTTTTCATATATTCATATAATGAATCTGCTGATTTGGAACAATCTTCATCATCAGTTTATCATCATCAGTTCATTGTTAACTATAAAATAGAAATAGACCCTGGGTTCAAATTAATCCAAACCATCACATTTTTATTCTGATATTTTCCTTTACTTGTACTGAGAGAGGAAGTGAAAACATGTGACAAATGTCCAATAATAATTAGAGAACAGACAATGATTTAATATCGTACAATCAGAACATTTTCTTGTGATCCCAGAAAACTGTTTGTTGTGCAGTAAATGTTCTGTAGTAATGAGAAACATGAAATATGAGAAAGAAATTGCACAGATGCTCATCTGTAACATTATACTGTCCTACTGGTCGATCCCTCCACGAACAGACTGGTTTCTCTTCCTAATTGTGTCTTAAGAGGATTTTTTTAAACTTTCACTGGGAGTCTTAAATGAATGGGGTCAAAGTGGCGTCTGTTCTGTCTTTAAAATGTGAAATCTGTGCTATGATTTGTTCATCTGTTTGTGTTTTACTGCAAGATTCATTCATTTTGATTGGTTACATGTTGCTACACTGGTTTTCAGTTAAAAGACATTTATGAGTAACTTTCACTTTGAAGCTGAAAGAAAACCAGTGTAAAACGCCCAAACATTAATGCCAAGATTATATTATGAGGTGTTCTTGATATTTTGCCCACCACATGTTTATCATGTTGCACGTTGTCTATTTGTGTTGTGAAGTCTTTTTTTTTTTTTTTAATCGAAGTATTTGTTGAATCAGGATCCAAATAAAGACGAGGAATCGTTGAGATGTTTTTTTTTAACTTCACTGCAGAGCATAACGCGCTGCAGGCAGAGTTAAATCATACCATCCTGCTGTTTTATTGTAGCTAACTCATGCTGATAATGATTTGATAACACGACACTACAGACAATTACACGCACAGGAATGTCAGCAGGGAATGCAACGTCTGGAATATCAACAACTGCTCCCTGCTGCCAAATGCATAATCAAGTTGTTTTGGTATCTCCAGTTATCTAAAGCAGCCATCTTTCAGCTATCCTAAGCAGCTATCTTATGTCTCTGTCCCCTCCAACATCAGACGGGGGACAGAAACACAGCAAGAGGCAGACAACACTGGATACACTGATAGTGCAGGGGTCTTGTTTTCCCATGTGCGTTGCCAGGATGTGATGTATAAATAGGTATCAGGCTGTTTGTGTGTGAGTGGAGGCTTAAGTTATGCGGCTATAGCTTGATAGGGGCTGTACGTGGCTGTACGACTGGGTGGGAAGCTACGGTGGGTCGGGGCCCGTCGGTGTCGTCTCATGTCCTGAGATCTGAGAGGCCTCTCCCACGAGGTGGTGACGGCCAGCAGAAGGGCACGGATTCGGAGTATTTTGGTGTTAATTGAGCTTATTGGCCTGCTATTCACAGCCTTGACTTGATTGATTTAAAGGGTAGTGTGAAACTACGACAGGGTTGACCTCTCTGGTGGCGGCTCCTTAGATATGGCCTCAGGACTGCACAGCTGTGAGGAGTAATCCTCTCCCTTCTTCTTTTCTCTTTTTTTTCAAAGAAGAGCAAGCAATCCGCCCTCCTTCACTATTTTATTAGTTTTTCCGACAGTACAAGAAGAAGAGAAGGGAAAGAGAGGAGAGAGAAATGTGAGGACCTGGCAGGAGCTGGGATTTGAACCTGTGCTCCAGGGAGGGTTTTCCACCCTGGTGCACTAGTTAGACCAAACAGTTATTAAACATGTACCGCATTACTCTGTTTATAATGAAAAAAAAAAAAAAAAGCTGCGGGTTGAATCCAACTCTACTGGATTCAACTCACTGGAGAGTTTTCTCCTGATTATTTCTTTTCCATGTTGTGTGGACTTAAAACATTAACATCTGACAATTTAAGAAATACTCTTACGATAAATTTTAAATTTGTTGTCAGCTATTTAGCTTTGCTTATCTTAAGCACGAAGTATGGAAACGGTCCTCGAAAATTACTCCTGGATCTGTCTAAATGTAACACTCATTACCGTGTTTTATTTTGCTCAACAAAAATTGAATCACTCTTCTTAAATCAACTCTTATTTTGAGTTTATCTGACTTTATTTTGCATCTTAAAAGTTCACTAACATCTCAGATGCCAAGAAAACCATCGTTTACAGAGCATATTTTAAAATTTGAGTAAACCTATCTGTATTTTTCTTTCTGTGTAAGTACAGTCTCTGAAGCTGATTGACAGGCCTTGACAAAATAAACGGCAACTGCAAGTGTTATTTCAAGTCAGACATGCTACTTGTTCCTTTAACCTTGCTCGTTCCACCACCACCACTGACCCCCTCCCCTACCCTCGGTCCATTTTTAGTCCTTCCAGCTCCGTCAGGACACCAGTCTAAAGTCGTTCACTAGCTGCACCCGGTCCCAGCACTTAGCAATGTTTTAGAAAAGGAAAATAAAACATCTTATCCAACTTTGGCAAACGGACATTGTTTCTTGTAATATCCTCCCACAGAAATTTAAACAATTTCAACAACAAAATTTCATTGTTTGGGCTTCCTCTCCCTGAAAACTTTATCTTTAAATATTTCTAAATCCTCTGACCCCACTTTCCCTCTGTGCAAAGCCTCAGCCATTCAAAACACAACCCCCTCACCACCACCACCACCACTACGGCTGCATGACCGCGTAGTAGTATTGCTTTCAACTGCATTGCTCCCCAAGGACATCTGAGAGTGGACCTGAGTGTGCCCAGAAACTTCAGCCTTTAAAAACAAAGCAGAGACGTTTAACTGTTGCAAATTGAGCTGTTCAGTGTTCACCCTTTCAGTGGAAACGCACAGACCAATAAACATGTTGATGCATCATTAGTTTACTTCATTTTTCTGACATGACTCAAGTAAAAAAAATTATAATCTCTATTTACCAAACACGTCACTCTGATCTTTGTATTTGTCTCTGCTAATATACATCGTATACACAATCACTTGAGCAATCAAACATCAGTAACTCTATTTTAGTCTTTCTCTGTTCTTTTAGTCGACGATTCAGCTGCAGCTCTGAATCACCAGAGACCTCGTTCCCACAGAGGCTTTTTGACTTTGTCACAGTCGAGCTGGGGTCATTCAGATCGAGCCCAGCTGTTGTGTACCAACTGTTTTAACTATTAATTCAAGGTTTTGTCAATATTGTCTTATAATTTACTTACTTTATCAGTGATCTGCAAGAAATACGACATGTTAAAGTTGCAATTTTGTAAGAAATAAACCTATAAAATCAACAATGAGGAGATGAAAACGAGAGAAATGTTCAGCAAAAGTGGTTTCAACCCACTCAAACCCAAATAATACATCTCATCATCTCTCATTGTCTCTAGAGATCTGTGAAACCTTTCTCTTATATTTATACAAACCATCATCTGCCAAGTTTTGACTGTTTAACTGTTTTAGCAACAAGTGGCCACTGACCTTGAAAGCAACACGGTTAAACTGTTTTCTGTTTTTTTTTTTGGATTTTCCTTCCTTATATCTGTGTTAAAGAGAAGTTAAGTTCTCTCTTATATCTCTCTTCTCTCAAGAAACAATCAACTTCACAAATTTACAAGTACCAGTCAGGAAATGTTTTTCAACGCTTCATTATTTTTTAATTTCTGTGTTTGAAGCTGTTAAAACTATCGCACCATCGTTCACATTTATTTGACTTTTCCATCTGTGACTATAACTTCCATTTCTGCATTTAACAAAGCAGCAAGTAATTCAAGTCTTTATGCCTGATTTTTCAAACATTATCACAATGAAAAAAGAAAAAAGTTAGTACGTCTAACTGTGAGGTTGTCTTGGTTACATGTGTTTACGTGCAAATATATTTGAAAAGAACTTTTTTTGATCAAATTATGAGTGTTTAATTCCAGTAAAGCTGATATTTTGAGGATATGACAGTACTGTCGTTCTTGCTACCTGCCGCAGGCTGTAAAGGACATTATCTCGTTTCAAAACACCGGAGGATGAGGAACACAGATGGACTGAGGTGATGGACCAGGCCCATTCACTTAAGTCACCTAATAGCACTACATAAAATTGCATAACAGTGAAAACTGAGACATTTTGTGCACACTGTCCTCTCATTACAGCAAATAACAAATCGTGGATTTGGAAAGAAGTGTATGTCATTTAAACAGACATCATAACTCTGTAGCTTTGATTAGAAAACAAGAAAACTCCTCAGCTGCTGCTGACATTCGTACTTCTCTTGTATCTGCTTATTCCCCTAGCATTGCATAAATTACAGATTATTACTGCACAGTATGAACAAAGAGATAATTACATGAGCCAAGCCTCAACAATTCGCCATTATGCACCCTGTCAAAGGCTCTGTGCTGGTTCAGGAGTATTGCTTTAAGTGTGAGGTGTCTCTTATTACACCCATAACAATCTCAGACAGCCCGTGTCTCTAGGATAGTAATGCCATGCTGGGCTGTGGCGAGCCTCTCCCATTGTTCTCCACGGGATGTTTATAGCTTTGTGCCTGATATATGATAACCAATAAGTGAGAGGTAGTAATTACAAGGCCCACACTGCACCAGATTGCTTGATGAATGCATGAAATAAAAGATGGGGGGCTCTGTGTGGAGGCTAGTTATTACAAAGACATACAAAGACTTGACATACGGCAGCGTTATGAGCGGGAGAATGCTGGCAGGAGGAGAAATAAATAGCATATATCCATTTCCTCCACCAAATGGCAAAGTAAATAACACTGACCCTCTTAAAACAACTTAGCTGCGAGCCAACGAGTGTCCAAATCAAAATACTCAGTTGCACATACACCGAGTCTTTCTTCATTCTCTGTTCAGGTCAAGAAGAAATAACACAATTAGGTGAAATGAAAACACACAAAGAAAGCTCAATGGTATCCTATTGTAGGGCCCAGTACACAGAGCAGTGGTGCGGTCAGACCTTGTGTCTCCTAAACTAATCAGCAGCACGGTGCTATTTATTCTTTATGGATGTCGCTCCAGGAACAGGGAAAAAATCACAAGCCACCCAAGCTCAGTGTATTCAATTCTTCATTTGTTAATCAAGTCAATAAATGCTATCACAGTGGAAACAATTTAATAAACCGTAGTTATTCTTTTGCTTTTAGCTTAGAAAGAGTTAGATCAGATCAATACAATGCTCATGTCTGCACGGTAAATACAGGAAGCAGGAAGCTAGCTTAGCTTAGCGACTGGAAACAAGGACAAAAAGTCCAAAAGTAACAAAATTTGTTAAATTTACAAGGGCCTTGTGGCAGACTTTTTCTTGGCCTGGCAGAGATATAATATGTTCACTGGTGAACTTTAAAGGTGCTGGGGAGGAGATTTATTACCTTTGGACCGTTGGACCGTTAAGTCAAGCTAGCTATGCGATTGTTTCCAAATTTCTTACATTCTCTTTGAGATTTGGGGAAATAAAGTTATTCATTTTTTGTTTTTTGTTATTTTTTTGCAGAGAAAGAGATGATCAGTACAACTCTCATACTATATTTAATCACAGGATTACCTGTTCAATACAAGCCTGAACAACTCGCTAAAGTAATCTTCAACTTTGTATAACCACTAGAAACATTAGCTCTGTTGCAGAGTAACAACATCCTCTTATCTACATCAACTCATCTATATTTTATCTTTTTTTAATTAATTCCAAATAAAAACAAATTACAACCAAAGTGTTCGCTGTAGCCAGGCCTGTAGCCTCAACTTTATTGCACAGATATGGACGTAGTATCAATATTCCCATTGTTAAAGTTTTTTTTTTTAGTCAAACAAAATGTTTTTGAGTTAATAAACCATAATTAGTTTGCTGAGAGAGAGAGTTACTGTTCTTTGTTCAACCCTCGCAGCCGCACATTGAAGGGTCAGTTAAATATAATTCAAACTGCTTTGAAGGTCAAACCCTGATCCACCAGTTCTCCCCTTTAAGAGGCCTTGTGGTTTGGATACTAATGCATTGTGATATGTGCTTCTTACCTTGGAGAGAGATATCTCTGGGATAATAATCTGAGGCCTTCTATGGGCACACTCAGGCTTCTCCAAGCCCTTTCCAATGACCCCTTGTCTTTGAAGTGTGAACTTGAAAACGCTAAAGTGGAGAGGCTGCTGAGTAGTAATGGAACTTCAGTCAAAGCATTTCTGTTTGATTCACCAAAAGCCTCGGCGCTGACGTACAATAAGATATCATCTTGGAGTCTGGAATGTATTTCCTACCCCGCTTGATCAGGCTTAATTTGAAGTTGGAGGCTTGTTTTTTCTACCTGAAGCCAGATCTGATAAAGCAGTACACTCAGCCTTCATCTACCTCAATTTGTCATCTAGAAAGTATAAGACAAGAAGATTTCCTTTCATAGGGCAGGGGTGAATTTACAATTTGATAGTGCAAAGTGTAGTATTTAAGCAGCAGTATTTTCACACTTCACTGCAAATAGTTCACCGTTTGGGGGCCATTTCGTTTTCTTGCTGAGGGTTGCAGGAGAGAGTTTATATCACTCTCAGATCTGTACTAAATACAAAGCTAGAGTCAGTGGCCAGGTAACATAGCTTAGTAAGTATACTGGAAATATAGAGAACTCAGCCATAGTCCAGCTGCACCATTTAAACCCAATGTTAACTCCTATTTTACTTTATCTTACTGCTGAAGTTAGCATTTCATAATAGCATTTTAAAATATCAGTATACATCACAGGTTCATGGTTCAACTGTCCCATTTTAAAGGCTTCTTGAAATACGGCCAACAAATCTAGTTTACATTTCCTGATGTATGGATCCTTCAGAGTCCAAAATATCCCAAGATTCATTGTGTGCAGGTGATGTTTGCAATGTGGACGTTCACTTTAAAGCTAGGAAACATAACCATAGCAGTTTGAACAGTGGAAGGACATGTTTTTAAATGTTGTGAGTCATATCTTATCTATAATATGTAAACCGACAGACAGTGAAATACACAAACTTTTAAGTGCTGTTGTTGTTGCTGCTGCTAAACGACAGGACTTGTGTGTAATGTAAATACTCTATGGATGTAAATGACATGAATAGGAAAAGCTTCACAAGCTGGACCGTCTCATTTTGTTTTGCTGTTGTCGATGTAGACTACAGACACCGTTTGTGTCAGTCTATGTCCTTGAATGGATGCAACACAGACTGTGTCCCAATTGAGGGTCGGCCATGGTCTACGTCAAACGAAATGAGCTTGTGGAGCATTTTCTACTTACATCATTCACCTCCTTGGCGTATTTATGTTTTATGCTGTAAATTTACTCCTTGCTGCTCCAACTATTCCAGTCATGTCACCTCATAGCACATCCACATTGTAAACATCACCTTTACGCCATAAATCTGGAGATAACATTGGGTAATAATCTTGGGTTAGTAAATCCAGCCCTTGAGGGAAACGGTAGGATGAAGAAGAAGCACTAAACAGTTTATATCTGCTGCATCATACATATTGTGTTATATACTCTGCTGTACATGCTGGATCAAACAAACATGGCATTAATATTTGTCTTATATAATGATTAATGATTAATATTGTTATACCTCTGTGAGACTGTGCATGTATTTCTACTTTTGGCTGGAGAAACTGTAACCAACCAATTTCCCCCTGGGACCAATAAAGTATTACTGATTCTGATTTCTGATTCTGATAAAAAAAAAACTTATGTTTTTTTCCACTGCAATAAACTAAAGGAATGAAATTTGATGCTAAACTCAACATGTGTTGATTTTGTTACCTTAAGACAGAGTCAGTCAAGCTGTTTCCTCTTGTTTCCATCCACTAATGTAAAGATTATTTAAGAAATGTGAATTTTTCTGGGTGTTAGACGATATGTATGAGGTCACAGTGTGATATTTAACTCTCAGCATATTCAGCGAGCTATCAGCGTTGATCTTGTATTAATGCCAGACAAGTGCAAAAACTGCCTTGAGCAGACAGAGTTTTAACACAGGAGCTAATAGAGATAGTATGCAGTTGACAGCCAATTCGGTCCTGCAGGGCGAGAGGCCAAAATCCTTGAGTTCCTGCCCCGTTTGAGAAAAGATCAAATGCTCAGTGCAACAGCTGTGGAGCTGCAGGCTCTCCTCATTCAGCCACTAGATGGAAACAATAGTCCTGCGCACTGCACAATAACTCCTGCATTCATTTGTTGCATGTTATGCCTGATTCTGTGCACTGTTTTGTCTTCTGTTTTTTCATGTTGCCAATGCAAATCATCCTATTTATGGATTCACTACATGTATTTGTCTTTGTGTTTTTAGGAAGACCATCGCTCAGCTGGTCCACCCATGGACACCTGCCCCCGTTTAAGTGCAGGAAGAGAAACCCTTCACATATGAACTGACCCTGCAGGGCTCAATAAAGTTTCACATTATAGAGCATGAAAACATTAACAGGAATGGCAACAGAGTAATTATGAGTCAGCAACAGTAAAACACCACTGGGACTATCATTTTACCAGAGGAGCTGGTTATGTTTTACAGTCATTCAGGAGTAAAATAAATGACTCAGTGTGTGATTCAGAGCAGTAGTGGCAGATTTCTTATTATGGATCCAGAGGGTAAAGTTGTTGCTGTTTTAAATTTTCTTCTGTACTTATCATAATTACTTAATGAAGGATAATAATCATGTCAGCTCCATTTGGTAGTTGTTAATGAACAACCATATGGTTTGCTGCTCATGCTGTGACCCAGTACAGTAACTAAAAACTATTAAGTACCTGAATATTTTGGTGGAAAATAACTGACGAAACTGTGGATGCAACAATATCCACTATTTTATCTAAAAATAGAATATAAGAATCTACTTTTCAGTTGATATTATGTTTACATTTTGTTGATTTTTAAACAAATAAAATCTTCTCAGTTTACAGTACAGTACTGGTGTGAGGCGAGGCTCTTTAGCAAATTAATCTGGATCAAATAGGAGTAGTTTTTACTTTCTTTGAGCAAAAGTAGTTATAAATGTAAGCACAACAACCAGCTCTGCTTTCTGAGGATCCTCATATCCTTCAACAAGACCTTCTACCAATTTGTGGCACCTCTGGTGATCGACCATAAATTGGAGAAGTTTAAGTCAGTGAGGAACAGGAGGTCCCTCAACAAACTGGACAACTCATCTCACCCTCTCTATAGTACACTACAGAAACAGCAGAGCTCCTTCTCTAAACAGACTCATCCATCTCTGCTGTCACAAAAAAGGTTTTTAGGAAATCATTCCTACTGTTCACAATAACGCTGCTGAACTAGTGTAACCTCCACATATCCTCTTCCATCTGTCTATACACATTATTGTTTATCATCTAGACATGTGTAAATATTATTTGTCGCTATCTTATTGTTTACATTTTTCTTTATCCCATGTATACATTTAGTGTGTATATGTACGTGTGACTATATGTATATACGTGTAAATTCTTCATTTTGTTAGTCTCTTCTATTATAATAATAATACACAAGTATCTATTCATGGTTCAAACTTTTTGACAAATATCAGGATACTACTTCCAATAAACAGCAGAAGAAGAAGAGAAATGGAAGATTTATGATCATTTATCTATATTTAAAGCTTTCTGACAAATAGCAGCATACTACTCCCAATAAACAGTAGAAGAAGAAAAGAAACGCTAGATCTATTTATCTGTGGTTCAAACTTTCTGACTAATAGTAGGATACTACTCCCAATAAACAGTAGAAGAAGAAAATATATCTATCTGCAAAGAAATGGGGTGTATATATTGATATATCAGTGTAGTTATTATAATATAGTTTTAGATAGTTTGCAGATAGTTTTTATTTATTAAATGAGAGCTGCGGGACAACATATTTACATTGTGGTGTTGGTACTTTTACACTTAGAGTACTATTCAGAGCAGACATGTCGGAGGTATTTGACCATCCTCCAGCATCTGTCTGATAATTTTCCTTGTGTGGTGCTCGGGGTGAAATGTGAGCGTCACGGAGCGCCCACCTCCTCCTCCACCTCCTCCTCCTCCTCCTCCTCCTCCTCCTCTCCGTCTCTCTCCCTGACTGAAGTCCCACTGAGCGGCTCTCAAACTTCAGTGTCGAGCCTGAAAGCGGAGAGGACGAAGACCCCGGAGCTGAAAAAGAAACAAGCCACAGAGACACAGACAAGAGACAGGCGGAGAGACGGACAGACAACAGCGGCTCAACAGCTCTCCGGACTCCGCTACAAGCGGCGCAATCAGCCGCTTGTTTCTCCGCAGTTTATCCGCCGGTCCTGACGGGTTCGGGGGTTGAGGATTTTAGGACTCTCCGCTCTCCGTGTGTGATTTTCTTTTTGTATTTTTCTTTTTATCCTCCATTGTTTTTCGAAGTTTCCGACTGTCACGTTTTTAGTTACGGACTCTCAGCACATCTGTCTACAGGATTAACCGATTTAATTCAGCGTTAAATAATTAAACAGTGCGCTAGTGTCTTTTTCTTTGGAGTATTTTTTTTTCTAACGGAGCGGTGTCGGTAAAGCCTTCGCCATGGGGAAATAGCGGGGATCTCTCTGTCTTTTTCTGCTGTCGACCCCCGTGTTTTTGACTTTTTCATTTCGTGCTTGTTTTTAAAAGTCATAATATATATATATATATTTCTAATCTACAACAATGAGCATGGATGGTAGTCCGTTAAAGGTGGTGATTTTTCTGTGGTGTCTGCTGGTTATTTCTGGCTCCAGCTTTGAGATTGGCTCCTACGATCTGGAGCGAGGCAGACCGGCCAAGTGCGAGCCCATCGTGATCCCCATGTGCGAGGGGATCGGCTACAACCTGACCCGGATGCCCAACTTCATGGACCACGATGACCAGAAAGAAGCAGCCATCAAACTGAACGAGTTTGCTCCTCTTGTTGCTTACGGCTGCGATGTGCACCTCCGCTTCTTCCTGTGCTCCCTCTACGCCCCCATGTGCACGGACAAAGTGTCGACCTCCATCCCAGCCTGCAGACCCATGTGTGAACAGGCCAGAGAGAGGTGCGCCCCCATCATGAAGAAGTTCAGCTACACCTGGCCTGACTCCCTCGACTGCTCCAAGCTGCCCACCAGAAATGACCCCAACGCTCTTTGCATGGAGGCCCCTGAGAACGAAACCAAGACGGAGATAATTAAGAAAGGAGAAGGCATGCTTCCGGTGCCTTCTCGCCCCAGGCCGCCGGGCACCACCGCCGGACGCTCACCGGGCAGCATTGGCTCCTGCGAGAACCCGGATAAGTTCCAGTTTGTGGAGAAGAGCCAGTCGTGTGCGCCTCGCTGCTCCCCGGCCGTCGACGTCTTCTGGTCCAGACAGGACAAGGACTTTGCCTTCATTTGGATGACGGTGTGGTCCATCCTCTGCTTTGTCTCCACCGCCTTCACTGTCCTCACTTTCCTCCTAGAACCTCATCGCTTCCAGTACCCAGAGAGACCCATCATCTTCCTCTCCATGTGCTACAACGTCTACTCTGTGGCCTTCATCATCCGCTCGGTGGCTGGGGCTGAGAACATCGCATGTGACCGAGAGCATGGCGAGGTCTACATCATCCAGGAGGGGCTGGAGTCCACCGGCTGCACCATCGTCTTCCTCATCCTCTACTACTTCGGCATGGCCTCCTCTATCTGGTGGGTCATCCTCACCCTCACCTGGTTCCTGGCTGCAGGGAAGAAGTGGGGTCATGAGGCCATCGAAGCTCACAGCAACTACTTCCACATGGCAGCTTGGGGCATCCCTGCTCTAAAGACCATCATCATCCTCACGATGAGGAAAGTAGCCGGGGACGAGCTGACGGGGCTTTGCTACGTAGGGAGCATGGACTCCGGGGCTCTCACTGGCTTCGTCCTCATCCCTCTGTCCTGCTACCTGATCATCGGCACGTCCTTCATCCTCACGGGCTTCGTCGCTCTCTTCCACATCCGCAAGGTGATGAAGACGGAGGGCACCAACACAGAGAAGCTGGAGAAGCTCATGGTGAAAATCGGCATCTACTCCATCCTCTACACGGTGCCGGCCACCTGCGTCATCGTGTGCTACTTCTACGAGAGGCTCAACATGGACTACTGGAAGCTGAGGGGTCTGCAGATGAAGTGCGGCTCGTTCAGCGGTCACAGCGGCGACTGCTCGCTGCAGGCGTCAGTGCCCACCGTGGCCGTGTTCATGCTCAAGATCTTCATGTCGTTGGTGGTGGGCATCACAAGCGGCGTGTGGGTTTGGAGCTCTAAGACGCTCCAGACCTGGCAGGGTCTGTGCAGCAGGAAGCTGACAGACAGGACTAGTAGCAGGAAGCCCTGCAGCGGCGTGAGCTGCGGCAGCACGCACTGCCACTACAAATCTCCTGCTGTGGTTCTGCACATGGCCAAGACTGACCTGCACTCAGACAACCCCACGCACGTCTGAGAGGGAGCGTGCGTCCACATACACACACACACACACACACACACACACACACACACACACACACATAAGAACACACACATACACAGCCAAATGCAAGCACATGCACACTCACACATGCACACACACACCTATGCCCTGTGTAAGGAGCTGCTAAAGACTTTTTAAGAAGAAGAGTGGTTGAATTGAACTGTCAGTTACTCCTCTGCTGCTGCCAAGGGACACACAGGTACAGGCATCTCTATGAGAAACTAGCTATAAACAGTATTCAGTTCATAAAAGGGAAATGTTCAGTATTGTTCCCCATATTTTTCTGTTCATAGTGTTCTGTGCAGTAGACATGCCCGTTGTTGCAAAACAAAAACAAAACAAAACAAAAAAGAAAGTGAGAGACTGTTATGGGAGGCATGTTGGGAAATATTAGTCTATCCTCCTCCTTGAAAGTGGCATGATTATCTGTATAAATCTGTATAAATGTTTTATTTATTGTAAATATATTTAATTTAAAGTTCACCTTGGCTCTTATCAGATTTGTTGTTTAGATACATTTATTAAAGGTCAAGGGAAATTAAGTGCCTTTTATAAGAACTCTGGTTCTGGCCTTTTGTTTTTGGGAGGATAACAATAAATTTGTGAAATTCACGTTCAACTTTTATCGCTGCCTGATTGTTATTGTCATCACTTTGGTTATCTCATAATGAATGTTTAACTACCTCGCCAAGTCTTGTAAACACATTTAATAGTCACAAATGATTGCTCATTTCAAGCAAGTGTTGTCTTCTAAGAGCAACCGCGACACATCCCAGAGGCGTCCGCAACAATAATCCTCAAAGAGAATGGCTGATTAGTGGAGTGACAAACTACGGGGACGTATTAATGTTTTCATCACGGTCTTAAAAATGCAGCAGCAGTTTTGTTTGGAGGACTATATTTAATTAATGGTTGTTTTAATCCTGCCACAGAATCAGTTGTTGTTGCCCTCACTCGCTGCTCCATTTGATCCCTGAGCAAACACTCAACACTTTGATGTGAGAGGACAAATCTGAAGAGGGTTTGAGCCTCCCATCGCATGGTTTCACTGACAGATTTAAGTCGAGCTCAGGCACTCTTAAATTGTGGTTGCTCATTCAATAGATGGATTATTAACTTAATATTAACATTTCTGTGTGGTTAGTGGCTCTTGGAAGCTGTGTTTTGATATGAATTGAGGGAATTCCAGCACACAAAAGATCCAAATTTCCATATTTAAATGTTTGAATTTGATATACTGCAAGGCATTTTTTTGTTTGGCCGAGGAAACAATACATCATAAATCCTTCAGAAATACAATATAATCACTGATACTGATTCACAGAAAAAGTATGTATAGCATTATTTTCATTAAATAAATTCCCTGAGTTGGGTCTCGCAAGTAACTTTTCAGTAATAAAGTCGGGTTTTATTATGCTCAAGAGCCACCATGTTTCTCCGATGGTCCATAAAAAAGTGAAAATAAATAGCTGTTACATTACGGGACTTTAACGTTTTAAGTGCCAACGTAAATTGAAACCACACATAGCAAGTCATTTCACAGCAAAACACAGTGGAAATTACGGTGTTTGACAGCACAGGAATTGATTGTTTATTATGTCTGTGTGTGTAATTGTGTGCTGTGTCACCAGCAGCGGCAGAAGCACGTGGGAGTGATAGCATGGAAAAAACTGTGATGACCAGGAGCTTGTTTTCATTACGTTACTGGAACCTCCGCAGTGTGAACCAGGCGTGTGCTCTCCGACATCTCCAACAGTTTCAAACTTTGTTTTGTTTTCATTTTTCCATCATTTGCATTCCAGCCGAGTTAAAATAAGATCCGTGTACTACGGCTTGTTCCGCACACACACACACGTTACTATTCATTTACTAAAACACACACTAGTTTAAATCAGAGATGCATTACATGTGTGTAGTAAATTAACCTCACTTCCACCCCGGTGCAGTGTTGTGTGGATCTGTTCAATGGCTGAGTTAACTTCAATTACTTATTCCTTCCTTTTGCAGAACAAGATGTGGGTTAACTACCAACATCCTCCCTTTTTTTTTTTTTTTTGTTTTCATTACTCAGCCATTGTAGACGCTGTCCATGGCTTGGCAGGCGAGTGCTGCAAGTCCTGGACTCTGACACTGTGTGGATCACATTTAACTATTAAAAAAAAAAAAAAAAAAGAGGAGGGCTGTTTTACTTGGAGCGAACTCGCAGCTCACAGACTCGACTGGTGGTGTTTCAGCCACATGTTCCAGTTCATGGGTGCTTGAACGGACAGGGGTAGAGGGGGGTGGAGACTGAAGGGGGCGCGTGCTTCCTCCCCAGTTTACACTCCAGTGACATGACCCAGAGAGGCCAAACACTTGCTGTGTGAGACACAAACCAGCTTGTCCCACCTGTGCTGAGCTGATTAGATAGGAAAAGATATAGCTGCAGAGAGTCCAGACATGAGGGTTGGACTTTTATTTTCCTTTCTCAGCATTTCATTTTTCATCGCCCTGCCCTTTCTGTGTTTCTTTTCGTCTTTATTTTTCCACTTATTGCTGAATACGACCAAGATAGGGTTTAAAGGAATTACAAAGGTCAACAGAAATGACTTGTTATAGCAGCAACAGGATGTCTTTGCTCCGTTTCTCTTTCCACAAATATGAATTCTATCACTACATTTCCAGGTCACTGACGGCTATTTTTAGCTTCTCTCTGCCTCTCTCTCTCTCGCAGAGGAAAAGAATCACATGGCACACTGCTTCAGATAGAGGCAAGAGAGAAAAAGGTTCATTCCAAAAACAGTGTTTGTTTGAGCTGTGGTTCCTTTGGCGCCAGAGATGTGGCTGCCGGGAACACCTTCCCTTCACACACACACACACACACACACACACACACACACCTGAGGTCTGCAGTGCTGGAGCGAAGCCAACCAATCAACACCAAGCTTGTTCTGAAGAAGACCCCACCCCGTCTTCCAGTAATGTCCAATTTCAGGAGCAAGTAAGCTCGGTCTCATTCGAAAAGATTTAGTTTGGCTCCGTCTCCGCGCTGTTTTTCTTCTCCTCTGGCTCAGGAGGTTAAATAGTGTCAGAGTCACTCGCACTGAGCAGCGAGTTTGTCTGGGCCAAAAGCGAGACTACTCCCAGAAAAGGCAACACTTTTCCTCACAGGTTTCTCAGGAATATTTCATTGTGTTAACACGGAGCCGAACACAGCGCTTGTTGATTTTAAAGCAACACAGAGCAGGTCTATTGACCTAGGCTTTGTATGATTTGTTTTTTTGTAAAAAGGCGTAGAAACACCTCAGCGGTTATCCTGCTTTAGATGCTGACACCATGTTTTTGTGTGCTGAGAAGAAATCCCTCCATCTGGTCATGGGTCTGATTAAAGGCGATCATTATGGCATCAATGTGCCTCCCTCATAGACTTAAACCCCTGCCCACCCCTGAGGGGAAAAAAGAGAAAATAAAGCATCCTTCATTACCCTGCCCTCCCTCCTTCGGCAGTCCCTCACCCCCCTTGAGCACTATCCCTTTCCTGTGCTGTTTTGATGTGTAAATGAGCGTATTGAAAACCTGCAGGCCCCCAAAGAGATGCTTTCCATGAAAATGCAGCAGTCAGAGAGCACCAGAGTTCACACAGCTCAGCACTCCTCGCAACCGGACTCCAATCAGACACCCAGTTGTACCCTGCTGCTCTCTTGCTTGTTAGAACAAGAAGCAAACACACATAAAATCACACACACATACACGGTTGCACGAAAAGTATGCTGATCTGTATCATTACACAGACATAAACATTTAGACGCCAACCTCTGAGAGGAATTCACTCCAAAGGTAAAAAACAAAAAAAAAAAAAAAAAAGAGGTTGAGTTTGAGAATTTGGCTTTACAGCTTACACTATTTTTGATATACAGGATACAGTGCCGAGTGGCTGAAGTGGCTGAAGAGATGAAGCAGCTGAAATTTTTCTGCAGCATTTATCACGTCAGTGAAATGAAAGCACGCGGCGCTGAGAGATTAAACGTCTGTTTGGAGTTCAGAGGATGTGTTTGGTGGAATTTCAGCAGCACTGCGGAGGAAAAAGTCTAGAGAGGTTTTCAAAATAAAATGTTTTCTAATCGACAGTGACACCTGTTTAAATTCATTTAAATATACTCAAACCTCATGCAAACTATATGATCTCCAATCTTTATCTTTTTATTTAAATGATGAAGAAATTACTGCCCAGGGTTAAAGATTATCACTCTTGATTGGAGAGGATTTTCTTTTTAAGTGATCTGAGTTGTACTTGTACTTGTTGAGAGCTGAAGGACAAACTCAGTCTCCAGATATTGTCCTTTCATCTTCATCTAACAGTAAAAACATGAACTAGAACTAGAAGGAACCATCCCGATGAATTTAAATTGGAGCAAAGTATAAATTAAACATCAGTCAAAAGTGGCTCAACCCAAGAATAAAAAAAAAAGAAAAAACAATACTTAAAGATCCTGTTGTCTAAGTTTTAAAGCAAAAGTTAACTTGTTCTGCTTCTGTTTCTACTTTGTTAGCATGCTAACAGTTAGCATCACAGATACTGAGTCACTGTAGTGTGTAGTAGTGACCTTTAACCTCAAATTAAAAAAAAAAAAAAAGCAGGAACAAATGACGCAGTGGATTCACTTCCATATTTACAAGGATCCTACGACTTTTTACCTCGAGTGAAAAGTTAAACATGAAACAGACATGAAACATGAAATAAGGAAGTTAATGTTTTTAACATGCGGTTGTATTTCATTGCAGTGAATACAATGTTTAATTAATCACATCTAGATCTCGTTCCTACAAAGATTAAATCCACGTCCATTAAGTCTATTTGGGAGACATGCAGGTTGGGTTAGTCGGAGACTCTAAACTGTATCGTACGTGTGGAGATGAGTGGTTTTTTTGTTTATATCTTGGTCCAGGACGTCCTCTGACCTCAGTCGGTTGGGATCTACCACTTAACGACATCAGACGAGTCAGAACGGATGAAGACTAAACACCGTTTAGATGACATTATGAACACTCTGCAGAAGAAGTTCGAAGAAAAAGTTTCCAGCTTTTTGCTGTTTCTTTTTTTTTTTTCTTCCCCCCTCCATGTGTTTTTTTTCCCCCAAGTCCTTTGATCAATAAGCAGAAGACAGAGAAGTAAAGCTTTCTCATCCCTCTGTACCCGTTCCTGTGCTCTGTGTGCCTGTGGCTGAAGGAGAGATGAATCGGCGAACAGAGGGAGGTTCCGCCGTTCGCTCTCGCTCTCTGAAGCCAACAGCATCGCTGTGATCACTCTTAATCTCCTTTGCCACTCTGCTGCCATCTCCTCAAATACATTCATCTCATTTCCAATAGTCTTCACTGCCTCTTCTTCCTTTCTAATTAGGCACCGTCAAGATTTCAGAAGTCACCCTTTGGGGTTCTGCAGCATGCGAGATCGCTCTTTGAGCTCGGGGGTCAGTGATGGCAAGTATTTGTTTGAGGGTTAAATCACAGCAGGCCTTTCATCATGTTGTTATGTTGCACGATCAGAGGCTTGGGATTATGTAGGTCAGACGTTGGAGAGTGAGAGCTCCCCTTTTGTAGCTGCCATTTTTATTCAGTTGCTAGGCAGCACCCGCTCTAATCTCTTGTACCAAAGAGTCTCTCCCCGGAGAAAAAGAGAGGGAGCAGGACTTACAAAGGACGGGGGGGAAAAAAAGTGAAAACAGCGTCAACAAAGAACGTAAACCCATGCAAGGACTGCTCTTAGAAACTCTCTAAAGGGAGGGAGTGTAAAAGGACAGGATGTGGGAGTCTAAGTTCAGCCCTGAAACCTGCTCTGGCCCTGCTGAACATCTTTAAACCCCTGTGGTTTTGTTTGTGCCATTGACTGAATAACTAAAGGACAATCGACCAATCACACAACTCCAGCAGCAGCAGGAAGAAGGTTCGATATTCAAATCTGTAACCCTTTTGTAAAAATTGCTGGGGAACGTTATTTTTAGTGTTCGGGTGTAAGAACTTGCGCCAGCGGGGTCAGTGAAAAGGATTTTTGGCACAAAATGTCCGTCAGCAGGAACCAAAGTGCATCAGAACCGATCAATCGTCTGGCAAGTGTGTCTGCTGTCGCATTGCCGCTGCGCTGCCACCCCCCCCTCACCCCAAATGTGCTCATGTCACGCTCTGCCATCAAAGGCTCACCCCCTTAGCTCTGTGTTCAGATACCCCCTCCATCACCACCACCACCCTCCCTCCCCCAGGCTCAGGGTAAGGATCTGCCATTCTCCGCTGCATATCGTTCTCTTTGATTTTGGAGTTTTGAAGTTTGTTTCTTGTCTGTGTTTTCTCCTCTACCCTCTCCTTTAACACTCACTTGTGTTTTATATTGACTTGTCTTGATTCATGAAGTTTCCAGATGATGTGTGCTCTGCCGACTTGGCACTGTAACACCGCTGGCTGCTGCCGCTGCTGCCTTGTAATCACTTGTAGCATACCTGCATTTTATCATTTAACATTTGCAGTGTCAGAAGAAAGCCAATAACTTTATGAAAGGGAAGAAATTAAGCATATTTTAGGGACATTTGGGGGGAAATACATATTTTCACCATCTTGCCAGAAGTTACATGAGAAGATTGATCCTTCTTCTCATGTCTGCACAGCAGAGCCGGCAGCTGGTTATCTTCCGTTACCTTTAGACAGAACAAGGCTAACTGTTTCCCTACTGCTTCCTGCCTTTATGCTAAGCTAAGCTAAATGATTTCATTCATGAGAGTTGTATGCTAACAGTGTGCACCCTCTAAAAATACCAGACCATCTCTTTAATAGATACAGGAGCAAGTGAGTAAGTGTAGGACACAAGTAGCAGTCGACAAGACGAAGTCCAAAGATATAAAAGTCTTTTGTGAAGCAGCTGAAAAGTTTGTAAGGGAGGTGTGTGTGTGTGTGTGTGTGTGTGTGTGTGTGGAGGGGGGTGTAATTGGCTAATTAAGGAGAAGTTGTGTGTGATTGGTGCATGTGAGAGACTGTTAGCGATGGAAAGTGTTCTTTAGTGCTGGTTTCTGTTCCCGTTTTCTCCAAAAATGAACTTGCTAATTAACTTGCATTTGTACTTTTCGTATATTACGCAAGCAGCTGGTGAGGTTGTCCAGAGTTGTTTGTATTTTTGTGGAGAAAATGAGACAGAAAATTAAACGGGACGTTTTGGGGCAGTTCAAACACTTTTCCACAATTCCTATCATCAATTAAGCTTTTTTTTTTCTGGCCGGGACTGTTGACTCAAGCTGATCACTGTACATTAGCCAGTCTGTGTAGTAAAGGAAACCAGCTGGGGCCACATTCACTCTAACACTGGACCTTTTGTCAAGGTCTCAGCCCCCCTACAAGTAAAATAAAAAACCTTGTTGCATGAGAGATACTCTTTGTGTAGAAGCAGACATTGTTCCTATTGTGGCGTGTCAAAGCTGACATGCCAGGTCCAACACAGTGCTGAATAAACTGTGGTTTGTGTACATACTGTAACTGTAGGCTGTGGAAAAGGAGCGAGGCAGCGGTCTGTGATGATCTTGGCGGCCAGTGAGGATTTGGCATGCGGAGCAAGAGCTAGAGCAGCAGTACCACATGCAGCCCTTTCCCTCAGGATAATAACTGCTTGTGGAGCAGCGAGGTTAGAAAACCTGCAAGGATCAGCCTTCCTGTTCACACCCCATCATGCATGAGCTGGCAGGATCCTTGTGTTGTTCTGGTCATGAGACATTTCCTGTGTGTGTTTTGGGGTTGCATCTGGGCTTGTTTACAGCCCCGGCTAGAGCCTCATTAAGTGGAACATGGCATTAGGCGAATGTTGGGGGGGGCTCAAGTGCCTATTAGTGGGGGCCTGGTCTGTAGCCCCAAACCAGAACCCAACTGGGCCAGGTGGTTCATGCTAAAGCCTGGTTTCCTCAACACAGCTAAACAAGGCTAAACAAGGCTTACTCATTAGAAAAATGTGCATCATTAATTTCCAAAAAAAGAAAAAAAAAATCCCCTTCTCACAAACACCACATGTTTTATCATCCGCTGTAATTTGTTCGCTCGACTTTGAGTCAAAAGAAAAACACTGGTGATATTTTGTTCTCATATCATCAACAAACTCACGATAAAAAAAACCTAAAGCAACAATCTGTTTGTGTGTCTCTCTGTACCTTATAACCTCTCTACTATGTCTGTGCCAAGCACCAAGCACAACAGGTCACAAATGTGGACTTTAATTTAATATAATAGTAATAATGATATTAAAAAAAACGCTTCATTATTTGCTAAAACAGCAGGACACTGTAGGTTTAAACACACCTTTAGTAAACAGGAGTGAATAGTGCGTTTGTTGGGGAGGAGGGACTATTTTCAGTGGTGGATTAATACACATTCGGTGTCCTGTTGAATATTTATGGTGAGTAATAACTACAGTGCAGACATTCATCATGATGCAGGAACAAGTCACCCAGTGCATCAGTGTTTCTACTGAACAAAAACGTAAAAACATAAAAAAAAAAAAAAAAAAGTGTATCCCTGCAAAGACTGAGCCAGGAACATGAATGAAAACAATTTGAGCAAACTGAGGTGTCTTTGGTTCACCCCCCCCCCCTCTCTGGTTTTTACATGTACAAAGATCTTCTCATTCATTTCACTATGACCCTCACAGGTCTCTCTCTCTCTCAGCAGCAGCTACATGAATTCCTCCAGTGTGAAGTGTCCTGCAAAGACTAAAGCTGTGCAGCAGAGGACAAAACAGAGAGGGATTATCGTCCTCCTCTCTCTCCCCCCTTCATCCGCCTGTTCTGCTCACGCACACCCGCGCTGTGTAACACTCAACATAATCAAACACTCACCCAGTGTGACACACAACACAACCAAACACTCTTCTGGGGCTGTGCTACTAAAACAAACCCTCCGCTGGAACCCCCCCTGGGGGGTGGGTTTTGAGAGGAGAGTGGCGGAGAAGCTGAGGAGGCGGATGTGAGGAAGGCCAAGAACTCATGGTGTTTATGCTGAACAGCCAGGGAGTGGGAAACGCATGGAACACGATCCCCATGTTTTCCTTACCCCAGCTAATCCGACAAAACGACAGAGGGAGCAGATTCCCTTACAGAGAAAGCTGCCACTTAGATATTTATCCTCACTAAGGCAAACATCTGGCCCCGGCGGGCTCTTTTCATACGGTGATATGAGTGGGTGTGATACTCAGCTACATTTATTTGGGTGTGAAGTTTTAATTAAAAGTGAAAGCAATGCCCGCCGGCCAACCCACACCCCCCTTCGGCTTTTGTCTACCCCCTGAGCTTCATCTGAGCATAGAATGAAAAGAGAAAAGCATAACTAGTGAAGAAGAGACAGACAGATGGCAGAAAAACAGACGAAAACAGACAAACAAAGAAGACGAAGAGATGGAGACAAGAGATACACAGTAATTTATCTACTCAAGACGTGTTCAGAGTGTGAAATTTCTCTTCTCGCTGTTTGTTTTCAGTTGCAGTCAGATGGAACAGCCTGAGTTACAGACAAAGTGCCCGTCGTCACACACACACACACACACAGAGGGGTGAGGAGAGGAGGGTGTATTACTTACAGAAAAATCTGTTTAACTCTCCAGAGTCTAGTTTTTTTCAGAAGCACCCATGCATGTAAGATCACACACAGAAAAATGCTCATCCGTCCTTGTTTTCATGAAGATTTTCATCTTCTTTATCAGGTCATCCTTTCCTGAAACATCAAGATTTTTTTTTTTCTTTTTTTTTTTTGTTAAAGTAAACCCTAACGCTGCATGCATCTTAATGCATTGTTGGTCACTTTCAGAGCAGCAGTTTTTACGAGTGAGACTGAGCTCACGCTGTGTTTACCAATCGCCTCCGGATACAAAGCGCCGGGGCCTCATTTATGAGCTGGCGCACAGATTCTCTCATCACTTTAAACTAAAAAAAGCACATTGTACGAACACCTTGTTTATAACAACACAGGTAATAAAGCTCAGCCCCCCCTACTTCATCTGTAAGTTGTAATTGCCTTCAGGAGACAGCAAAAAAAAAAAAAAAAAAAAAAACTTCTGTGCTCCCACATGATAAATGCTCCAGGCTATTTTAAATTAAAGCATGGCCTGGTTTTTCTCTTACACATTTGACAAGTTAAGTTTTTTAAAAAATGCTACTGTAGATTTCTACATGTCATTCCAATTTATTTATTTATTTATTTACTCTGTAGATATTATAATAATTAGTGATTAGTGTTGTATAGAGTAGCAGAAAGTCTCACTAGAGTAGAAGATACTCGACCTTAAATAACTTTGGTAGAAGTTCAAGTCAAAAACTAGAATGATTCTCCAATAAAAGTCTTAAAGTATCTAGTATTTACTGTACTTAAGTAATCTATAATTAAATGTACTTAAGTAATGAAAGAAGCACAAGTACATGTTAATAAAAACAGAAGAATATTATGAAGTTTATCCAGCACTTTAAAACATGGAACAACTATTTTCACAGTCAAATTTTAAGTTTCTCCATCATTCAACCTTTAAGATGGAGCCTACATCAACATGATGTTGAGTCTAAACAGTCACATTAGACTTAGAGTGAACCGGCGAAAACACCACATTTACTTTACTCTGATTTTTCTAACAACACTGAACTTTGAAAATGTATCGTAATGAGTAAAAGTATGTAATTAAGTTAGGAAATTGTAGTGAAAGTTGACAGAATTAAAGCATAGTGAAGTGCAGTTGTGATGTATTATTACTATAATATCATTACAATAGACATAAACAAGAAAATACTTTATTTTAGGCTGCGGTTAAAGGAATAGTTGAGCTAGTTTTTAGGAAATATGCTACGTGGTCACATCTGTTTTGATATGATCATCTTTAATTGAGAGCACCTAATAAACTGATTATTTCACAAATACTCAGAACACATTATAAGACTTTTTTGTTTCTTTTCATATACTTGAATTACACTTTCAAAATCATCATGTTTGTAGGAACATCTTGTGTGTACGACGATCTTCTCTTCCTGCTGTTCTCACGGTTTGAAAAACAAAAACACAACAAAAACCCCTCTCGCCTCCGGTGGTATCACTGACAGATGTCCAGCGCACGCATAAGTTAATGAGTCTCACCCCACCTGACTGTCTGCCGGGATCTTTGCAAGGAGCAAACGGCGGCCTATCATGTGTTACCTGGCTGTGCTCTCAGCGTGAGAGGATGTTAATTGGCGGTGAGGCGCCAGTCTCTCCCCATCCCCTCCTCTGGCGTCAGTCAGAGCCAGGAAAGGTGGCATAAAGCCTGGCCTCGCGGCGCTCCAGACTCCCTGAGCTCCAGAGGGAACCAAGAGGAGGCATGATCCGTGTGTGTGTGCGTGTGTGTGTGTGTGTGTGTGTGTGTGTGTGTGTGTGTGTGTGTGCGGAGGCCATCGCTAAAGCACACACCTGGCCTGAACTTGTACACTTGAATGGAAAACCTGCACAGAGAGCAAAAGAAGGGGGAACTCAAAAGTTTTTCTTTCAGGAATAAAAAGAGAGAATTATTTTCAACTCAAAAAGCCAAAGTCGCTCAAAGAAAACCTCCCGTCTCCTGCCTAGTGCCGTGCAGAGTTCCCTCCTGGCTGATTGGAGTTCACCCAATGCGTGTGCATGTGCGTGTGTCTATGTGTGTGACTCTCCTGGCTCCTGTCTGCCGTCCGTCTGCCTCCCCTGGATTGGACTCCTGTCGCCTTCGCCGTGAAGGGCCACTCAACCTGGGTGGATATTCTTTCCTTCACATCTGCTATGAATTTACCAGAGCCAAGGCATTCAAAGGCTCCTTTATGGAGCCATCAGGAGCCCTGTGACTGCTTGCTATTAAGACACATGCACACCTTGGCATACACACACACACACGAACACACACATGCATTAAGCACACACTGATTTGCGTACATGCACACATTTACCCTCCTATCTGCATCAGCCTTTCTCTTTCCCACACAGTCACAAACTTAAACATGTACATACACACCTCCGCAATACACAAAAATCTGAACTTAAGTCAGCCTCAACAGCTGCAGCATCTTTTTTTTCCTTCTCTTCTCTACAGTGAATCAGCCGTGCATGGTGGAGTGGTGTATGGGTGGTTATTGGGCCATTACACACTTTAATCTATTTATCGCTGACAGGCCTCTCTCTGGGCATATGCACACTCCAAAGAAACATGAGCTGTTACAGCAGCAGGATCAGTGCAACACTGATCAACTTCATTTTTTATTTATTTTATTTCATTTTTTTTTTTTTTTTTTGCTATTAGATGATTTTGGAAAAACACTTTCAGGTTTGGCGTAACAGGGAATTTATTTTTTGCCTTCTATTAGATTAAGATTTTTTAAATTTTTTCCGACTCTACTTTGTCAAACGGCAACTCAAATGGAAATATCGTTTAAAAATAATACTTTTACATTTTAAAAAGCTAATTTGCTTTCTCACAGAGGTTAAAATTTAAAGAGTGATACCACTCTCACGTCCGTACGGTATTAAATTACCACCTCTGTCTGAAGCTAACAAAGTCTGTCTACCTACAACTCCTCCATAGTTTCCCAAATAACACATTATATCTGTCTCTAAAGTTCATTCGTTAATATCCTGTGTTTTGTTCCCAATGGTCGCACTAAAAAAAAGCTTCAGGTAAAAACATCAACTTTATGATCACGAGTGGTTATGTGCCGAAACTTTTCTCAGCAGGACGCGGTGACACAACCAGACTAAGTGTTTTCCACTGGTTCCAGTCTTTCTACTAACCTGTTTGGCTCAAAGGTTATAACTCTCATCGGTCCGTTTAAGACCAGTGGGTGTAATATTGATCTTTTCCCCTCTCTCTCAATAATTATATTTCCCAAAAATGTCAAACTATTTAAGAACATTGGAAATCGGAAACTAGGCTGAGTCGGTCTGATGGTCCAAAACTAACAAAAGTCTCCCCAACCAGTGCCACTAAAGCTAACTAATTAACACATTATAACTTTGGACATTATGTGTCAGCCAGAAATAGTCCACCAAATGACCCTCATCAATAAATGATGTGAATTTTGTTACTTTTGGACCGGTCCGAGTTCGCTGTTTTCTCTTGTTTCTAGTTGCTAAGCTGAGCTGTTGCTTCATATTTAATGATCAGAGCGGAGGTGAGAGAAGAATAATGGCACAATTCACAGATATGAGAGCATTTTCAGTCATTTCTAACAGGAATTTGTAGCATAGTGAATCGATATATTAATATTTATATCTGACATGACAAAAAAGACAATAATTAATTCACAATTTTTTAGATTTTAGAAAACAAACAAACAGCAGTATATCACTTCAATTTGATAGGTAGATTCTTCTTCTACTGTTTATTGGGAGTAGTATCCTACTATTCGTCAGAAAGTTTGAACCATAGATAAATAGATCTTGTGTTTCTTTTCTTCTTCTACTGTTTATTGGGAGTAGTATGCTACTAGTTGTCAGAAAGTTTTAAATATAGATAAATGATCATAAATCTTCCATTTCTCTTCTTCTGCTGTTTATTGGGAGTAGTATCCTGAAATTTGCTCGCGCGGTCCCCCTCCAGTCTAGAAATGGTATCGTCTGTAACAACCGAGTCTCGAGTAAAACACGTGCGTTTGTTGACAAGTCAACTGTTGTGAGAGAGGAGTCACCAAAGTTATGAATGGGACAGTGAGTGTGTGCGCGCGCCCGTGTGTGGTGAGTGAGTGGTCGAGCGAGAGTGAGGGACCGGGGATTCGCGTGTGCGCGCATGTAGAGAAGAGATTATATGGAGAATGAGAAGCTGCAAAGCGGAACGAATATAGACAAAAAATATAGGTAATATAGATTAAATTTATCTATATGTGTATTGGATAGGATCGAGGAATAACGGCTACAACATTTCAAGACCCAAACAAGCCTCTTGTTTGTGTTTCCACCTGTTGTCAACAAGTTAGAGCGGGTTAGCCCCGAAGCTAACAGCTAGCTTAGCTTAGCTTAGCTTAGTTTACGGCTAGCAAGACAAATGCTAACACGGAGAACTTCCTAAAGCATGACAACCATCAACCACCTCGTCAGACCAGGTAAATACACACAGAAAGCTGAAAAACACTAGATATAAACGGTAAATGAATAATTTAGACTCACTAGTTCAACAGTAGCAGCGTCGGGTCACCATCGGTCGGACATCCATCCTCCTCGTGCTCTTATTTTATCGTTTTTTGTTTTTGTTTGTTTGTTTGTTTTTGTCGTCTTATCGTTTTTCTGTCAACACTTTTACCTTCTTCCTTTTCTTTGTGGCTCCGACCATGACAGCCACGCTACTGTCACCGACTTAGAGACGCGTTGTTTCCGTTCAATCAACAGTTGCGTTGATATGGATTAACTGGGCTTTTATTTTGAAGGTGGAAAAAACCGGAAATGCGCTTTACGCGTCTTGTAGCTTCGTTCACGTGTTTCAATAAAGTTATTAGAAAAAAAAATGAATTAAAAATTAAAAATAAAATAAAAAAAACGTCGTATGCACCTTCATGTTTCAATAAAGTTATAAAAAAATAGAAAAACGAATAAATTAAAAAAAAAAGGTTTGCCTGTTTCAATATAGTTCATAACAAAACTATAGAAAAACAAATAAATTAAATTAAAAAACAATAATAGAATAAAAAACTGCTTGTTCACGTGTTTCAATAGAGGTATTCAAAATAATAGAAAAATAAATAAATAAATAATTTTGCTTTAAGTGGGAGGTGTGATAACTTTTATAAGATTTGTCTTTAATCTTTATCTTCTCATTCACACAAATTAACATAAAGCTCTTTGAATCAAATATTTTGCAAGAAGAAAAGCTGAAGGATGTGTCCTTCATCAGCCTCATACGTCACATGTCCTGTTTCAAAGGCTCCTACAAATGCAGCCAATCAATCTAGACGATTTTTTCCGGGTCGCAAAGGCTTCAACGATTGGATCCTTCAGAACCAGTTCCAGGATTTATTTGTGCTCAGGTGACATTTGTCATGTGGACTTGGAGGAAGAGAACATTTGTGAAGATGTATAGGACATAAATACAAAATGCTCCGTAGGTCAGATCATCTCAACTCATTCAGCTGAGGTCAGTATCGACCAAAACTTATCAGTCGACCAGGTCCTTGATTTTGGGGACAGCTATAGCAACATCTTGTTCATATGTTCTGCCTGTTTTTGACTGATCTTGTGTTCATCAAAGCTCTAACATTGTTGATGACTCTGCCATTAGCTCTTGCTAGGTTGTATCATAAGCACATGCTTCATAATAAATCCAAAGCCTGTATGTGAGCCCGTTTGAAATCACTAGCTTGAAGATGAAACCTCAGTATGTCACATGAAAGACCTCAGACCACTTATTACATCTACAAGTTTCACTGCCTTTTATCTTTCCTGTAGCTGCTATATCTGGATCCACGAATTCATGTAAATGTACCAGTGATTCTGAGGTTATTCTCCATTTTCGTTCTGGTTTTTCAGATTTAACATTTTTCTGAATTTTGCCAGTATTGTTGATAAAGAGAGAGGTGTGTATATATATATATATATATATATATATATATATATATATATATATATATATATGTATCCTGAATGTATCTGTCTGATGAAAAGCCAGCTGCAGGATATAAGCATTTTAAGCAAGTCAAGTGTGTATCTTGGCAGTGATATGTCTTGTTGCAGTCAAACCAGAGAGGATATATGACTGATATGTAAATGCTGCTTTTTGGAGCCTGCTTGACAGGAAGATTCGGACGGTTACAGAAGAGTGCAGGATTCCCTTTGGGATGAGAGCCGAGTTCCCAAGAGAAAAGGCATCCTCTGAACTCTCCCGTTTCTGCACTCCCTCACTTTTCTCCCTTTTTACTTTGGTTATATCATCAAAGGGAAAGGATGCACATCAGTGGAGAAAATTGGGGAGTGGGGGATATGGGAGGGGGTGCTCTTTTTTGTGAATAATGCATTAATAATCATTTGTACTTGCACTTAAAGCAGAAGGGAGAAAGATATTTAGGGCATGTTGCCTTTATGCCGTGTGCACGATTATGTTACTTTCTGTTCTGGCAGACTGTCAAGATTTTTCTGTCTCTTTCCACCCTTGTCCTCATTTTCTCTGTGTGCATTCCTGCAGCTGCCAGCGTGATAGACGACTGACTGAGCTCATTCTGAAGTGTGCCGTGATATGACACAAATCCAGTTTACGCTTACAGCTCAAAATTCCCTTCGTGCTCCGCAAAACACCGGCTCCACTCCACCGTGTCATGTTGTGTGATGGCACCAGTGAGGCAGGTGTCAAGAAAAAGCAGTTAAGTAGGAATCAGAATAACTTCTTCTTGAAATGGAGAAATAACGTAGAAGGATGTTTATTGAGGTTGAACTGAAAACACTGAAATTTAAAGGATTAAAGGGCAAGGTCACGTTGTAGACTGGTACAGTTTCATTTACATTAGAGGAGGGAGCGACATCACTTGCCTGCTTTTTTTTGGTATATAGACAATCTCTATACTAACTATAACCACTGTTGACATTATAATTGGATAACAACGGTGTACACGGTGTTGTGTGCCTACGAACAGCATAGAGAAACATCCACAGATAAGAAGTGAGCAGTGCTATTGCTGCTATGAACTATGAACTGCTATAAACGGTGAAAAAAATAGACATAGTTCACTATTAATGCGAGTAGCAGCCATGTTGGACTCTCATGTGGAGCTTTTTGAGATTAGATTTAGTAATAGATATAAAAACTATACCATAGGTGAGTCAAACGTTAACCTAAACAGAGGATAATTAGGTGAAATTATGTCTTATTTCAATTATTGTTAATTGGATTTACAAACCAATAACATAAAATGAATAAAATCAGGAGTTAAAATGTTATAAATAATAAAATAGTTCAATGAGAATAAATAATAATAAGAAAAATAAGTTTTGATTTAAAAAAAATAAGTCTCCGTAGTTTACAGTTGTATTTATGACCTCTCTGTTTGACTGATGAGCAGTTTAACTGTCAGTATCAAGTGACTCGTCGCCGCTTTAATGTGGTCACACGCGGTAACGTTAGATTCACTCGCAGATCGTCGTGTCTGGTGGAATGAGAGCGAGAAACACACTTGTCTGCTCGTTGCCAAGTGCCCTCTGCACCGACTTGGACCTGAGGTAAATATTTGCAGGGTGGGTTGATCCGCTCCTGCTCTTTATATACGTATACTCACACTGGGTGGTTGGCTCGGTCGTAGCGCCGCTGCTGTCAGTTTGCTCAGGGTTCAAAGATTATTCTGCACACGGTCAGTGTTTGCTTGAGAGAGAAGAAATAGACCCGCTGCTGCTGCTTCAACCTGTCAAATCAGACTTTGTGATACAATTTTAATATTATCTGTAGAGTATTATGAGAAGATATAATACAGATAAAAACATAGTGCAGCATGTTAAAAGACCTGAGTGTAGAGATGTTTTAACTTTTCCTCTGACATTATCTGCTGTGCTGGCTTCCTTTACATCTATTGGCAGCGTGCTCCATAATTTGGGCACAAAGCTCGTTATCTTTTTTTTTCAGCTGCCTCTGGGAATCTTTAACAAATTTGCATAACCAAGGCAACATAAAACATAACAATAATGATAATAAGTGTACGGTATTTTTTGTAAAGTGTCCTGAGTCGACCTTGTTCCATCTCACACTACAAGAAGTTCAGAACACACTATTTGCTATTTATTTTAAATTATTTAAACCATCTGTGTCCCATTGGAGTATGCTGAGACATAATTTTTGGTTTTGGGCTCCATAATGGTATCGTAGTCCTGAGGTTATGGTTCAGACATCTGTGTTTGTCTGTGTTTAACCATTGATTACAGCCTGGTAAGTGTTTGGCTGTGTGACAAGAGGTGGACACTCTGGCTGCAGTGACCTAAGGTTTTCAGGACAGTTAAAAAAAACAAAAAAATACAAAGTTTCACTCTAAAGAGTCGCATCAACTTTAGAGAGTTGAAAGTTAAAGTGTTGGTCAGAGTAATTTGAACCCAGGGTCTATTTCACCACAAATTCAAACACCGTCTCAAGAAATATTTTATGTTGGTTGAAGTAATATCGAGTTTGACCGTCTTTTGTTTTCACAGCCAAAAAGTTAACAATGAAAGTAAATGGGGCAGTCAGACAAACGTATCTAAATTGTCATTTTTTAACCACTAATAAAACTCAAAATATCACTTAACTTCAGCAGTAGCATGACTAGGGTCCCTACACATAAATCATTTTTAGCTGAAGCCATTATCCTCGCTCTTCATGGATACATACAGGAAAATGATGAATCTGCTGATGTGGAACAACCTCCATCACCAGTTGTTATGAAAACAAGACGTTGGTTGAGTCTTGTAAAAAAATGTTTTTAATAAACTCTGGGTTCACTTACTAAGTTATCAGTACTTCATTTTATGTGTAGGGACCCTATTCATGCTACTGCTGAAGTGAAGTGATATTTTGAGCTTTATTAGTGGTTAAAAATGACTATTTAGATACGTTTGGCTGACTGCCCCATTTACTTTCATTGTTAACTATTTGGTTGTGAAAACAAAAGACGATTAAACTCGATATTACTTCAACCAACATAAAATATCTCTTGAGGGGGAGTTTAACTCGTATTTATGGTGAAATAGACTCTGGGTTCATGTTGCTCTGGACGTCACTTTAATCAATCAGTCAATAAATCGTAGCTAATCGAAGTCCCACAGATTTGGTTGGTGGAGAGGAAAACCAGAGCTAAAAAACATAAATCCTGAATAAAATTAGATACAGTTAATGTAAATGATTCTTTCACATTATGTAACTTACTGTATTTGAAATATTTAGATCTGATTTCTGTTCAATCTCAGGAGCTTTTATATATATATATATATATATATATATATATATATATATATGCTACATAGTCTCATGTACAGTCATGGATTCCTTTGACCTCAACAGGGAGTAAACGTTTGGTGATTAATGTGCGTCTCAGCTGTATTTCAAGGCGTAGGACGAACCGTGTAGAGAATGAACAATACCTCACATGTTTCACTGGTTTGGAACGACCCAGACCGACAGAACTTCTTTTAAAACTTCAAAAAAAAAAAAAAAAGTTTATAAATGATGAATGCATTGTATTTTTTTTAAGTTAACTTCTTGAATTCTTTCACGCTGGAGAGACTACACCTCCTCCTCCTTACAGCGACAAGATCTACTTCAGAGAGTTCATTAGAAGTTCATTCAAATCATTTTGGTGTGAAGCCACGTTTCATTTCCCATAAAACGGTCTCACGGATCTATAACGCTTTTATTTTGAAATGCAGAGGCTCTATAGGTTTGTCCCTTAATTTCAAATTAAAGGGCGATACAAAGCGCTTAAGTGAAATATCATTTTAGGTTTATTATAGCTGAATTAAGCCGCTGCCATAATATGAACTGTCATCAACGAAGCGTTATGTTTCCACTGACCTTTCACATCTGAGACCTTTACTCTGATCCGTCTTAGCTTCTACACCTGTTGCCAAATTACAGATGGCTCAGAGGCTGTCAGCAACTCGCCGCAAGATATTTCAGAGGAATCTCGCCTTCCTCCCTCCTCCTCCTCCGCTCCATACATCACCAACTCAAGCTTCATTTTGTCCGCAAACTACCTGTTCAGGCAGCATTTTTGTGGAGAGTTTCCTGTCAAGCTGGCTCCGACTCCTGAGCAGAGAACGATCATTATTTTTGTCCACAAACAGCTTTAAAAAAACCGCATTCAATTCGACTTGTCTAGACGCTTTAATGATCTTGTGTAAGTATATTGCTGCCTCGTGTCCGCGGCTTCCCCACTGGTCTGAACTGGAAACTGTCTTTCAATGAAATTACCCCATTGTCTTGAAAATGTCCAAGGCAAATTAAAGTTGCACCTGACTGTTGCAGAAACAGAAAACAGGAACCAGCTTGCAAATGCAGATGTTTCTGGAGAAAAGAGGGAGACGACAAACGGTTTGATATTTTTATTAAAAAGTAAAATTAGACATCAGTTTTGGTGGACACGGCTAGTCCGTTTTCCTCCCCATTCATCGTCTTTCACAAAGGTTTACAGATGGCAGTGATGACTTGTCTTGTCTTGTCCGACACAGGGACGATCACCAGCTCAAACACAAATAATAAAACAGGGAGAACTACGGTCTTCGTCCATAGCCTTTATTGGAAATTCTTTACATGTAAATCCTCCGGACCTGCCCAAACCCAGCTTTTAGAGACTATAAATATATATATAAAAAAAGGAAGTGTAAAAGACTTTAGCAGTTCCTCCAAGAATAAAAGAAAGCATTTACAGTCAGGTCTCATTTTGAGAAAAAAGGGGGGAGAGGGAAGAGGGGGGGGCAGTCACCTTTTTGTTTGTTCAATGAAATGTCAAACAGTCAGAACAGATTTGAACAATTGTTAATCATGTCAGGAACAAAGCCCAATTAATCAAAAACTTAAAATAATTAGCAGGGGGGAGAGAGAAAGAAACAAAAAAAACAAAACAATCAGTGGCCAAATGAACAGAGTAAATGTTTTTGATATAACAACATTAGAAAAACACAAGAGAACAACACAGCACAGCACAGACAGAGGAGGACAAACCACCCACTGCCTTTATCAGTATATATATATATATATATATATATATATACTGGATATACTCACTGCCGGGCGACTTTGCCACAGACGACACAAACATCTGCGAATTACAAACGGTTCACTCAACATGTGATTGACAAAATAAAACCAATTTGCCGCTGAAGTTACAAGGAAAATAAAAAGCGGCACTGGACAGTGGCAGTCAGGTGTTTACAGCAGTAAGAAGCTGGAAAATGTTGGGATAGAGAGCAGGAAGAGAGCGCCACCTGGTGACAAACACGGGGACATGCATGCTGGGGGAGAAAAAAAAAACTTCATTCACTTCAGGAGGATTTTCTTCCACATGAAGGAACGAAAAAGCAAAACAAAAACAAAAAAAACATACAAATAAGTGACTGTTTCTGCTGCAACAATGAAAAAAGTTCTGTGTCGACTAGGAGAGCCCTGTTTAAACCTTTGTAATTTATTGGATGTGATTAAGATCAAGTTATCATTTACAATACCAAATAAAATGTGCAAAAAATATCAAATATTCAAAAAAATGCCCGTTTTTTTTTTTCTTAACAAACATCACATTTGTTGTTTTAAACACTGTTTACAAATGTTTATGCACATAACTTCAATAAAGTCTGGTCCTGCAGCTGCTGGCATAGTAGGTGCACTTTACAATCAGAGAGTGCAAACAGACGGAGCATTGAGGTACCGGTTTCTTTTTTTTTTTTTTTTTTTTTTGTTTGTTGTAGTTTTTTGTTGGTTTTTTTTTTCATTTATTTTTTAAAGTGGCAGGGCACTACCGAGGAGGAAAGGCTGGTCAGCTCCACACGCCAACGATGAGACTCGTTAAAAAAAAAAAAAAAAAAAAAGCATCTTGGCACCGAGAGCTGAGATGAAACTTGTTTTTTTTTTTTTTTTTTCTATTTTTTATTTTTTAAAGCATTAAAGTGACGCGACTACACGACGTGTGATCTGTAGTCTCGACCCGGCTTTTTGACAAGAAATGTGAGAAGAACCTGGGTTTGGAAAACGACGACTACAACTAGCGCAAAAAAAAAAAAAAAAAAAATTAAACTTCCTATCATTGTTTATCTATAGACTTGCAGACTTTGACCATCAATACTCTTGGTGGCTTGATGCTTTAGTATTAATTAAGAGCGATTTACAAGGTGAAAACTATTCGTAAATCAACCATCACTGTTGGTTTTTTTTAAAAAGACGAGAAAAAAAAACTTCCTGGAGAGTTTCAATCCGGGTCTTTAACAAAGAGTCACTGTTTGTTTTGTTGTGAAACAGCCCAGGACAGTGATGGTTGATCTATGAATGAGGACAGATGTGAATACACTGTTGTGGAGTATGGGGGGGGAGAGCAAATATATATATATATATATATATATATATATATAAAAACAAAGCAGTGTTTATGAGTCAACGGTAAACTTGGAAATTGAAATCAAAAAAAAAAAAAAAAAAAATCTTAAGAGCTACAAGGACCTCTCCATCATCTCTTGTCTTAAAAATAATATCATAACCAAATATTAAACATGTTACAAATATAAATCAGTTTTCTCATTTTTCCAAAATATGAACATAAATTCAATAACACGAAAAACGTCCTTCTGAGGATTGAGGCCCCGCTGGCTGTCAGAGGAGGAGATGGAGGGGTCTTGATTTGTTTCTTTAAAAACGAGCGGGACAGACATTTTTAAAGCAGAGAAAAAAAAAAAAAAGAAAAAAAAGGAGGAGACGATGGAAACAAAAAGCACCCTGGACTTCACGAGCGTTTCTGCCTCTTGGAATGTCGCTGCTGGTTGGACCGGTCCTCGTCGCTGCTGGCTCCGCCAACGTCACCCCGGCCCCCCCGCTTACGAGTTCTACGCGTGTCCCGTTCGCCGTCGCTATCCTGCTCCCTGTAATCCTTCTTGCCTGAGGTGGCAGAGGTCCGCTTACTTCTCCTCCTGCCGTCGTCGTCGTCCTCCTCCTCTTCCTCCTCCTCCTCCTCCTCTTCTTCTTCGCTCTCGCTCTCCCCGTGTTGCCGCCTCGCTCGTCTGTTCCTGGTTTTCTTACTGTTTGATTTGCCGTTCTGCATCTTCTTCTTCGGTTCCTCTTCCTGGTCTTCGTCCTCCTCTTCATCCTCTACTTCTTCCTCTTCCTCCTCTTCTTCCTCCTCGGATGTGGCGGGAACTTGGGAGACGCGTTTGCGGGAACGCCGGCGGAGGTAGCTGAGACCGGGGAGCAGCTTCTGAAGCAGCTCGGTGAACGACTGCTCCGTCTTGACCATGCAGGAGAGCACGGTGCTGCCCTGCTGGTTGTACTCCTCTGCGTTGGAGAAAACTAGTTTGATGTCTTCCAGGAAGTCCTGGGCGTGACGATAAGAACCCTGGCTGAATTTTCCCAGCATCGTTTGGAAATCCATGGGCTGGGAGATGATGTCCAGGTAGTCCTCTGCCTCCTCGGGGGACACAGGCTCCCTGGAGGAAGAGCAACGCACACGATGAAGCAAAACATGTAAATTTACCACTGTTGGTGGTGTTGAACTGGTTAAACAAGTGTTACTTATTATATTAGTTTAAGAGTAAAGCAAAAACAATAATTTATAATCTCATCATCCGACTATTTAGACCATCAACACCATGTTTGAGGGTTGATGTAGGCTCCATCTTTAAGGGTGGACGATGGAGAAACAGACTCAAGACATCGTCTATGAAGACTGTTGTAGGCTCCATGTTTTAAAGTGCTGGACTTTCATTACTTGTCACACTTAAGTACATTAAAAACCAGACACTTTAAAACACTTTCAGGTTACAACACTGTGTCTGCTGCAAGTGTCATGAGTCTGGCAGTGGTTTGTATACGTATTAGTGAACGAGGCCTGATGTTTGTTATGTCGTTGTTTACCTGAACGGCCAACTGTAGCGGAATTTCATCAGTTTCTTGAGGATTTCCTCGCATCGCTCCAGCTCCAGCGCCTGCCTGCGAACACCCGACTGGGAACTTTGTCGCACCTGTCGCAGAAAACGGACAAAGTTTAAATGAAATAACAACACAAAACTGCTTTAAGTGTATTCGTTAATTCTGGAAAAACAAGATGCATCTTGTTGACACCGGCACCTTGGCGGTTTCTTACCAGTTCGTCTATGTCTGCGGGGCTGTTGGGACCGGTCCTCTGTCTGCTGCTCTGATGACTAGAAGACGACGTCTTCTTGGATTTACTTTTTGAACTTTTCTGCCGGGATGAAGACTGCTTATTTTTCTTCCTCGGTCTCACTGTGGCAGAGAAACGACAAGAAGAAGAAAATAGAAATTAACACCATGCTGGAGTTCTGCTTCTGGGATCTAAAATATGAAGTTTATTATCACACAGTCTGATGCTATAAAAGAATAGAATAATCTGGTCTTAGATGCGCTGCCATGTCTTGGTGCGTAACTCATTGGTTGACCCTGATAAGCAGGTCTGAACTGACAGAGGGATCATCCTGCCACATACTCTGAGTGAATCCAGAGTGAGACACGGCTTCAAAGCAACGTCCAGAACTCTGCTACATGACGACACACACACAATAGAAGCGGAGGATGAAATTTCCTTTTCAGCATTCCTCTCATTCCCAACCTTCAGCCCCAAGGACCACCACTCTCCAAAACAAACTCAGGGTTGGAAATGTGTTGCTTATCTTTTTTGGATCCGTTTTGGATGCAGTATCCTTTAGATATTGCAGTAAAAAGATGATATATATTAATGATTCCAATTTTGATTGTGTACATAGAGAGACTGGAATGTTTGGCCACATTAATCACTATCTTAACTTTATGACAGGAGAGAAAATGTTTCAATTCCTCCTTAAATCCGGTTTAAATCCTCGTGATGAACTATCATCCAGCTGAGACAATGTTATGTGACCTGGGCTTTATTTCATTTTCTCCTCTTTAGATACTCACAGCTGTGGCCCATAGCTTTGTAGTCATTCTCCTCCTCGTCCTCTTCATCTTCCTCAGACTCTTCCTCCTCAGACTCCTCCTCGTCTTCCTCTTCGTCTGTGTCTTGGTTGTAGTTCCTGCGATGAAAAAACAGAGAGAACAACAGAAAGATCACATGTGGGAAGCACTTCTACATTTGTCAAGAGGAAGAAATCACCAGTAGTGGGCAGCAAAGCACAAATATGAACAAATGTATTTTTGTTTTAGTTGTTTCTGTTAAACTTCCCAGACTATTGCAGCTTATAATTAAAGAAAACAGATGATTTATCCAATTCTGTTCATGTTCTAGTGTTTTCAGTTGTGACAGATTATAAAAACAAGCCACTTATGTTACAATAAAAACTACACGTTGCTTCAAAAAGTGAGTTGTCCCAGTGAAATTAACCGTCCTGTGCTGATGATGGAGACTAAACTGGATCAGTTACCTTGAGCGGGAGCCTCGTCTGGCCACGGTGGGTTGACAGGCAGGACACAGCCACTCTCCTGCAGGGATGCGGTACAGCGCCGGTCGCAGGCAGAACAGGTGGAAGGCCTTGTTACACTCATCACAGAGGATCAGCTTCTCATCGTCACCTGAAGGAGATCAGTATGAATAAATTAAAAACACATTGTCATGGCTTAACAAATATCTGTTGAGTATTTAAACAACTTTGTCCCTTTTCCTTCTTACTTGTCCTGCTCTTTAAGACCATGTGTGTCTTGTACGTCTAAGTTTTAACTGTCATCTTATCACTACAGGTTCACCTGTTGGCCTGAGGAGCTGCCAGCTCTGAATGTAGACCTGCCTGACACTACTAGTCTGTTCTGCTCTGAGACCTCTGCTGCTGCCCTGTCTGGACCTGGACCTACACTCCATCAGCTTCAGTAGAGACGGACTCTGTCTGAGCACTAGACAGGGAGCAGAAGACTGGTTGGGTAGTTGGGACTGGTTGTGTAGCGCTGCCTCACTCAAACAGGACAAACTAACAATGTTTATACGGAGGCTAAAACATAATAATCAGCCTTTACAGCCCGTGTCCTTTGTTAAAAACAGTCCTTACCCTTCCTGCGACAGACTTTGCAGCGAGCGTTCTCGGCAGACATGTCCCACTTTATGCAGGCGTCCAACATTCCCAGAAGCACGTGCATGCGGGAAAAGGTCTGGGCTTCTCTGATAGCCGTCTTCCACTTCTCTACCGCTGTGGCTACCTGAGAGGAAACCGTTCAGAGATTATATTTATGCAGTTGTGCAAAGTCGCATAAATTATTTTAAACAGCAGATATTGACAATTACCCTCGCCTCCTCCGCCAGCCTCTTCTCCTCGTCCACCTCTTCAGCCTTGCTGTTTTCTTCGCCTCCTTGTTTTTTTTTCTTTTTCTGCTTCGGAGCCATGAATCCCTGCAGGAACTTTTTGATGACACAGGCCTGAATGGTGATGATGCACTCACCAAAGTCTTTCAAGTTGTCCATGTCTTTCAACTGTGATCGGGAGATGAAACAAATAACAAAGTTAATAGTTAACAAAACGCTGCATCATCATAGACATCACACATTTCTTAGACTGGTGATTTTGTAAAGAATAAGACAATAACCTGTTCTTCGATGTCCACGTTGTCGTCCAGGTAACCCAGACCTCCCTTCTGGAGCCGTGAAGCAACCTCCTGGATGTCACTGCGCAGATATTTGAGGAGCTCTTCGTGGCCGTCGCAGGTCCTCAGACTCATTTTGGTCTTGCGAGCAAGATGGATAGAGTGGAGGATGTCCTGGTACCTGAACAGGGAATGGTAAGACTTTATTTTTAGCTTTATATTCATATGATTAACCTGGTTACTACTAGTTAGTATTTCCCACGCTTGCTTGTTCAACTGAGACCTGCAGTGCATGTATGTATTAAACATATTTAATTTCTTTGCTCCACCATCTATAAGGAACATTTTTAACTCATGTCCTGCAGTGAAGGTGCATTCACCTGTTTTGTATTTTCGCTTTCAGTTCGCTCTCTCTGACTCCCTGAGGATGAAGATTTTCTGCCAGTTCTTCGAGCTCGGTTGGGTTGTCACATACAAACCTGGTTTGAAAGGCAGAAAAATTAGAGATACAGAGACAAAAGTAGACAAGAGAAGACAAGAGACACAGACACAGCTCTTACCAGAGGTTCTGTCCCTGTTTGGGAATGGTGGTTTCGATACAAACATCTGCTGCTGCTCCCTGCTGGGCTCCTTCACTAATAGCACCATCTATGCTACCATCATCTTTCTCAGCTCCTACAACATAAAGAAATCGTCATTTCAAACTTTCCAACAACACAACAAATGTTTCCACATAAATTAATTACATACAAATAAAAAAAATGACATGAGCCAGAAGCTATTAATCAGAAATAACTAAAACATTTAAATCATGTACCTTGAGAGTCTTGAGTAGCAGCTGATTCACCATCCTCCTCCTCTTCCACCTCCGGCTCGGCTGGTTTGTCTTCAGGTGGAGGTGTGAAGTTGTAGTCAATGCCTTCGTGTACCCAGCCTTTCTCAATGTACAGTCCAGGCACCACGTCAGAGAAAAGCCAGTATCTGAAGAAACACAGCAGGTTATTAAAAGTTATTTTCATTTATTTGTATTTAATGTGTCACTGGGCTGTTTGTGTGCAGCTCTCACCTGTTGTGATTTCTGTCTGTGCCAAGTGGAGTCCTACGCATCACGCCTTTGGCTTTGGTTATCCCGTCCTGGAAGGCGCGTTCGGCTGCAGCCCTCTGTTTGCGCATTCGCTCCTCTTCTGCCTCCTTCTCCATACGCTCTGGAGGAGTGAAGCAATAAATAAGAGTGAGGTAAACTCTAATAAAAGAAGAAGCCATGTACTGATCCTACAGATGAAAAGCTACATTTTAAACTGCTGTGACGTTCACCTTTGTTCTGCCTGTCCATCTCCTCCTTCTCCTTCTTGGCCTGCATGGCCATCAGCCGCCGGCTCTTCACCGAGCTGATCATGTCCTCAGGCTCCGGTTCCAGCTCCACTTTTACTTCTTTTTTGACGTCCTTCTTAGCACCAGCCTCTTTTTTCTTTTCACCTGTAAAAACAGAGGGGAAAGAAAAATCAACATACTGGTATCAACACATGATTTACTGATGTATTATGATATAAGCAACAACCAACCAACCATAAATCTCTCCTACCTTTGCCCTCCATCTCCTTTCGCCTCCTCCTCTCTTCCTTCTTGCGGTCGTTGACCTCTTTCAGCATCGCCAGTCGCTCTTTCCACAGCTCAGCTGACCGCTGCTGCATTGCATCAACGTGATCTTCCACCGAGTAGGTCATGAGGATGCGGTGGCACAGTGCCACCAGGAGGCTGACCTTCTCCTCGGGGCCCAGCTCGAACACCTCGATGGTCTCGAGCTTCTCCAGAAACTCGCTGGTGACCACGTCATCGAAGCCGCCCAAAGGCCCGGAGTCCTCCGATCCCTGGTTGCTCTCTTCGCCGTGAGCGTCGCACGGACGCAGACACAACCGTGCCAGCTCCGACACAGAGTGCATGGTGAGAGGGATCTCCGATAAGGGCATGTCGAGCTCGCTGTAGCCCTCTGCCAGTTCGTCCTGCAGAAGCGTTTGAAGCAGAACCACCAGCACGCGGTTCAAGTACAAGAAGCCTGAGCGTTCGCCTGCTAGCGCTTCCATCAGAGTTGCTGCTGTGATGGGATACTGATCATCCGGCATCAGCAGTCCTGCGTAACAGTGAAGGAAGTCCACGACCATGGCCACGTCACCAAACAGGGTGTTGGGCAACCCCTCGGGCATGTCGACGAGCTTGAACGTCGGCAGGGTTTTGCCGCCTTTGATCTCCTGGTCCTCGTATCTGCGTGATTGTTCGCGGCGGACCAACATCTCCTTCTCGCGTCTCTCCTTGGCCTTTTCTCGCAGTTTCTCTTTGAGTTCCTCGCGCCGCTTCTTCATCTCTTCCTGCCGCTCCTCTTCGCTCATGGCTGCCCATCTTTTCTTTTGCTCCAGAAGCTCCCAGCGTTTCTGGACCAGCTCTTTGAGCTCCTCTGGCAGACGGTTGCGGTCGTCTGTGGATAAGGTCTTTGCGGCCTTGGAGATGAGGGATGAGAGAGAGTTCTTTTTGTCCTCTTTACCTTTATTCTCCTTATAGTAGCGAAGGAGGTGAAGAGCCATCGGGTGAAGTGGCTTTCCCAGTTTGGGTGTGCCCATGCTTGTACTACGAGCTCTCTTCTTAGGGCTCCCTGCAGGAGTGCTCTTAGCCAAATGCAGCAGAGTCATCTGCTTCATCTTCGGCGTCTTAGCACCAGCTTTTCCATTCTTTGAGGCTTTGAGCACATTAAGCTTCTTATCACCACTCTTTCCAGTTTTCTTCCCATCTTTCTTCTCCCCGGACTTTTTGCGCGGAGTAGAGGGAACTGAGCCTTTTCCTTCTCCTTTCTTAGGAGTTCCCGAGTTCTTAACTTTGAGTGGAGAGCCGTTCATCTTTATTTTCTGAAACACAGACAACATAAACTTGTTAAGCAATGATTTGACTTGTTGCTACTTATCCATTTTATAATGTACATAAGCCAGCTAACCTGCATGTGGCCCCAGAGGGTGGGACTAAGAGGCATGCCCAAAGCGTCTTTCTTCTTTTTCCTTTTCTTCTCTCCGTTCTCATTCCCTGAATCATCTCTTTGTGCGTCCGAGGTCTTGAGCTTCTTGTTAGGTTTACCCTCTGGAGATGTCAAGCTCTTACGCTTAGTGGAGGGATTCTCTGCTAAAAACTTTAGCCAAACAAACCAAAGTGAGTCTAGAGAAAGCAACATCTAATACAGTGATACACAGAAGCACAGAAGATGATAAAGGTGTAAATTACCTTGTGTGGATCGAGAAGAAAGTCGCTGAATTTGCTGGGCAGGTTGAACTTTTTCACCAGTTCGTCCTCAACCACCCAGGGAGCACTTTCTCCCATGCCCAGCCTCAGAGAATAGTGTCTAATGAAATAACGCATGATCTCCTTGGTTGGAGGACGCTCCGTCCTGAAGAGACTGTCTGCAGGGACGTCACTGATCACCTGTAACAGAAGTTAGATCACAGGGTTATTCACATTCATTCAAAAAGGCAAAAGACGGAAGAGTTATGAGTTAAAAAACAAAAAAATTTTAACTCAACATATGTTGACTATGGATGATATTACATCATACAAACCTTGTCCTCGTTAATGAGCTTCACATCGTACTTATGAGGAAGGAATTTGGGCATCACCCACTTTTTCTTCTCTTCCTTCATGGCAGTGGGAAGTTTCCTTGGAGAACGCCGTGCTCTGTCACCTGAAAGGAAGAAAGTGTTTAAAAACAAAAGACAAGAAGGAAAGATAAACTTTGACCCACCCCGTGGAAAAAATAAAAAGAATACAATGAGCCAATGTGTTCAACACATGTAGCCTGAAACTCTAGGCTATGTCCCTGGTGCGGTTCTTCCTATTTTAAATAAACTGACTTATACTCACTGAGACTTTCCCTCCTGTTCTCTTCCTCTCTGGGAGGAGGTTCTTTCCTCTGGTTCTCCTGACTTGCGTTCTCCTTGTCGCTGGATGGTGAGTCGCAGGCACCTTCGAGCTTTTTCTCCCCCGTCTCTGCCTCTGGGTTTTCTAGTGGGTGGATCTTCACCACCTTCACTCGCAAACTTTTGTCCTTCCCCACCTGAAGAGAGAAAAAGACATAAGCTTGAACAAACTCAACCACATAGATGCTGGAGACAGCTTAAGATTATGAAAACGGTCTTATAAAGTCTGAAATGTATGAAGTTGAACAGACCAGAAAGTCACACTCTTCATCCACAGCATACTTGGTAAGGATTTCCACCCAGGCCATTTCTACCAGTTTGTCTAAAGACACTGTGTTGTGGTGGACCATCTCCAGTACTGGCTTCTCAAACCACTGGGGATACTCCTCTTGAAGCCTACACACAGAGCACAAGCAGTAATTAGTACAGAAAAGGGAGACATGACAACAATGGGCGTGATGCACTCCATTCATGGCGAAACATTTCTTTCGCATCACTTGGTCTTCAGTGCCGCAGTCATCATCACAGCGGCCGGAGCGTTGCATAACAGGACAACAAAAGGGGCAAGAGTGGCCAGTAGGGGGAGTCAAGACTCTTGGCCGTTATAATTAGACAGAGCTTAAATACAGCTTGTGATCCTGAGTGACTTCAGCTCAGGGCAGCTGAGCTCTGTTCAGCCCTGTGTTGGCTAGGACATCTCTTTAGGTCACACACACAGTTTAGGTCACCTTCCTCTTGCTGACAGTGCATTAACAGTACGCCATGTACGCCAGGTTGGTGATAAGTGAACTGACAGATCCCACCTGGACTTGTGTAAAAAAAAAAAATTTTCCCTCTTCCATTTTGCAGATCTGGATAAAGGAGAGCTCAGTAGGCCGTTGCAGATTCAAGGATGACTCAATCACACACCCTCTAAATAGAATAAGAGGAGGAGCACTTATTGCTATGATTTATCCAATCATAGCAAAGCAGCACGCCTTGTGACCTTCACTGAAAAGAGTATGGTTCCTTCTTACTATGACTGAGCTTCTGTATAAGAGGCTAAGTGTATCTACGTAATCGGTAGATATTTAAAATAACATTAGATTAATAAAAACCTAAAGATTCAGAGGAGATTTGAATACTTATGTGTTTGTCATGACTATATGTTGGTGAGGCTTGACTCATTTGAATAAATGAACATGCACAATCAAAATGAGATATGAGATGCGATACTGACAACTCTGTGACTTCTTGTTCCTCCTCCCATGCTTCTTTGTGTGTCAGCTGGCTGCTTCCAGTGCTCTTACACGTCCAGATGCGTTCATCATACCTCTGTAAGCGCGCCTCGTACTCTCTGTAGCCATTTCGTCAAGGCAAATTACAAAATTCACATAGAAGACAAACAAAAAATGGACATCTTTTGTTTAAGCTTTCTAATTACAAATAGGACATGCGTGGTCTGATGTTGACAAATATATATCACTGATGTCAATTGTTTAAAAATAGCCTGGGGAGACGGGCACAGGTGTGACTCCATAACAAAAGGAACAAAAGTGTACTAAAGGTTTGATAAACAACGCAAAACTAGGAAAAGGTTGAGGATGATGTTTCAGGATGCTTAAAAAGAGTCATGGTTATTTAACAGTAATAGAAAGTTAGTCTAAAATAACAGAGGCATACTTCTAGGAGTAAAAAGTTTGACAAGAATTAAAATAACAGTAAAGTAAATGACACTACCAAGTTAAACTCAGTGTGGGTGTAAATCGAAAGTGTAGAAGTGAGATAAAGAGGCCTGTACCTCAGGCAATGATGACAGATCCTTTACTTTAAGTCAGATACAAACATTTAAATGACTGAACTATCTGTGTCACTACACGAATAGAAACTTATTACAACTTACATCTACTTAGAGAGGTGTAAAATATTTAAAACTTGTAGCTGTCACTTTTAACCGTCGTAGCTTAGCTTCATAGACTTCATGACAGTTTGAAGTTTCCTCATAAACATATCCTAAACGAGTGGGTAGTCACTTGACTGTTACACCAGAACTTGTTTATTTAACATAAAAGTTGGTTTACAAAGTGACAAAGAAGCTAACTGGCTGTTGCGGTTTCTTAGTAAACTAAATAAAGACATATAAAATGTACCGGTAGCTAAGGTTTGTGTGCTAACGTTAGCATCGTGCTAGCTCTAGCCTGTGTGAGAGCAAACGGCTAGCTATTGTGACACCCGACGTTAGCATCATGCTAGCTAACGCAGCTAGCTCTGGTAGTAGCTCTGACAGCGGGGCCGTAAAAGCTTGATTGAAAGAGCGGCCTTTTTTTTTTTTTTTTTTTACGGCGGCTCACTCCAAATAAGTAAACACAAACAGTGTTTTATTTTTTAGTCACTTAAAATCATATCTGTTTTCCCCAACCTTCCCCTTCGCAATGTGTAACAACCTGCTAGAAAGAGTTGAATAGCAGAGCAGTGTGGTTAGCTAACAGGATTGTCATCCAGTGTGAGGAGATCACAAGCAGGGAAACACTAAACGAAACGAAAATGCTCAGTTGTATTAAATTAGCTTAGTTAGCTCGAGTTATAGCCTTGGACGTGTAACGGTGTGGAGATTGGTTTATCCAAACAAACAAAGCAGACCACATTGCATGCCGGTTGGCTCAGACTGAGCATCAACACCATGTTAAAGGATACTCTTTGTTCCTGAAGGCCTCCTTGGTGTGCTCGATGATGTAGACCTCCTCTCCCGGGCCTGGTGGCTCGGCGAGCGGCTTAGCCAGAGGATAGGGTTTTCGGCCCAAAAGCGGTGCCATTTCAAATCCACAGATGGCACTGGTGCCGAGGCTAAAATCTGATAGTCTAGCACTAACAATTTAGTACAATAGTTTAAAATGTGTCCTTAGCATGTATCCAAGTGCCCTGAAATATCTTAGCACGGCTCACGTTACCGCCGGCAGGCCCGGCAACCAACGTGTAGCAGCTAGCTGACTAGCTCGTCGGCTGGATTGCTATCTCGTTGCAAAACAATAACAGTGCGCTTCTTGTCAACCGCCTCATCGCATCCTTCTTTTCTCCTCTAGCGGTGGTGTCATGATGGTTTCACGTTGTGTCCTTGTTGTAAAAAAAAAACAGTTTGCCGGGACTTGTGTCTTCAGAGAGTTGGTAAACTTTTAGCTCCGGGTGAACATGAAAGGATGTAAAACCACACCGAAATCAAACTCGCGGCAACAGCCGAAGCTCCGCTCGGCTCGGCTCAGCTCAGCAGGAGGTCTGGCGCGCTGTGCAGTCCCCCCCCAAAAAAAAATCAGAGTAAAAACTATCACTGCTTTCGTTTAATTCGGGTGTCTTCGTTGCATTTTTTTGTACTGTCGGAACTTCTCCCTGCCAGATAACAGCGTTGGTAGGCGCTACGAAAAAAAAAAGTAACCTGGTTCAATCAAGAGGTTAATTCCTTGTCGAAATGGCGGGAGTTTCTAGCGCACCGGCACAATTCCCGACACCCTCGGAACTCCGTTTCCCCGGCAGCAAGCGGCGTCGTGCATAAGCCCCGCCTCCTCTCTCTACGCTCATTGGCTGTTTCTGTGAAGCGCCCTCATCGAGTTGTTGCGACACGTTCTCTGATTGGCTAACGCGGCCTGCCTATTGTCAGTGTAGGAAAGCCCCTTCACACAAACCACGCCCGCACAGAATATAAAAGAAAAGGCTTGGAGGTCAGCTGATAACAATACAACACGTTTAGTAACATAATATCTTTGTGCTTAACATTGATACGAGTATTATAACAATGTTATGGAATGTTACGGAACACAAAGACGGCGGTAAAATACGCATTTTATGTGCAAATTTGAAGGGGAAAATTTATTTATTTAGGTCAACCAAAAGAAAATAAGTGGTTTGATGTGTGAGTTTTTAAATAAATGTGCAATAACATACTGTATATACACACACTAGGTATGTACATGTAATATATACTGTTTGCTTGTAATAATAATTTATAATCAATAGATATGTACATGTTATTGCACAGTGTTAATTACAGTATTACAGGGACAAGTGGGTGTTTAACTATTACAGGGTTATTGCACATTTGTCTGATCATATGATTGGTCCTGGATGTGAGAGATATTCAGTGATGTGATGTTTTCTGCCCACCTGGTCATTACAGTTAATACAGGTTTATCAAATACACAAGAAAACACATCATCCAGTTGATGGGCAGTGGTTTCCTGTAACTGGTCATGTCTTGACAATGATTCATGATTGCAAACCGAGAACCTGTTTCCCAACTTTTCAGCTTCTCATTTACACTCATCTCCGTGGTCAGTGTGTTTCGAGTCCTCTTAGGCTCAATAGAGTTGGCTGGATTTAGCTTTAAAGGGCTTATTTCTTTTATTGATTAGTTATACACACCCAGAGTCAAAGTATCATGCGAGCTTATCTAGAAAATGTATCAGAAAGAATCAATACAATCTAAACCTTTGAACCTGTCTATTATATATGCTGAATGCAATACTCAAGATATTATGTTGAACAAACTGAAACTTTGCAGCATCAATGTATTGACATGGAATGTAGCATTTATTATGATTTACAAAATACTTTCAATTATGAACAAGGGCAAATTAAATTATAAATATATTTTTTTTCCAAAGAATTTATTCTTGCATATGATGATGAGCCAAAACAAGATCTGTTGTTTTTTTTTTTTTTTAAAGGGCATCATGTTTAATATAATAATAATAATAATAATAATAATGGCACATCTAAACATCAACCTGCATAAAGCGACACATTTAGCATCTTTTGAAAAAAAATGGCCCAAAAATTAAAAGTAAAAAAAAAAAAAAAGAGAGAGAGATACAGCGATAAGATATGGAAACATGCAAAAGTAAAGTTCAAATGCATAAAGAGTAAATAAGAGAGATATTTATAGCATGTGAATGGACAAAAACACTGCCTGCTACAAGCAGTAAATTGCGACACAAAGATTGTAAAATCATTCAAGTCCACTCATCTCAGAAATCGTTTAAAACATCAAGCCTTTAAAGAACTTTAAAAGTGAACAAAGACTCAACAGTAAATCTTCTTTTTTTGTCATTCACTGAAATGCATTAAGTAAGATTTGCGTAAATATGTCAAGAGAATCTTTTTTTTCCTTCAAGAATAATTTTGAAAGCGTAGCTCTTTCGAACAACAACGGAAAATGGATGACGTGTGGATTTTGACAAAAACGATTATAAATAAGCTATCTCAGAACGGCGTTTTCTCCTGTGCAAATCTTCTTTAAAGGAGGTGCTCCTGATTCATCCACTTCCTCCTGTTGATTAAAAAGAGAAGATGGGTAAGGGATGATGTTATTAGGCAAAATATATTAAAGTCTGTGTAAAGGTTAAAGCCAACCTGTGTGTCCGGGGTGCTCCGTCTGACAGCTCCTGATGAAACAACATCCTCCTTGATGAGAGTTGGAGGCTCATCGGCTCCCTCCTGTCCTGAGGGAACCGGCTCTGTATTTATTTATAAAGAAATAATGGAGTTAAATCCTCATTAATGCAGCTCTGACGGTACGGCACAAAACTAAAGTGATTTCAAGGAGAAATTTGTATTTTGTTATGTCTAAAAGAGCCATCTACGTTACCATCCACACTCTCCTGGCCCAGCATCGGAGGCTGGGAGTCTTCAGTCCGGAGGCTGGAGGTATGTGGAGGGCTGACCTGCTGCGAGCTGGAGTTGCTGCTGCTGTTGTCCATTTTAGGCTGGTAAACGTCCGACAGAAAGCTCTGGTTGCTGTTTTCATCTGAATCAAGGAGTATAAGAGTTGTCTTTTTTAATTTAATTTATGTTATTGGTATATTCCCATCATTTAACATACAATGACCACAACACTTACCGGTGAAATCTAGTAAAGAGTTGGTGTTTTCGAGGACAACATCTTTTAGTCCCCTAACGTGTGGATTATCTCCACCTGTGGATTTGGTGCGATATATCTGACAACAGAGGATCAATACTCAAGTGAGACTACTTATTTATAATCAAGTGACATTACATAAGACAGCAACATCATTGTTTTATTTTTTTTTAATCATTATTTCTTTAAATGACAATGGCCCCCACCTGCTTTGTTTCTGTTACTGGCACCCACTTGAATATACGTAAGGATGTGTCTCCAACTGTCACCCATTTCTTCTCCCTGTAAATAAAATCAGTTACTAATTTGAGATCAGCTCTATTAGCACATGATGTGCTTTCATAGCATTTATCTGTTCACATGACAAACAGGCTCATATCCTCTGTGTCCACAATATGAGATGACAGCTAATCCCAACCTGCCCTGCTCAGTTATATTTAACGTTTACATTAATAAGATGATGTTAAAATCGTGACAGCAGGTCGCAGCGTGTTTGTTATTTCGGTTAAAAAGTGACTGCAGCGCGTTTATCACCGCGCAGCTGCATGTGGAGCTGTAGCCATATTGACAGCGCTCGGCGGAAAACTCGACTAGCCCCGCCCCTCCTGTCAAGCGCGGCCATTGATTGGTCGACAGGCCCGTCAATCATCTAACTTTTCCGACTGAAGTTTGTTGAGCGACGCAGCAGATATCAACCCACGGTGTACTAATACATTTCCCTCCATATTGTCCCCACTCAGACAGCTTACATACCATTTGCGCACTTTCTCGATGGCGGCCAGCACCTTTTTAATATCATCTTTAGCCCGACTTCGAGTCTCAGCGCGGCCTGAACGTCCCGACATCTTGATGCTGTTATGATTCATCTACAGATGCATCTGAAAACTTCAAGACCAAGCCCCTGTTCTCAGATTCAACGGTAATCTCGCGAGACATCAAAATCTCTTTCTTCTTTTTTTTGTCCACATCCTCCTCAGCGTGTTAATACTGTATCTACTGTAATGCTGTTTTATTTATGTATTTATTTTTTATTATGTTTTTCAGTATTTTCTGGTCTCATTGAACTTTTTTTTTTTTTTTAATTTATTTTAAAACATGTTTCTCATATTTTTTGACTCACCTCTCGTTAACTGTATGTAATGTAATTACACATCTAATTATGTGCAGGCAATATTTATTATTATTTGATCATTTAGGCATTTTTATTCTTTTATTTAGCCAAAAATATTTATTCATTTTTATCAAATTATAATAATAATAATTATTATTATTATCATTATTATTATTATTATTAATCTAGCCAAAATATTTTTAATATAATATAATATAATAGTGGAATTTAATTAAATATTTTTTTACATAGTAGAACTGGTGCATTTGTTTAATTAATAGATCTTATTAGCGTGCTAATACTGTATCTACTGTAATGCTTTTTTATTTATTTATTTTTCAAAAATTTCTGCACTCAACTTAATTATCATAGTTACTTTTTTTATTCTATTTTTTTTATATTTTTTGACACATTCATGTGCAACATTATTATTATTTATTATTGTAATTTATTACAATAATAAATACATTTAATTAATACATTTAAATTGAGTTTTTATTCATGATCTCCTCAGAACATTTAGCCAAAATATATATTTTTTTAATTTTACTTCATTGGAATTTTTATTTAATATTTTTTTACATCATAGAGCTGGTGCATTTATTTAATTAATAGATATTTATTTGCCTGCTTGTAATTTATTTTATTTTATGTATGCAAGGATGAAAACATTATATATTTTTACATATATTTTTCTTAAAAACTGTATGTATCTAAACAACAATTATACGCTAGTTTTAGTTTCTAGTTTTCCATGTTTGAACAGCAGAGGGAGTCCTTGATGCACGAAGAGGAAATGAGTCCCAGGCAGTTGCACTTATTCAATCACATTGAATATGAATGATCACTGACAGGAAATTATCTTGGGTGAGAGCTTTCTTCGACCATCTGCTGCACGCTCTTCCAAACAAATGCACTAAATGTGATAGTGACCTTTATTGTGTGGTGACATACAATACAGTATCACTAACCAGACAGTGCTCACACTGTTTAAGGTCATGCTTCATTAACAATGTTCAGTACCAGTGTATTGTTATTCTTATAAATGGTGCCTGCGCTGATCAGAACCAGCTCATTCTCCATCTTCTGCACAGCTGATATGATTATCTACTCTATTGTTGCCTCATTTAGCAGCATCAGTTTGTGGACATGTGACATTATTAATCGTGTTTTGCATAATTAACGTCCTGAAGTAGATTTAAATCTTTTCCAGATAATATTGACACAAGATAATGAGAGTAAAACAAAAATATTATGTTGTTAACACTAACCTATGTTGTAGTTTACAAACATCTTACAATCATCTTAAAATGAAAATGATCGCCCAGATCAAGTGGTAATAATATAAATTTTTGTCATTTGCGTTTGATAAAGGCTGTGATAAGACTGTTGGTGTAGTTTTGAGACAAAGCTTGACATTCATCGCAAATCACAGCAACACATAATTGATGGTGTGGGTGGGATCTGCTGAAGCTGCAGCCACTGGCTGGTATCAGTGGGAGGAGTCGAAGACAGTTGCTAGAGAAAATACCCAAATTACAGCCAAGCTTTACAGCATGCAGCTGAATAATGTTCTTTATCATACACACTACAGCAGCCGGTTAGAGTCGTTCTATTCCTCTATAGCTACTAGTGTTAGGCTTTACAACTTTTATTTGTAATTTAATATTTATTTATAATTTGTATATAATACAGTGTGGTTGGAGCAGCAGTGCATGGTTGCACAATGCAAATATTTATTTACACACACACAGTTGCTGCTGTTAAATAAACAAACAACGCTTTTATTTTGAAAGCGGAAGTGAGATTGCGCTCTCACTCTGTGTAACTTCACACCTCAGTCTGCTCCTGTCATTGACTGGGGTGTTGGACTGAAAAAAAAAAAAAGCCAAATGATCCAGTGAACGGGGGCGACGGGTCCAGCACAGCATGGACTGCTGCCCGCCATAGTTAGTGCAGCTTTTATTTATTTTTTATTCCTTTTTGTTTTCTCACACAGCTCGTTTATCGGCTGAAAGTTGTTTTTTTTTCATTCTTTCGCTGCTGTGTGTGTATTTTTTTTTTTTTTTTTGGTGTGTGTGTCAGACGACAATGGATCGAGTAAAAAGCTCCATGCAGCAAGTACCCAACGCGATCCCTAAAGTGATCCGACGGACTGGAGGAGCCAACAGCCTGGAGCTGGAGAAGGAAAACTTTGAGAGAGGCCAGGTATGAAGCTATGGTTGTCAATATTAATGTCATACGGTTGTTTTCATAAAAAAAGCGTGGGATGATGAAGCTCCAGGCTGAATGACGCTTTATAAAGATGGGAGGATGTTTGCTGCCAGCTCCCAAACTAAACTATGCGCTGTGAAGTGACGATCCGTCAGAAATGACACATTGTAACAACATTTTATATGTTTTAATTAATCTCCCCTTTGTTATATTTGTTTTCAAATTCATTCCCCTCTTAGTCTTTACTACTACTTGCCTGTATTTGATGGTTATTATTGTTATTATGGGTTATTGTAATGAAGTGTGACTTTCCCCTGGTGTCTGACTGTGATCAGCAGACACAAATGAGTCTAATGTACAACAAAAGAGCTGTTGAAATGTGGGTCAATGGCCTTTTGAATTCAAATAACTGCTGTTAGCATATCTGCAAGATAAACCAGACAAGTTGAAGCTCAGTGTCCACTGTAGAGCTCATCACTGATGGTGATGGTGGTGATGATCTGGGCAGATTATGTTTTTGTTTTTGTTTAGTTTTTAATGTGATGTCTGCTTGTAAATAATTCATGCTGTGCAGCTTTAAAAGCTACATCTGATTTTGTTTTTATTTTTGCGTGAACGTATGTAATGTAGGCTGCTGTTAGCCTGTGGAGCTCGCTGTTTCCTGCCTGGTGGTCTCCACTCCCCTCCCCTCTCCTCTCCTTTCTCCCCCAGACCAGGCACAGGGGAGGGAAAGGGGGTAGAAAGTAGGTCAGATGAATCCAAGCACTCAAACTGTCGTGGTAACGCTTCAACTTACTTCTCCTGTTTACAGTCACTGCTAAATCAGTCAATGTGCAATCAACGCAGACTGAAAGCTCGCAGCAGGTATTTGGTAATACCACATTTAGATAGGCACACACACTACAGTTTTGCCTACCACCACTACCCACCCACCCACCCTCCCATGATTTTCCCATCTGGGAGAGCAGCAGCAGCATGGATTAGAGGCGGGGAGAGACGCATGCGTGGCTTTATCTGTCCTGAGCCAAGCCTTGGCACTAGGTCACTGTCAGGCTCCTGAGATCTCAACCCCTGGAAGTGTGTCAAAGAAAAAAATAGTGTTCAGCACAACAACAAAACACTTGAGTGTAGTTTCTTTTCTTCACACGTCTTGTCTTTGCATGTAATTCTGATATCTGATTGATGTGAAAACAAAACAAACAAAACAAAAAATGAGTAGGAATTTGGCTCTGGTTGTGTGTTTATATGCATCTGTCTTATCACAGCCTTCATTTATGTTGAGATAAAAGCAGCAAACAGTCGATCAGCTCGCTGACTTAACTGCCGTTAAGGAAGGTGGAAAAATATTTACGCATGTTAAAACAAGCCCGAGTTTGATTTGCTATTAGATATCAGTGTTTTCAGCGTGACTGAGCCACAGCGCGACGCACTCGGTTGTTTTGTTCTTGACACTTATTGTGCCAATAATTTTTTTTTTATTTTAGTTTTAACAGATTTTTAATCACTGATTAGGTTGATTAATTACTTTCACTACACTGGTGGTTGATTTTTTGACGTGAATGATCCAGATCTGTGCGGCAGGAGGTGCAGGAATCATTGACTCTGCTTTCTACTTTACAACGGGATCAGTGAGAGATAATCTCATCTGATCTGTTTTGCTCTAAAGCTGCCTTAAATCTGCTGTGTGGCTGGTTTTTACCTCTTCTATATAAATACCAACTGTCTGTTAGCGTATCACTCCGTCTGTCTGTCTGTCTGTCTGTCTTAGATTTACCATCATCCCCACGGCCTTTTCAGCTTTAAGTTCACTTGAACTTCATGGTAAATATGAAACTCTGCACTTTTGAATTAACCGAAATCAAAAGCAAGTTGCCAAAATGATGATTTAGAACTAAAATTAAAGATGATTGAGTTTAATATTTATTGTGTTTTTATTATTATTTTCTATAATATGTTTGTGTTGTGTCTTTTTTTTTGTTTTGTTTAGTTCACTTTCTGCGCTAAAGACTTTCTGACAAATAGTAGCATACTACTTCCAATAAACAGTAGAAGAAGAAAACAAACAGAGGATGGTTTGACTATCTATGTATCTATCTATGAAAAATAATTGTACATGATGTGTATTTTCCTGAAAATTGAGCCAACAGTTAATAGTCCATTAAATGTTGGCAACGAAATGATTTATTGACTAATAGTTTCAGGTGGAAGTGTGTGAGTGTGTGATCCTGTGTGCTACAGTTTCATCCACAGGAATATGAGCAGCGTACACTGTAGACTACACGGTCTGTGGGTCTTCTCTAGTTGTGTAAAACCCTGATTGTGAGAAGTGCTCGCCCGTCTCTCTGTTGAGTTGGGTAAACAACCAGGGTGTGTTCAAAACCCTCTGTGACACAGTGTCCACACTGGGTTATAAAAAGAATGAAGCAGTGCAGCCACACAGCACACAGGGTTTGCTTTTAATGACATGTTTAGCCTCATAATAACAGCTGAGTCTTTAATTTAGAGTTTTAGGAGGGGGGATTTAATCTCCGGTTTGTATCGAGCATCATTGCATGTTTTGGTTTTCTATTGTGTTCTCAATAGGAATGAGAACACCAACAAGTAAACAACAAGTTAGTGCTGAACACTACATATTTTATAATCTTTATCTGAAGGATGCAAAAGTTCACAGATGCCCAGTCTCTCCTAGATTGCAAAACATTCCCCGAGCTGTCAGCAGCTAGAGGAGGTTTTTCATTTGGAGGCTGGTGTAGGTAGTAATCTCCGGACCAATAGGAACCATAATTGATGCTTGTAGAAAACTTCTAGGGCACCAGTTACTCAGCTGGGACATTGGAGTGTGAGCCACCGAATGACACCACACTGCATGTTACATAATTAAAGCCTTAAAATTAGACTGCCTGGCCGCCTTCTCCTCCTTTTCCTCGTCTACGTAGAGGTCACTCGTGTTTGTATGTGTGTGTTTGGGTGTCGGTTCGACTCTGTTACCGCAGCGTTTCCCATCTTTCTCTCTGTTTTTCTAAAATACCTCCACATCCTTCTCTGACATCACCCGCCATCTTTGTTGGGTCAAGTTTTCATTCGCTCTGCTGTAGTTACACAAACTGGACATGTCAGCAGTTTACACACTATTTTTAACTGTTTATCCACTTGTGACTATTTTAACCATCCAGCCATTACTTTTATACTTCTATTAAAAACATAGGAAAAACAGTTTAATGTTAGTTTTAGTGCTTTTTTGGGGGGGATATTAACCAATTAGTCATCATTTTATCCAAATGTTTATCCACACAAGCTATTTAAACCATCCGTCTATTAGTTTAACAGAAAATACAGAACTGTTTGTTAGTTTTAGCTTTTTTTCCCCCAAATATTTATCCATTATTAACACTGTGTGAATATCAACCATTTATTCATCATTTTATCCAACTGTTTCAACTTTTTATATCTTATATCTCACTTTAGGTAACTATTTCACCTTTTTATCAGTTTCTTATTGTTTATAGCTATTAAAAGTTTATCCATTACTTTTATTATTAAAATCACAGGCACAGTGTTCATGTTATCTATTACTTTTAGCTCTTGTTTCAATCAACAGTTTATCTATTACATTTTTATTTATCATTTTTTTTACTACAACTATCTGTTTTTCTTGTACAGTGTAGTTTTTGGGGTGGACCTGCTCTAATGTGCGCCCCTCGTCCTCCTGTACCCTGTTTTAGTGTTGTTTGGTGCCCTGGCAGCTGAGGAATTCAGGGGAGGAGCAGGGTTTTGGCCCTCGGGCGCAATCAGGACTCAACAGTGCAGACGTAGACAAGCTTTTTTTTTTTTTTTTAGTTACCCCGTCCCTCCACCTCTCTTTCTCCTCTGTCTTTTGTCTTTTCTCTATGCCTTGTTTGTTCTCCCTTCCCAACGCTTATTGTCTTGATTCTTCTGCCTTCTTTTACATCCTGCAATTTAAAATGCAGGGAAGTTATGGAGGGATATCCGCGTATACACACACACACACACACACACACACACATAGACAGACAAGTATGCAGACATGAAAGCGAGACCATTAAAAGCACTGAGGCAGCAGAAACAGCAGGCGGTGGTTTGTGGCCTCATTGCACCGACTGGCCATAGAATAATAGAGTTGGATGTGAGTGACAGGTCAGTTAGTGTAACAAAGTGCACAGATAATAAGTTCTCATTTATGTTTTACAGCACGAGAGCAAAGAGAGCGAGACAGAGATGGAGCGTTGTTTTCTTGTTTCTTGGTTCTCGTGCAGCGGAGGTCATCAGTCACGTGGTTTGGCAAATTAACCTCAAGTATGTGATGAAAAACATTGAAGTTATCATTCCAGTTAAAGTAAACAATGCGCCTGCTGTGCGTGCTTAGATTTATAAACTGTTAACTTGTCAGGATGAAAGTGAAAGTTATTTGTAGCTAAAATACAAAAATAACAGGTGTCTCAGCTTAAAAGAAAACTGCCTAAAATAATCACAAAGACATTTATTATTGGCTCATACAACATTTAAAATGATGAAGATGTAGGTTTGAGCTTTTATTTTGAATAATACATGAGTATCTTGTCATTATTTGACATTTTATTCTACCTCTGTTGACAAGAAGCCTGCTATTAACAGTATGTACATGCTGGATTTTATTTATTTATTTTAAATGAGAGACATAAAATCATTATAGGAAAAAGTACATGATGTAATTTCAGATTCAGGAGAAGAGATAACTGCGTTTGAGGACTTTAACCTCTGTGCTGAGGATTTGCCTTGTTTACTCAACACCGCCTAACTGTTTTGACTTGACAACTCACCGGAAAGTATTAAAAAGGACATAAAATGTGAATCACTCTTACATCCTTTTAAAGTAATAGCAAATAGAGACATAACTGAACTAAATTGCTCACACAGGCAGGAATTTTTATGCTTCAGAGAGATTTCTGAGTGTACATTTTCAGGATGTTTGCTGAAGTTTCTCTGATCGTTTTAAATAAAAGATAAACATCAACATGATTGCTGGTTGGTGATCTTTAACTAGGAAGTTAACTATTGCGTCAAGGTTGATTACGTGCAGGTTAATTGGAATTTCCATCTCTATGAGTCACAGTTAATTCCCGGTAACATTCCCGGTGATGATCATCGACATTTAGATCACAAAACAAATAAACCTGTTGTAATAAATTGATTCACTTCTCAGTCGTTGTTTGTGTGTTCGACAGAATAACGGTTGTTTTCTACACCTGAGTTGGGACAAAAAGTGGAAGTTAGAAATTCTTCCATGTGGGTTTGACGTTGTGAAAAAGGAGAAGAGTTTTTTTTTTTTTTTTTTGAGTGGTTGAGTGAAATCTCAGACTGTGACAGAGTGGGACTTTTGTATGTGAGAAATGTCTCTGTAAAGGCTGCCCCTCGACGAAAGGCCCACACCGTACCAGGAAGTGAAGAGACTTGCTGGAAAAGAGCCAGCATTGTCTGGAGACTGGCTGTTTATGTTTAGCAGCCTGGAGGTACAGCGTGCATCCCAGTTGGTGTAATGAGTAGCATATTGATTATCGCGGTCGGCCTGGCCTCGGTCGGTCAGCTGATGAGCTGTGATTGTATAGAAAAGCCTTTTGGTGGCCTGGATTTATGGAACCGCTGGCTGATTGTTTTGTTTCTGCTCGGATCTACATGACAACAGTAGCGTTATTGTTCGCTCACAAACTAATTTACATGAAAATCATGGAGATGTTGTATTTGTTTGTGTTTAATCTTCGCTGAGTGTCGTTACGCGCAGGTATATTTAACCTTTCTCCTTAGAAACATGCAGATCAGATCGATAGTTAATCATTATTGACACGCCGGGCACTAAACATTTATGGTAAATCCAGTCTTAGCAATAAAAACTAATGTATATAACAGTCTGATGGTTTTAAACCTTTCACCTCAACGACACTTCACTGACTAAACATGTAACTAAGTGACTAATTCAATCAGTACATGACAACTTTAACTTTAAATTCATAACATTTAATAACACATTATAATGTAGATGTATTCAGCTGTGTTTATTAACTACAACAGCCACAAATGGAGGCTGAGGTATAATAGACAATGAGTAGGAACATAGTAATGAACGACAGTTGATTTTCAGCTACTTATGAATACTACTTACAGCCCAGATAACAGCATCATTACTGACTAAATTTGGACCAAATTTGGCAAAGTTTCCGAAGGATGTACAGTCTCTATGTGGCCTAAATTAGGGCTGCAAAAGAAAAAACATAAGGACGTCAAAACTCACCCAAAACCAATTATGGTAACTCAAAAACATAGACATAACTTCCCTAAAATGAGTCCAAAATCCACCTCAGTCAAGACAAAAGCCTTTACCTTCCTTACCTTCACGTTTTAAGTAGTGTGGTAAACTAACTATGACATAGTCAAACCAAAGACCTTCACCCTGTTTCCTCTGTGTCTAAATGAACTTAAAGGTGACAAACGTCTGTTAGACTACAGCCACGAGCTTTGATATCTGGGATTTAAATTGAAGTGTCAGCTTGTGAATAGGTTGGTGTAACTGTTTATCTATGTTTCTATCATTAAAAATATGTAATAAATAATAAAATATTAATTACGTAAATTATTTTAATCAATATACTATTTGGGAAATTAGGAAAATTGCTTTGTAAATGTACGACTATAACGCATTGATGGTGGTTTAAATGTGAACAACCAGTAGTAGAAAATTATTTAATATTAATAACATGATTGTTTTCAGTGAGCTGTGACAATAATTATCCTTATTATATTAAAAAAAAAAAAGGTTCCAGTCACATTGACTCATGTGTTGGCTGAAGATGAAGCACTTGAACACTTTTGGTTGAAAGTCTCACAGAAACCAGATGGGGGCATCAGTTACCTAAATTTACTCTCATGATGGATATAGAGAGTTTCTGACTATTTTCATCTTTGAAACTTTCTTTTTTCTCTTGTCACACATAAAAATAAAAGCTAAATGTAATTGAATTTAATTTTTCATACTACAAGTTGAGTGCAAACTGTTCAACAGTGTCTGAATTTATACGTTTTCATTGACATTGATGTTGATGTTGATGTGATTATGGTTTAACACAGATTGTGTTTGCGATGCCAAACTTCACACATCGGCGGAGGTGAAGTTGTTCTCAGTTATTTGTTTATCCTTTTTTATTTTTTAAATCAAGAATATTGATATTCTGGCTCCAGCTTCCTGGGTTGTAAACATCTGCTGCTTTCATTTGTGTTATATCACAATAAATATACTTACATAAACATCTACTTAAACATTTATTTGACTTGTACTTTAATGTTTTATTTTGGTCGATGTCGATGGTTTCATCCCAATAAGATATATCGATTGTGTGCCGATATCACAACGTCGGTCACGATACGATTTTGATTCGATTCAGGGACTTGAGATGCTAAAAGACGTTGTTATGTATTTATTTAACACAATCAGTTTATATAAAAACATAGACAGAACAACAGCTGAAATATTATTTACCAGTTTTATTTCTGAGCTCTAAAACGCGTTAAGGCTAGCGTTAGCTTCTTCCTCACGTGCCTAGACAGGTTGGTCATGTTTCCTGACTATTTTACTGCATTTATTTGCATCTATTGACTCCTAAAAAAATCCTTTACATCGCTGATTTATTTCCGAAAGGCGAGTTAACTTCCTCATCGTCTTCTTCTTGGCCTCTCAACGTGACCTTCGTGATGCTAGGCTACTACTACCGTTGTTTTAATTTCATATTAAGTATGTATTTTAAATTTAACAATATGTTTTTATGTTTTTAATAATATAAAATCGTTACTTATTGAATCAATGTATCCATTTAGTGACAATACAACAGGAAGTTACCATGGAAACTAATTGTAACTAATTGTTAAAAATGTTACATATTAAATAAGAAAAAAAAAAGCTCCAGCAACACTAGGTTGTGCTAACACTTCATGAACAGAGCAGTGGTGTTATAATCAGCTGTTTTCTTATTTCCGGGATCCCCCACCACCCCCTCCCTCCTCCTCCAGGACCCCTGGCGGTCACCGGACCTCAGTTTGAGAACCACCGGGGTTTGAGCCATCCCACTCCGCAGGCTCCATGCTACTATTGTCTACCAAAGAGAGCGTGCTATTTGCAAAATAAAGGTAGCCTTCTGTCTCTCTCGGGGTCTTTAGCCGCTATGTGGGCTGATGCACATACATATGAGGGGGGTGACTTCGATGCGAGGCAGCGGTGAGGTGAAATGAGCGGGTTTTGTCAGCGGTAGTGCTCCGGACAGCCTCGGCTCTCCTCGGCGGTCGGATGCTGGAAGTCCTCGCCGATAAGGGAGCGCGTAAGGCTGGAAGAGAAAGGAGAAAGGGACGCGGAAGGAAGGAAGGAAGGACAGGGGATCATTTTAATACCAAATCGGGACACATGTTGAGCTAACGGCCCACTCCACCCCCCACAACAACACCACCCCTCTTCTTCTTCTTCTTCTTCTTCTTCTTCTTCTCGCATTTGTTGCCTCAATCGTTTTCCCGTTACCAATTACGCGGCGTTAGGGTAAAAAAAAAACCCAGCGGGTCAGCGTCTCTTCTTCGGCTCCTTCGGATCCAGATCCTGATCCAGACAGACCGCCTCTACCATCATGGATCTCAGTAAGATTGTAAGTGTTGATCAGCTGCTTTGTTTTATTTATTTTGTTGTTTTACAACAGACACATATATGAGATTGCAACAGATACAACGAGGGTCTGCATGTTTTTTTTTTTTTTTTGAGGTGGGGGTGGTGTCTTGTTGAAGTCCTGTTGCGCGCACACACACACACACCGGGGGCTGTTTGCGCGAATACATACACGAGTTAGAGTCAAAGCGAGCTGAGACTTGTGGTTGATGTTGTTGTTGTTGTTTTTGCAGCAAAATGTGACTGTGGAAAGTTGAGGTATTTCTTGAGGCATGAAGGTCTGAATAGTGGTTTTACAAACTGGGGGTTCAGAGTCTATGAAGAGACAGAGACAGAGAGGAAGAGGGGGCTGGGGGGTCCACTGGAGCCCAGCTACATGTGATAACAGTTTAAATCCACTTTTATATTGTGGAAACTATGTCTGGTGAACCAACAACAACTAAAACCTTCATCGTGTGTCAGAAACACGAGGTTAGAACAGATCCAACCGGATCTGTGACGAGGAAACGTGTGAAATTTGCTCCTCTGGCCGCTGCTTTCTATTTCTATTTCTGTTTCTGTTTTTCATCCAGCCGCAGATCAGTGATTTAAGTTAAGCATCTTAAATGTGCCGTGAATGTTAATGACAGCATCTATTGATTTGATGTTAAAGAGGAAACAAACCTAAAGTCACTGCATTATTAACTCCAGGTATGAATTTACAGTCAAATTTGGTTTCCTGTTGGAACAATATGCACTTTATTAAGCATTTCAAGGCTTAAACAAACAAGCTCTTGTGTGATTTTTTTTTTTTTTTTTTTTAAATGAGTGCTGTGATGCGTTTGAGGCTAACAGACGGGCTAAAGTGTCCACAGTGCAGTGGAGCAGGTGCACATAAGCCAAAGCAACAAGACCGGCCTTTCACTGCCAACATGGATGGATGGGTGTACTTTTAGCCCCTGTGTATAGGTGTGGGGGAGGGTGGGTGACATGAAAAGCACACCCAGTCTTTTTCTTTTTCCATCACCCCCAAAGAAAAAGGATCGTCTGAGAAGCCGTTTGTGACAGAAATGCTGCAAGTTAATGCTTCATTAAAAGAAGTGTCTCACATAGTTTCATCAGATCTGTGTGGTTTTAGTTTTTTTAGTTTTTGATACTCAAATGGGAAAAAAAAACTCATCCGTGAAGCAATTCTCACCTGCCCACATGAAGTCAGTCAGGGCATGTGAGCGCAGACAAGGCGTAGGTGTAACAGTGGTAAACTAACTCTGGAGGATCTCCATTCAGTTACGTTTACACATTATTTTAGAGAAAAAAACAACATATTAGTGTGAGTATACAACTGTTCAGTGATATAAGAGATATAACACAACTCTTTAAAGCTGTTCTCTGTGGTCGATTGCTTATCTCTTTTTTTTTTTTTTGCCACCATGTTTAGGCTTTTTTGGTATGTAGTGAGTTTCAGTGGAATGAAAACAAAAGTCCACATAGATCCAAGACTCCCAGGATCCAGATCCTTTATTCCCACAACTGGTGAAAACCAACAGAGACTAGTCCAGCTTAATGGACCCAAGAGGAGAATTTGAAAAATGTAGTTTAGACATGAATCATGATGATTTTTACTGATATTGAATAATAATTCCCCACGTTGTTTGGACTTTGTGTCCATTTCCTACAAACAGACTTTTAGGATCATAAACTTTTAGACAAATGTGTTGATTTATTTCTGTGTTCAAGTGTCTGGAGGATTTATTTGGGAGTTAAATATTAACTCATTTATAAAATCTCATCAGCTTATAACTGGAGTTGAAATAACAAGTCAATAGATTTTAATCAGCAGCAGATTTAACGGTCGGTTAATCTTTTTTAAATAACAATGACAAACTGTTTCCAGTTTATTGGATGTGAATTTATTCTGGGTTTTCTTTTTCTTTTAGATTATATATAAAGTTAATAGTGTAACAAACTGTCTAATTACTCCCAAATAAGTTCACATCAACAGATTTCTTGAACCAAACTGAGCTGCCAGTCGCCAGTCAGAGTTTCTGCAGTTGTGGCGTGGATTAATTGATGTCTAATCACAACATAAGCCATCATCAAGTCGTTGAGGAAGACACACCCACACACACACATACACAGACAAACTCTGTGATGTTCATGCGTGTTCAGTGTTGGGGTGTAATGAGCGAGTGGGCTGCACAGATGTTTCTTTTGTAGTGGCTGTTGGTGACATCAGCGATCCTGCAGGAAGCTGAAGCTCCGTCACGTCAAGTCGACTTCTTAAAGAGGAACCTCATAAACCTGCCTGAGAGTTAAATAACGCTGGCGCACGGCCTCTGACACACACGTGTGTGTGTGTGTGTGTGTGTGGGTCTTTAACCAGCTGCTGCCCTGCACCTCTGCCCTCAGCAACACAAGCCTGGTGCTCTGAGGTCACAAACTCTCAGTATCCTGAAGCTCTATGTTTTCATGCTTTTTAATGGGCTCTTAAGAGACGATGCCATCCCACTGGGCTTATCTGCATCACCAAATGCCCTGTTATTAATGGGATAGGAGATGCTCAGTGTATTCTGTGGAAAACAAGCTCCCAGTTTATAGTCTGAGAGGTTCGTACGTGACTGACAAGTCATTTTTTCAGCCACTTGGCTTTGAGGCTGTTGATTGCGATTAATCTACTTGGTGCTGAGGCAACATAGACTTGAGGTTTCACCATCGCTCATGAGCTATATTATAACAGCGAAGTTCAGAAACCGCTTTAACTAACCACTGAGAGCTCTCACAGCTGATCTGTCTCTGACACACATACATATATGGGTGCGGTAAAGTACAGAGGAAAAAGGAAACAAAAACAACCCCCAAAAAAAAAGCTGTTCTAAAAAAGACCATCTTTACCTTCCTCTCCTCGGTGCCAGCTCGACTCTTTCTCGAGGTGAGGAGTGACGGCTCTATGAGAGCGGATGCTTGCGTCAGATGCCACACGGGCTCCGTTCACAGCTCTGACCTTTTGAATTGGGTGGAGTTACTTTTTGGGAAAATAATATTTGGGCCCACTATGTTTTTCCATTTATTATCTGATTTTTCTGAAAGCGTTCATCTGTAACCTAGAAGGAGAGGGGTTGTGTGTTTGTATGAAAAAGGACAGTGCAAGTGAACTTTCAGTTTCAGATGTTTATTTTCAGTCGTGTATATCGAACCACTCGGGGATTCTTCTTTTCGAGGGAATGTATTTTTAGTTTTTGACAAGTTTCTTTAACCCAGCGCCGTTCAAGCAACAGCTGGTTGATTTCTCAGCATCATTAGTCGACACTATGAACTAAATATTCATAATAACAAATGTACAAATTAAGAAAGGAGTTTAGCAGCTAAATAGAAAATTGTTAGAGATTGTCTAACTGCATAACTAATGAGACAAATAAAAAGATCCAAGTTGTTATAAAGCACAGTTTTCCTTGAAAGAAGCCCCCTGGCAGGAAGCGTGAGAGCTATAGAGAGAATGAAGAGTTGACTGACTACCTCAGCTGCTGCTTGTCTGGGTTGACTGAGCAAGGTTTTTAGCTGAAGGGGAGCTGGGCATGTTTCAGCAGGCAGGCAGGCAGGAAATGGCCAGTGCAGGGTGTGCCAAGACAGGAAGCCTGACTGAGCGTCTGTAACCCCCGCCTCTCCAACCCTTCGCACCACCACCGCCATTGCTCCTACTGCTGCTGCTGCCACCGCTGCCACTGCTACCTCCACCCACAGATCATCAGCCACAATGACTGAGTCCCCACTGCAGCACCTCAACCATTACAGTGGTGCTGCATTGAAAAAAAACAGGCATGTTTCCTGTTTTCATTCCTTCCCTCCATCCTCTTGCTGGTTATGTTGTGGCTGGCAAGTCGCATCTGAACCAATACGATGAATAAGAATCGTTGAGTTACAGAAACTCGAGAGCTGTTTACAGATGATAAATAATTGATACTTTATCACGTCAATCAGATGAGTTTTGAGAAAGTTTGTGTTTTGTAATTTTAACCTAAAGAGTTATAACAACAGTGTGATGGTCGTAGAGTTGAGTCGAGACAAATCTCTAGTTTTATAAACAACTGTAAGATTTAAAATAACATTTGACTCCCGTTGACGTCATCTTGAAAGTCCGTAAAAGTTGACTGCTGAATGCAAAGTTAGACTATACTGTTGTATACAGCTTCCTTTCAGTTTCCACATAAATACTAATCTATATTGACATAAACTGATAAGAATTTGTGTATTTTCATGGAAACACTTTACTCTGCAATCTGCATGTGGCAATTGCCTTTCACAGACTTTAAACATGCGTCACCGTGCCCCTCCATGCCCCTCACATTGTCGCTATTACTCTTTAGGTCGAAATTACAAAATTACATGATCAGCTCAAATATGAGCTTGAGTCAGATGTAATGACTAGTCTGCCTGGGAAATGGAGTCAACTTTATGATCAAACACTCAAGTTTAGCTCAAGTGTCTCGATGAGAAGAGCCGGCCGGTAATGATGATTTGATAAATGTGTGAAGCTACAAGGACTACTCACTTTATCATGTGTCCGTCTCCTTCAAGACCTAAATGCCTGGGGTCAGATAATCATAGTACTGTAACTAAGATTAATCACTGCACTCCCATACTAAATCATCAGGGTCACACAAGGATACCTCCTCCGCCTCTTCATGAGAATTTACATCCGAGGAAAACGAGTGTTTCTGAATTTACTCTGCCCCCCCCTCCCGCCCTCCCTTTTTTCATTTGGCTCTGGTGAAGTTTTCCACAGTCATCGTCTTCTCACGATTGAACACAAGTGGATGCGGATTTGCTTCATCATTAATGTTGATATAAAATGTGCCACAGCACGGAGAGATAAAAATAGAGCGCAACCTCTTCTCCTTCCTGCGTATCTCAAGGACTTAACATGGAAATCGTAAATACACATAAATCACCACACGCTGGCATATTTGGTCAGAGGAGTCATAGGGAAGTGAACCCGGGGATGCGAGTCAGTAAAGTAAGAAAAGGCTGTTTCACTTAGCAGGCAGAAGATGCTTCGTCTCTCTCTCTCTCTGTGAGCTCTGCGCTGGCCCTTCAGTGGACACAGCCAGCTTACGATCAGCATATCAATGCCCAGCTTTCTACAGAACGGCCAATTGGGGCTTGCCAGATCCAACTTAACATGCTTTCAACACTTTATCAGTAACGCTCTGTTCAAAAGTAAAAGCTGTAGACTGTGTATATACCTGGATGTAAATAGGACGTGTATATTCAGCTCAGCGGTCATTGATGAAAGCCTTATGATTGCTGGGAAATACTGTTTTTAAATGAGGGAAGGGTGAGAGTTGAAGTTAGCTCTCTGTGGATATGATGACGCAGATATCTGTCAACATTTAATAATCTGAGGAAGAAGAGGAGGAGGAGGAATCTCTCCAGGTTTATCCTTTTGCTCTTCATCTCCGTAATCAGTCCTCACCTCTGATTTAACGTCTCATCATTCCACTTTGTCAGCTGGCGTGTAGCGGCCGCACCGCGAGGAGCTAATGGGCCATTGATGCATTGATGCCAGCAAGACGCCTCGGTTAATGCCAGGAGTCCCAGGCAGCTGGCACTCTCATTCAACCCAAAGTACAAAGTCTCACTGTGGGCTAATTGGGTCATCCTCATGTGGGAACTAGTCGCACTGGGACTTTCTCAATCATCCCTTCATTTTCGTGTGTGTGACAGAGACAAAGAGGGGAAGCAAAACGAGTCGATTACATACGAGTCTGAAATCGACCTTTGTGCGATCGACGTGAAACGTTCATGTCTGACGCCAGCTGATATAGAAATGTGTCACTTTAAAGCTCGTGGTATTTATGGCTTTTCTACTGGTGACATGAGGTAATGTCACACAATTTAAAAAAAAAAAAAAAAGTAGGGGAGTGACAGGAAATGACAGATCTCACTTCCTTTTTTTCACTAATGCAACACAGATGTGGTCACAGTGTAAACAAAATGAAAATATAACCTTTCTGATAAGGTCCCACAGGGAGAAATGTATTTGTTTTTGTTAAAAAGCCGAAGCTTTTGTGCTGGAAAAGCTTCTGACTTAATTGACATGCTGCAGACTTAAATGGTTGGAAGCAAATTAAAAGTAAATAACAGCATAATGATGTGAAATGTAGCTTTCTGCATCATCAACAAATTGGTTTTTTTCCTAAATTAAATGTGAGATGCAGGATGTTTCATACTTGGTCTGTATTCTCATCTTTGTAAAGATAACACTCTTTATGTGCTGTTCACGCCAATTAGGTTTACAGAAGTATTTTTCTAGTAACTTCCTCCACTGTTGGTGACGACATTTTAACAAAACCGTGTCCAATAATCAATCAATAAGACTCTTTATTTGTGATTTCTCTCGACAAACCCACAAGTGTATTTTTAACTTATTACAAAACAGATGCTCGTTGACAAGAGGAAATGGATTTATTTCAGTTTTCTACTAAAAATCCTGGACAGGATGGTGAAATCCTGCTGTGTTTGACCTTCACACACACACACACACACACTTGGCTCCTGATGCAGCAGGTGTTGTCCTTTTTGCTCCAGTTGCTCGTGTTTAATCAGCGGCGTCTGGTGTTTAACAACGGTCGTCTTTTTTTTTTTTTTTGCGACACGCTGCGGTGTTTCCTCGCCGTCAGAAGGATTACATATCTGAACGCAGACGTGGAATTCAGAAAACATTGGAGATGTTGAAACTGCAGCCAGCTCCACATTCCTCCTCCTTCTCCTCCTCGTGTCCTCACGCTCCTCAAGCTTCACTAAATTACTCTTGTGACTTGATCTGGATTCGACTCATAAATTCGATAAACAACAGGTTGTTGTTGTTGTTGTTGTTGTTATTTTGATAAGTTGCTCATGCTGGTGATGACTTGTCACACATTGCTGGTGTGTTTAGAAGATGGGGTCTATTGTCTGATGGTGTTTAAGTTGTTGTCTGATCCCAGCCCCGTTTCATGGCAGATGAAGTCACTTCGGGGTTATCTCATTTTAGCGACAGTGATAGCGACCAGTGCTTCATTCCTGGCTCCTTCCCTCCCTCCAGCATTTCTCCTGCTGACCCACTCCTCCCTCTTCCTCCTCCTCCGATTCCTCATAGTGAACTTCCAGTCCTGACAGAGCACATACTGGAAGAGGAGGAGCTGACTCTGGACATCTGTGGGAAGTGAGATTATGAAACAGGCCTCCTGTCCTCTGCTGACCCCAGACTCTACACACATACTTCATGATAACATGCAAAAAATTATAACAATAATGCATGTTTTTTTTTTTCCCTCCTAAACCTTCGGGCATTCCAGACCCAAGCGGAGATGAGAAGTGTGGTAATTGTGATTTGACTTGTACACTCGTGTGTGTGAGAGACGTGATATGTTGTCCAGATGCCGCTCCAGAACACCTTATTTTAAAAAACCATCTGAAACGGCCCCGAGACTCATAGCAGGAACATTTTGTGGCTTCATTTTCAATATTTATTTCATCATACAGCTTTTACAGTTTGGTTGCTTAACAACGTTCTGATGAAACATAAAGAAAAACCAGAATGTTTCAGTCACACAACCAGCATCTTTCTACTGAACAGTTCAATATTGTTCCATATTGGTTCATGTAGACACTGACATCTCAAAACTATTGACTTTCCCATCAACCTCAGCTCTACTTTTAGCGTTGTTTTGGTGCTAATTAGCAGATAATAACACTAAACTAAACCCTAGTTGACACTAGTTGACACTAGTCAACTTAACCAACGATTTGTAAGACTCAGACGCTGCCGTGTTTGTTGATGACTTGTCAACAACTGGTCTGAGACCTGTAGTGTTCACACTACAAGACTTGTCATTGATTGAGCTCCAGATCAAACCGTGACGTCACCAGACTCTATAACTAGACAGGATGTAGCTGCTGCTTCTCACCACGATTTACAGCTGTTTATTGTTGACAAGCACCGGTGAAGACGCTGCCTCCGACACAGACTAAACCGCTAAACCAGTGTGTAAACATCACGGCAACACGCTGGTTTTGAGTTGTGAGTGAATCAGTGAGACGGCAGCAGCATTTATCTCACCTCAGCTAGTGTGAACTAGGCTTAAAAAGCGTGTTGAATTTGTAAGTATATATATTTGAGTATAATCTCTCAAAGATGCTTTGCTACAGACAATTTAATTAATCTAAAAACGTCTAGCGGTTATATTTTAACCTGTTAATGTCAAACACTACAGTTGTCAGGATCGATGTCAGACTGGCTGGTTAAAGTTGGATCATGGTTAAATTTTTTAGCCAGAAATTTTCACAGCACGGACAGTTACTCCTCTACTCCTCCAGGAGCTCCTCACTCACTGATATTAATCATTTTTAACCTCCTTTGCATCTTTCTACCATGAAATAACGACTGTATTCGTCAGGTGAGACGTAAACAGAGATGTGACTGGAGATGTTTCATTCGCTGAGACAGCTGTTTGCCTCTGAGGCTTTTTGCCGCGGCTCCTAAAAAGCAGCGAGGAGCTCAGGTCTCCGAGCTGCTGCCTTGAATATCAACTCAGTGGAAAATGGGTCAGTCACCGTTTACTGAAAAAAAACATTGCAGCTTCCCTTTCTCCAGGTTGTTCTGAAATGGGAAGAAAAAGAAAAAAATCTTTCTGAAAGATGTCAAGTCTTAAAATGGAACGCTTGACAAAGATTGAAGTGTTTTTTGTGTGTAAATGATGAGAAAAAGAAAACTGAGCTGACTGTTTTTTTGTTTCTCTCCTCTTCTTTACAGGCTGTCAGCATCAATAAGGCCATCAACACACAGGAGGTCGCTGTGAAAGAGAAGCATGCCAGGAATATCCTCACATTATCTGTGTGTGTGTGTGTGAGAGAGACTGGAGGGTTTTGTCAGCACAAGATCAAAACAACAAACTGAGTGTAACCTCATCGTGTTCACGTGTCTCTGCTGCAGAGCTAATTTAGTCACATCTGAAACCTAAAAGGAGAAAGTTGTTCACCTACGTAGACTAAGGATGTAAATGACATTTACATCCAAATTTAACGCAGTTAGTTTGTATCAACAGACAAATAGAAGCTAAAATATGAGTTGATGGTTTTATTTCTAAACTATTTCAGATGTTTAGATGAAAAATTATCTATTCTCATTTAAAATAAAAAGGCAGGTCAGTGGTTTGATTCCCAGCTTCCCCATTTTACATGTCAAAGTGGCTGCTTGTGTGTGTGTGTGTGTGTGTGGTGTGTGTGTGTGTGTGTAACAGAAGAAGCTTGAGGTCCAGTGACGCTGTATAAATGAGTGAATATGATCTGTAGTGTAAAGTGATTTTAATGGTCTCAAAGGACCAGATAAGCTTTATATGAACAAAGTCAATTTACTTAAATGCCACATTTCTCATGTTTATGTGAAAGTGTTTTTTTTAAAGAGCTTTTCATGACCCTTTAAATATTAAGATAAACCATAAAGAAACTTAGATATTGCCGTTCAAAAATAAATATTCACATCCTATAAAGCAGAATTAAAAGAACTTGAATTTCCCATTTATTTCTCTATCTTTAAATGTTTATTGACTTCAATATGACCTTATTGGTTGAAGCTATAAGTTTGCATTGAATCATTGAATCAAGTATTGATGTATCGACACAGCCCTAATATATAGATAATTATTTTCTTTGTTTGTTTAGAATATCTGGTTTAAAATGAACCCAGGGTCTATTTCACCATGAATAAGAGTCAAACTCCCCCTCAAGAGATATTTAACGTTGGTTGAAGTAATATCGAGTTTGACCGTCTTTTGTTTTCACAACCAAATAGTTAACAATTAAAGTAAATGGGGCAGCCAGCCAAACGTATCTAAATTGTCATTTTTTAACCACTAATAAAGCTCAAAATATCACTTCACTTCAGCAGTAGCATGAATAGGGTCCCTACACATAAACTGAAGTACTGATAACTTAGTAAGTGAACTGAGAGTTTATTAAAAACACTGTTTTACAAGACGTCTTGTTTTCATAACAACTGGTGATCAAGGGTGTTTCAAATCAGCAGATTCATCATTTTCCTGATCAACAGACCGATGTGTCTGTGAAAATTGAGGAAAATGGTGAATCTGCTGATCTGGAACACCGGTCCAGAGGAGTCAGTGGTTTATAATGAATGTCATGTCTCTGTAACCGTGTGATCCTTGACCGCCGTCCGTCACCCTGCATCTTGGGAACTCATCATGAGAAAGGCGCCCACACGTTCTGGGCGGCGGTCAACCGACTTCCTCTCTCTAGCAACGCCGTGCTTTGCTGGAAGTTCTGCCACGTCTTCCACAAGCTGCTGCGAGATGGTCATCCAAACGTACGTAACGACAAACACGTTAAAGGCATCGACGTTTCCACTTCACTACATCCACTCATTTACTTACGCTTCATCACATCTTTTTTTTGTTTTGTTTCACTGTGTTTTTTTTTACTCTCTGCCTCTGCTGTCGTCTCTCCAGGTGATAAAAGACTCCATGAGGAACAAGGCTGATTTAACTGATATGAGCAGGATGTGGGTAAGGACGCAGAGATTATTATATTAATCCAACATGCAGTGACTCTGTAGTTTGATAAATAAAAGCAGCTGCATAACAAAATGAAACATGAAACATTTAATAAGATGAAGACGGTTTCGCCTGTGATGAGCAGTGATTTTAATCCCATCCGGAGCGTCTCTGTCTCTGTCTGTAATTTTTTTTTCTTTTTCTTTATTTGTTCTTTCTCCACTTCAACACTAATATTGAATTACAGCTTTCAGCCACAATCACCTTCTGTTTTTCAGGCGAATCTTTGAGTCATCCTGTCGCGCTCAGAAAACAAAAAACTAATCAACTAATCAGACAGTCGGTTTGACTTAATAATTAATTACAGCTACATAATCAGTGTGGAAGCTTCTGTTATTAAGAGACGAGGGGGAATATTTTATTAACCTGTCAGAAAACATCAGGATTAAATAAATAAGGAGCATTTGTGGATTAATCGGGTGCGGTTTCCAACTGTTCTTGTTGTTGCCGTCACAACAGATTACGTGATTGTTTGTAGTGTTGTCAGATGGAAGTGACAGACGTGGCGACTCGTGACCACATGTGAGCGTCACATTATCAGTGATATTTGTGAAATGCTTTGTGACGATCGGTCTTTAGTAACGCTGGTTTGGGCGGCGGTCCTTCGTGTAGCTTTAGTCGTTCTCCCTTAAGAGTTTCAGTCCATTTTTGCTGATTTCATTAAGCAGGAGGATGCGGGAAGTTTGGTTCCTCTGACCGAAGTCGTGGCCTCTGTTTCCTGTTGTGTCATGCCGCCTGCGCTCCCAGTCTCAGGGAAACAGGAAGTGAAAAGCAATCAGCCGTGTATTTTAAATGGTTGTTCAACTTTAACACTCTTGAGGACAGAGGGTTTTTTTTTTCACACAGACTGAAATGAACTGCACCTGCTGGTTCTTACGATTGTTGTTTAGTTTTTAACAAATTCCTGAAAAAGTGGATTTTCCTCCTTTTTGATTGTGTCTCTTTTCCTCTCCTCTCCTCCCCAGGGTCACCTGAGTGAAGGCTATGGGAAGCTGTGCAGCATCTACCTCAAACTGCTCATCACCAAAATGGAGTTTCACATCAAAGTGAGTTGGCCTGGCCTATAAAACCCAGCGCCAGTCTCCCTCATCACTGATTATCTTTGTCTCAGACTCCCCTTTTAGTGCCAGCATGTCTCAGCGGGGGGGAGGAAAAGAAGGGGGAGGTGGAGGGTGAGGAGGCGGGGTACGGCTTCATAGAAAATTCTGGCTTTTACACTAATGGCCTCTCAAGAAACTGTAATGTAGCCTTTTCATGAGACAGATGAGCAGTTGTGCAGGGACCAAATCCAATATCAAGGGAAGATGTGGTTAGATGTGGCTCTGCTCCAGGCTGCAGGTTAAATCTCAGTCTGGGGGGGTGAGGCCACTTGTGGCAAAACACAACTGGAGAGTGAAGGTGACTCACAAATCCTTTGACGTCTTGGTCAGGTATTGTTGTCACACCTTAACATGCAGTTTAATCTTTAATAAAATTTGCAAACATTGACTAAAATAACTCAATAAAGGTCATTTAATCAACAATCAGCTCCTGTAAATGAACCAGTCTCATATTAACAACCAAAAGCGACAAATATCATCTCATCTCATCTATATTTCCCGAACAAAATGTGATGAAGAATCGTTCAGAACAGCTGATTTAATAATTGATTGTTTTCAATCGATGAGTTCGTCACAGTGACTCGCTGGTTTGGTTCAGTCTCTGCAGAAACACACACATTCAGAGCGGTGAAAAGCCGAGCAGGTGAAAACGAGCTTCATGCTTTCGTCGTCTCTTTCAGAACCCCCGTTTCCCCGGCAACCTGCAGATGTCAAACAGACAGCTCGACGAGGCGGGAGAAAACGACGTTAACAACTTGTGAGTCTGCTGCTGCTGCTGCTGCTCGTATTATTGATATTGTTGAGCAGACCAAGGAGCTGCAGGATCCACACACACACACACACACACACAATATGACATTTAATATTATCTCCCAACTGTGCGGACAGAAGTGTGAAATGAAATAAAACACCATAGCTGACATATAGATAAATAAACCCTTGATCTGATCTTGCTACAAGATCCGTTTTAATATTTGAACCAGACACTAAATCAAAAGGCTGAAACCAAACACAACAGGAATATAGTCGTTTATTTTCTTTCTATTCACTTCAGTCAACTTGTGAACTCGTCGGTCGGTGCTATAAAGGAACAAGTTGTCTTCATGCTTCATATTTTAGTGTTTTACTCACAGATTTGAAGTCATGACTCAGACAGTGAGAATGCAGGAAGGCAGCAGTGACTTTTACTCAGCCTGAGCTGTTATCTGAGAGTCCTGATGTTCAGGAGCAGGAAACAGGAAAACACTCATCTACTACTGAAAAACAGCAAATCTGCATAAATTGAAAAAAAAAGTAGATTTTCCTGGTAGTGCAGTGTAGTGTGGAGGTTACCAAAAAAAGGTTAAATCTCTGTTTCTCTTTCTTTACCCTTCAGCTTCCAGTTGACAGTAGAGATGTTTGACTACCTGGAGTGTGAGCTTAACCTCTTCCTGGGTGGTAAGTTACTCTGGTTTGACTGTGTAACTCTAAAATGTCACATATTTACATGTATTGATCTTCCATACAGGGAAAATATGCACATAAGACGTTAAGACATATAAAGATGTGAGGCCGAGTTGTTATGACGAACTGCGTTGATGCAAATGGTTCGAATCCCGACCGAATCAAACTTTCCTCTGTGTGTGCTCTTCACTGTATCTGTCATTAAAGGCAAAAAATGACCAATAATAAAATAAAAAAAGACATATACAGACGTGGATGTGTAGTGATGATATCAGACGTATCACCACAGCTCCACCTCGTCTGTAGCTGTTACTTACTGTACTGAAGCCCTGTTGTTGTCTGGGTGAGTCATCTTAGGTTAATGACTCTTGAAGTTACGGGGGCCAGGCTAAAAATAGACGACTGGGATGTGACCAGGAGCTCAGGAGAAATGCTGGAAAAGCTGCACGGCCCCATTCATAAATGAAGATGAGGAAATGACGTCCTGGTTTCTATTTATCATGTCCTTTCATTCTGCTATCATCACGATGATGATGATGATGGTACCTCCCTCTCCTCTTCAACACACATACCTAAACTATGTCCCTGCATTAGTTTGAGCAACTTTTTTTTCCTTTTTTGTCTTGATAGTTTCTGTGAGTTTGTCCAAAAAAGGTAAAAGGCTACAATACATTCGAGTGTGTGTTGTGTCACACCCCAAAAAATCAAGGGCCTTGTCAGTTTTCTCCTGTGGTCTGGAGTATTTTTAAAAGCATCACGTCATCCGTGGGTAAAGAGGCCAGGCCTTAGGTGACTGTGTGAGTGTGTGTTTGTGTTTGCTTCTGTGTGAGTGTGTGTGTGTGTGTGTGCAGGAAACCACGCCTCTGCTGTGCACAGAGGCTCTCAGGGTCTGGCTTTGGGGATGTTGTGTGAGCAGGGAAATGAAAGAAGGGTGTAATGATGGAGTCAGACAATCCTGTTAGTGTTTTCGGGTTTTGCCGCTCCCTCTCTATGCTCTATTTTTTTTTTCTCCTCCTGCCTTTTCTAAAGCAGGACTTTGCGCTGCGTTTTGCTGCATTCAAGCAATTTATTAAGTTAATTTTAGCGTCCGAGGCAGTGAAATGAATAGAGGACACATCAGCGCGTCTTGATTGACTCATTAAAGATTCATGACTGATGACTCTCGTTTCTCGACTGTCTCTTTGTGTTTGTGTTAACAATCAGCGGCGTGTGCGTGTGCGACTGCACGGCAGCTTCTGCCGCGTTTGTAACGCTGCGTGACGAGCTGTGCATCTTTATCGATCTCATAAACATGTTTATCGATCAGTCCCTCTCTCTTCTCCCCTCCAGTATTCAGCTCTCTAGACATGTCTCGGTCCGTGTCGGTGACGGCGGCGGGTCAGTGTCGTCTGGCTCCACTTATCCAAGTCATCCTGGACTGCAGCCACCTGTATGACTACACCGTTAAGCTGCTGTTTAAGCTCCACTCATGTGAGTAACACACAAATACTAACATAGTAAAGTTTTACTCAATGTTTTTAGTCAAGACAGAAATATTCAACTTTTTTTTTTAAATGACTGGAAAACAGATGGAAATACCACATTTGGTTTAGAACAAACAACCACAAGGGCTCAAAAATGATTAATTATCCTTTATTTGATTGTTTTATTTGACTAAAAGTCCCAAAATGTGAAACACAGTCGAGTAAATGCTCTGACAGTAGCTTTATTTCAGCACCTGAAACAGTTAGCGCAGCTGTGATTGATACAAATGTTTAAATGAAGTGTAAGTGTTTTTCCCCCCGAGGAGAAATATTTGTTATCTTTACACGACTTGTTCGACAGGTCTGAACCGCTCGGGGATTTTTTTTTTTTTTTTTGAGAAAACGAGAACCAGAAAACACTGTAAATTCTCTGAAATCACTTTAGAAAGAATAATTTGTGTGTGTGTGTGTGTGTGTGTGTGTGTGTGCTCTGGATTAAGTTGTCAAGTCTGTAGCTTAACTCTTAACACTTCTCAGAGAACCACTGGGTTTGTGAAACTTTTTTTAAAAGATGGAAAGACGGATGGAAATGTGACGTGTCTTTGATATTTTGATGCATAAATCCTCTAATAATAACTGAACCTTTTACGTGTCTGAGCCTTGACGTGTTGTTGTTGTGTGTGCCCCTGCAGGCCTTCCAGCAGACACTCTCCAGGGCCACAGAGATCGTTTCCAGGAACAGTTTAAAAAGTATGAAGTTCACTCACAGTCACACACACGCACACACACACACACACACTTCACTGTATCCTCCGACCAAGCATGAACCCAGAGGACCCGGAGCCGTGTCGAATTCATTTTCAGTGTCAGACTCTTCTGCTCTGTCTGTCTCTTCTCACTCCTTTTCCTTCTCTCTCGTCTCATCTCATCTCATCCCGTCTTTTCTCTGCGTTTCAGGTTAAAGAGCCTGTTCTATCGCTCCAGTAACTTGCAGTATTTCAAGAGGCTGATTCAGATCCCACAGTTGCCTGAGGTGAGGACATTAAACCACACCTGAGCGCTGAGTTCACCCGTTATAGTTGTTTCCAAGTTTCTGTTCGACAGTTTAATTTCCCATTTAAAAACTCTGCCTCTTCACAAGTTTTATTTGTATCTACATATATATATATGATGTGCAAGCTTCTCTAAATGCTTCAAAAACCTCAGATACGTTAGTCGAATATTTAAAATATAATAAACTCATTAAACTTCCTGTTTCATACAGAACCCTCCAAACTTCCTGCGGGCGTCAGCTCTGTCGGAGCACATCAGCCCCGTGGTCGTGATCCCAGCCGAGTCCTCGTCCCCCGAGTCGGAGCACATCGTGGAGACAGATGACCTGGTGGACACGGACGTCCCCTCGCTGCCGCCGGTAACTACACAAGACAAGTATCTCTGAACGTTTGGCTTTTTCTTAAATTCGCTCCATCTGTTTCGCGTCTGTCCGGTTTCTTTGGATCACGACGTGCGTTGTTGCTGTGATCGCCGATCAAGAATTCAAGCTGGGTGTTTTTGTTGTGGGAGTTTAGAGGGGGAAAGTAGAGGAGATAAAAGACGGAAATAACCTGCTTCGCTGACAGACTCCCTCATGAAAACACATATTTTTTAAGATTCTTGGAAAAACTACTCGAAACATCTGGTTTATATCTCTGCCGGCATGTCATGGTGTTAATTATAGTCACTTCCAAATAGCTGAGATGAACTGGAGAAAAAAAACATAGTTTTTTTGTGAAATGAGAGATGATAAAGTAATTAATGTCATTTTTTTGGACCCATAATTCAGCTGCAGCACACCTGGATCTCTGCATGATCAAGTGATTATCTCAAGAAAAATAAAAACTTATTAAATCAAAATGTGTTTTTCTGAGAATTCAAAGATATTTTTGTTATTTCCAGATCATTTTTAATGAGCTGCAGAATGTGATATTTGTGGCTGTAAACTATTATTGTCCGTTAACTTTCGTTTATTTTGAAACTCCCAGGCTGCCTTGGAGACCAAGTTCGACGACTTGTTCGGCACCCCGGCTCCTACAGACCCTTTCAACTTCAGTCAGAACGGCATGCGCAAGGACGACAAGTGAGAAACAATCAAGAATCAAAGAAGTTACATCATTAAAAACACTTAAAAATCCTAATTTAGCATCAGATGCTGTCGCTCTGCACTTCTGGCATTTCTGGTGCCACATAAAACACCTTAATTATTGTTGAATTTAGTAAAGAATATTAATTATATTATTCATTATTATGACAGAGATCGCTTGATTGAACAGTTGACGAGGGAGATCCAGGCCCTGAAAGAAGAGCTGGAGTCTTTCAGACTAGAGGTAAAGATACAAGAACCTGGTTTCAGTCTTTTAAACCTCAGTGTGAAATGATTATTAATAAAACTCCTTTTCTTCCGTCTTCAGAGCGGCCGGTTGTGTCAGGTGCTGAGGGGGCGGGTCAGCGAGTTGGAGGCGGAGCTCGCCGAGCAGAGTCACCTGAGGCTGCAGGCGGCGGGAGAGAGCGAGTTCCTGAAGGCCGAGCTGGACGACCTGAGGAGGGTCAGAGAGGACACGGAGAAGGAGCAGCGGAGCCTGACGGAGATCGAGAGTGAGACAAGACAAACTCTAATATCATCTGATAGAGGAGAGACGCTTACGTCACTTTAATGTCTCTGGACACAGCAGCTCACATAATGTGATAAAAAACCTTCTAACATATCACAAAAAAAATATTTGCTTTTTTTTCTCATATGATACTTTTGTTATTTATTTATTATTTTATATTATTATTTATTGTTTTTTAATGTATTTATTTTAATTTATCCTATATTTAATTTATATTTATTTTATTTTTATTTAGTTCATCTTTTTAATAAGGTTTCAGGTCTCAGAAACTCGTGTTTAACACGTTTAATGCAGATTTTATTGCGCTATCTACCCGCTTTGTAAAGATAACACACACGTTTTCCTCGTCTTGAAGTTTAAATGACTTCATTTTGTGAATAATTGATTTAATTCTTCGATCAGAATAAGAAACAGACAAAGCAGGAAGCAGGAGATATAAATACACTTTAATTTCTCAAACACTGATTCAGATTCACAGCAAAAGGAAAGAAAAGATTAGAAGTTGTCACATGAAAAATGTGGAAATAATTTATTATTATTATTATTATTAAACCAGAGCTGTTCGTGTGTCCATGACGATGCTGCTTCCTCTGCTGATAATTATATCTGTGTCTCTCTCAGGAAAAGCTCAAGCCAACGAGCAACGTTACACCAAACTGAAGGAGAAGTACACAGAGTTGGTTCAGAGTCACGCAGACCTTCTGAGGAAGGTGAGGAAGACGAGTCTCTCTTCATGTTTATAAATCCTCTCCAGGAACCCAAGAGTTAAATTAAGCTGTTTGTCGTCTCCGTGTCCTTTTTAGTCGCCCCAAGCTGAAGAGCCAGCGTCTGTCCTAATTATTTTAATGTCTCTGCGTGTATCCGTTTGTGTTCAGAATGCAGAGGTGACCCGGCAGATGACGGTGGCCCGGGCAGCTCAGGATGAAGTGGAGGCGGTGAGGAAAGAGATGCAGGAGAAGGTGAAAACAGCCCAGGAGGCCGCAGACAGACAGGTGAGGCTGAGATGAACGATGCTGCCGAGCACTTTAAACTTTGTTTTAACTCAGCTGAGCATTCGTTTTTTTGCAGCCAAAATGATTTGCAGAAAACTCGAACCTTATTACCAAGTTGGATTTGTGGAGAACACACTGGAATAAAAAACAGAATCTGTGTTTAACTAGAAATGTTTCAGGGCTACTCTTCTTTCCGTGGTTTAACATTTAACATTAGTTTATTTCCATTTCTTTTCCGTCTCAGGAGAGGGAACAGCTGGAGCAGCTCCAGGAGCTTCAGAGAGAGCTGGTGTCGAGCCGGGCGGAGCTGGACTCTCTGAAGACGAACGTGGCCTCGTCACAACAGGTCATTGTCCGACTTTCAGTTTTGCCGTCTAACTTTTTTTACATATTAATAATCAAGGAAAGTTTATCCTAGTTCACACTAGTTGACTTTACCAATGATTTCCAGTCGTTGTGTCTCGTGGACTTGGACTAACGACTCCATCAGAGGCCGTCGGGACCTGGTTGGAGACTGGGACTGGATCTCTGTCATGTTAGAAAACTGAAGGAGTCGGAAGAGACTGACAAAGATAAAACCCGCTGCCGTCTCACTGATTCACCCAGAACTCTGTTTAAAAGTCTGATGTTTTATCAGTTTTTGTTTAATTTCCTGTTTCTACAAACTCCCCGCATCTGATCTAAATGTTACCCGGTACCGGGGAGGTCTGCCGCTGATTTCAGCTCCACTATGAAAACCAGCGTGTTGCCGTGGTGATGTTTACACGCTGGTTTAGCGGTTTAGTCTGTGTCGGAGGCAGCGTCTTCACCGGTGCTCGTCAACAATAAACGGCTGTAAATTGCGGTGAGAAGCAGCAGCTACATCCTGTCTAGTTATAGAGTTTGGTGACGTCACGGTTTGATCTGGAGCTCAATCAATGACAAGTCTTGTAGTGTGAAGACTACAGGTCTCAGACCAGTTGTTGAGACTCCAGATCATGGAAACACAAGTTGCCAATGATCACAATGGAGACTGAGACTCACTGATCTTTGGTAAAGTCGACTAGTGTCAACTAGGATTTAGATGCATCTCATTCTGTAGAGCTACAGTGGATCAGTCTAAATCCTGAATTAATTGGGCAACAATTGATCCAAGATCTTCGAAAATCAAGTAACATTTTCTATCATCTGTCATGCTCTTTAAAACCTCTCACAAAACTGTTTTTGTGCTTCTCTTCCTCGTCAGTCGTCTACACCGTCACTCCCTTCCTTTCAGTTTTTGTCTTTCTCTCTTAGTCATCCACTGTTTTTTTTTTTTTCAAGTTTCTGTCAGAACTGATGTGCTGATACGGTTCTTTAATTGAATGAATCAGGTTTTTATTTATTTTATTTTTTTTCAAAGCGGCTAAATAGTTTAAACAGAAGCGAAACTTGTTTTCACCCTCTTTTCTGTTCTTTTCTTTCATCGTCCTGTGTTTGTCGTCGTCTCTGCAGAGCTGAGCCAAGTCGAACCTGCGGATGCCAAGTTGATGTTTATAACAGACTACTTACTGAAGTCATGTGTTTAAAAAGAAGAAGAGCAGAATGAAAACACAGAAGCGGTTAAATCTGGTCCAAACAGCAGCTTGTGTAAAAGTAGATAATTGGTTCCTTTGTTATTTTATTGCACGTTCTTATTCTCAAATACGGGACAGGTTTAATTAAGGGAATTAGAGAATTATTGACATTATTAACCCCTGACAAACAAACTGATTGATTGTAAATCTGTACATTTCCTTCCTCGTGTCTCTGAACTGTCTCTCATCCTCCCACTCCTCTTTTTTTTTTTTTTTTTTGTGTGTAGCTACTAATTTAGCAGCCGTGTCACTCCTCCTGTCCTCCCCCGTCTCTCAAATCTCACTAGTCCTTTTCATGTACGACAGCCCACGTTTTATCGCTCCTGACTCATGCCTCTAGTGTCCATCTCTCTCTCTAAGCTCCTGTCATAAAAAAAAAAAAAACACTTTCTCAACATTTCTCCTTCTCGTCTTCTCTGTTAGACGCTGCAAGTTTCACCTGCTTTTCATGCATACGAATGATTATTTAACCCATTAAAAATCATTGTTTTTAACCAATTAACCGCTTCAACATCAGTTCAGTCACCTCATCACCCACTGAGATGTGAAACTATAAAGAAACATATCAACTCGCAAAAAAAGCAACTAAAATGTGATTTGACAATTTATTAATTTTATTTACTTTCTCTTCCAGACATTTAGATAAAAAACAGTGTAAAATTAATAAGAATAAACGTTTTGTTGTTCAACTTGTCACACCACTAATTCCCATGATGCATTTTGCTCTCTTCATGAATATTTCACAGAAATTGTGATGTGTTTGTTAACTTCACTACTTTACTCACTAAACAATTCAAGTTTCCAAACAGTTTGGAAACTTTTCATTTCCCAACTTCACAGGATCTGATGCAACTTCTCTACTGTTGTTGTATTTTTATGTTTGTTACGTTGAAGCCAAGTTGGACGACCACAACTTCCCAAAGTTACTTTGATTGCGAACTAGACCTCAACCCAAACCTCTCTAGAGACGACGCCTCTCCACAAACTTAACTGGAGACAATAATGTTGTAGTCAGTGGTCGGAGATGAAATGTTTTTTCATTGTGAGGTCAGAGACGTTCACATCAAACCACATCCTGACTGCTCTGTATTATCTCAACCTTGTCTGTTTATTGTCCCTCGAAACAAATCTTTCGTCGCTTCATTCGTCTTTATTTCTTTGTGTTTTTTGTGTTTTTGTTTATCTCGACTGCAGTCAAGCGAGGTGCTTGGCGCTCAGCTCGTCTCCTTGGAGTCCGAGAAGGCCGAGCTGGTTCAGTCCTTGTCGAAGGTGGAGGCGGAGCTGGCGGCGCAGGGGGAGGAGCTGCAACAAGTCCAGAGCTCGCTGGCGACGGAGCGAGAGAGCGGCGTGAAGACGGCGGAGGCCCTGCAGAATCAGCTCAACGAGAAGGTGATGAATAATGAACTCTGTTAATCAGCTGCAGTAAATGAAGCAGGTGTTGAGGACATTTAGCCCCTCTGTCTCTATTTATTTCTAATAAAGTTCAACCTGTGTGTTTGCGTGTGTGTGTGTGTGTGTGTGTGTGTAGGAGAGCAGAGAGCAGGCGTTGGAGAGTCAGCTGGTCGCAGCTCGATGGTCCACTCTGCAGGGAGCGGTGGAGGAGGCGCAGAAGATCATCCAGGACTCGTTGGCTCAAATCGACGACCCGGCTCACATCAGCTGCACCAGCTCCGCCGGTCAGAAGACGACGTTTTAACAGAAACATGTTTAGTGTTGTGCTTTGTGTGCTGTCACATTTATGTCTCATCCCTTTTTTTTAATTATTTTAAATCTCCTTAGACTACCTAGCATCCAGATGTCAGGCGTCATTAGATTGTATGGACCGACTCACCTCTGCCAGAGAGGCCTTTACAGCTGACAACACAGGTGAGACGACTCAGTTTTAGATTGTAAGTAATGTATTATATGGTACAGTAATACTTTAGAACTCAGATAATCTTTTAATGTTTTAATGAGGTTTTATAGAGGCTGTTTTTCAGCGTAACCTGGTTAATATGAAGGAATAAATCTTAATTTATTTGAACCCACCATGTAAACATGACTGAATAAGACGGAATAAGAATAAGATGCATAAAAAGAACAAAGATGTGTCGCTACAAGGATGTTGTGAGAATTGAAAAGATTATTATTTTAATGGAAATTCCAATCTTAATAATAATAATAATAATAAATACGTTTTTCCATTCGTAGCTTTGTATTTGAAGGTGTTAAACTATTGAGCCTTTTTCAATGGTTGTTATGAAGTTTAAATCTGAATTAATCAAACCATATTCATACAAAAACACAAAAAATATGAGTGATTTGTGTTTGTGTTGATGTTGTCTGGAGTGTGTGTGTGTAAATTCAATTCAATTAATTCAATTATTTGCTTTAATTTCCTCATCTAGCTGTGTCCGAGCTGCTGCGTGTGGTGACCCAGTGCGGCCACCTGGTGGGAGACACCATCGTCCAGGGTAGTGCCACCTCCCACATGGTTCCTGTGGAGCAAGCTGATGGTAAATTTGTGTGTGTGTGTAGCAAGAGCTTGAAATGAGTAGATAGTAGATGAGTTGTCTCCTGATATTAATCTGTGGGTGCGTCCGCCCGTCGTGCTCGTGTCCTGACAGGTCTGTGACTGGTTCATGTGTTCAGTAACGTTGCTAATGTAAGATAAACATTAACATGTACATTAACTGCAGCTTTCTAAAATATTCCTGTGAACACTTTGTTTCAGTCTGCATAGCAGCATTTGTACTGCAAAAACAAATATCCCTTTAAATGGTCATGTCCTCAACGCACAATTTCAGCCTAAAAAATGCACAGACAGGACAAAACCGCTGACTTCACACAGAAGTAATGTTTGCAGAACTTGCTCTCGTGGGAGAGGTTAGCAGCCTGGGTGAGTCTAAACATGCCCAAATATAATGGCACTCTGGCCAGCGGTCTTATACAAGAAGAAAAAAATACAAAACAAAACCTCGACAATTAAAAACAGGGTCGGACCGAAGTTGTGCCTGGAAATTATCATCAGTTCGTACTGCTCATCGCAGAAACATTTGAGTAATTCATTTAAATGCCTTCCTTTGGTAAGTCAGTCGTGACGTCTTGGATCTAAAAACACAAGACAGCTGCTGTTAGAGGTGGTTTTAGTTGTCACTTTGCCAGAGGGGACGTCAGAATAATTAACGCTAAAGCTGCAACCACTAGTGGCACCGCTGCACATCAGAGTTTATAGAGGACAGAGTGTATTTGGATGGATGGATGGATAAAAACATCTTCTGTTTCTTTTCTTCTTCTACTGTTTATTGGAGGTAGTATCCTACTATTTGTCAGAAAATTTGAACCATAAAAGAACCAAACAACAAGAAGTAGAAAACACACACAATCTCACACAAACACATACATACATACCTACACATATACATACATACCTACATGCAAAATAAAAGACTGTGGTACATAAAAAAGAAATAAAAGGAGGGATAATCCAGATTGTGTGTGTGTGTGTGTGTGTAATAATAATACCACAGGATGGATCATGATGCTTAAACACTTTTTTCAGTGAATGTTTAAATATTTTAATGACTTTAATGAACACATGCATCCTCTTTGTCCCCGTCAGCCCTGTCAGAAAGCGTGAAGTCGTGTGGGGCCGAGGCTCTGGCTCTGCTGGGACAGATGAAGCAGCAGGACAGTTTGTCTGCAGCTGACAACAGTAAACTGAAGGCGGCTCTGCAGGCCATCCTGGCCACCGCAGAGGTCTGTACTACTGTCGCTGTTTGCCAGAGATGCTGCTGTGTGATTATTTTTTGTTTCCCCACTATTATTTAGACCCAAGCTAAAGATATTTCTGCTTTAATATTTGTTCTGTTGTAGAAACTGCGTCCTTGGGGTTTGGAGCTGCAGCAGGAGGAGCTGGGAGATCTTGTGGAGCAGGAAATGGCTGCCACTTCCGCTGCTGTGGAGTCGGCCGCTGCCAGGATAGAGGTGCTTACGCGTGTGTGTGTGTGTGGAGATGTGATCATGTGATGGCAGATGTGTATTTAAATGTGTGAGCGTGTTGTTCTCTCTGTGCTGTGTGAAAACGTTGCCCTCCGTTTCACTTTAGCAGAATTAACTTCAAAGTGGTGTGTGTTTTTTTTTTTCTCCTCTGTTCCTCTGTGTGTGTGTGTGTGTGTGGCTTAACAGGAAATGCTCAACAAGTCTCGTGCAGTTGATACAGGAATCAAGATGGAGGTCAATGAAAGGTAAAAACACAAGATTAGAAACTGGGCTCTAACATCACTGACAGACCAATGTTAAAAGTTCAAAAACACAACCTACTGCGAAGAGGTCAGGATATATAATGTCTCCTCACGTCTCCCAGGAAAAAAAAAAAGCTAAAACCCAAATGAACTGAATAGTTGAAGAATCTTGCATCTGCCGGAGGTTTTGAACTAGAACGACTAAAAAGATCACACTCATTCCTGAAATAAAAATGACCCATAAAGAAGCTTTTTTTTTTTCTCTCTTTGCCTGGTTCCGTCTTGGTTTCTCTTCTCTCTTCCACAGAAGTAAGATTATATCACATTAAAAACAAGAAACCAAAGAAAACTTTTAACTTCTAACTATCAGAACAGCAACAGTTATCTCTGTAGTGAAAGAGAAATGAAAGTGGCTAAAAATATATATATATATGACAATTGAGGAACTAATGTTAGTTGAGAAGAAATAAACTCAACAAACCAGGACATTTATTTTAAGAGCAGATTAAACACAAACTATAAGAGCATAGGCAGTGAAGTATAAACTGATTGTATCTCAAAACATTATGAGTCTTTGTGCTTTAAGTTTTCAAGCTGATGGTGTCATCCTTTAGTTTATTTCGTGGACATTCGACAGTTAAACTACATCACTTTCTCTTTCATCTCTGCCTTAATTATTCATGTAAAAAGATGTTTTCTCAACAGCCGCAGGACAACCGCTGCGAGAGAAGAGAAGAAACAAACAAACAGCTTCTGCAGCTACAAATACAAACACCTTGTGAATTTAGGTCACTGGTGCAAAACTGTAGTTGTGTTTTGAGTCTTATTTCCTAAACGTGAGGAGGCTGAGATGTGTTTTGAGCAGCCATCTGTCCAAACAGAGCAGCTCTACATCTTTACGTTTCATAATATTTCTGGCAATAAACCTCATAAGCTGCACAAGAATAAAATACGTTGCATGTTACATATTTTATTCACAACACGAAACAGACTTCGTCAAGTTGTTCTTCTTGTCAAAAAGATCAGCTTCGGCAGCCGAAGCTCAGACATAAAAAACAGTATCAGGGTGTCTCAGTGTTTGTGTCTTCTGCTCTGTCGCCCCCTGCAGGATCTTGGCCTCGTGCACAGAGCTGATGCAGGCGATCAAGGAGCTCATCTTGTCTTCCAAAGATCTGCAAAGGGACATTGTGGAGAGCGGCAGGGTTAGTTACACTGCATCATGTCTGCAAATTTATCAATGGATCCATTCAGTCTAGTGTAAGAGAGACTGAAACTCTCTGTAAAACCTTGATAACTAGAAGAACAGGAGGAAAAACATATAGACCACAAAACGTATCAGTGACTCACACTCAACACCACAAAGAACAAGATGCACAGATAAAACAGTTAATACTACACAGTGAAATCATTTCATTATTCATTTGTCATTTTTCTTAAACTAGAGTAAAGCATGTATAAATACATTTATGTATAATATAATATAATATAAGATGATTTGACACTTGATTTGAAATAATGATAGAAAAGAAAATAATAGCTACTTTATTGTCATTTAGAACAAAACACTAAAACTAAAATGTGACATTTTAAATATAAAATATAAAACAGAACTAAAAGTTAAAGTGTTTATATACAAGTTGGTACAACACTGCACAAGATTTTATAGAAAAATAGAAATAAAATAAACCAGTGTATTTCACCATTTCAAGACATATTTCACAGCTCTAATGTAGACTCATTTAAAACAGACTAATAATTAATTCAGTTGTTAAATGCGTCTTCTGAGAGTTTTGTTATGTTTCATTATGTATTTTAATATATTACTCTTTCGTCCACCAGGGGGCAGCATCCATGAAGGAATTTTATGCCAAGAACTCCCGTTGGACCGAGGGGCTGATCTCTGCCTCCAAAGCGGTGGGATGGGGCGCCACAGTGATGGTGTAAGTGTCAGTCGTCCCCTTGAGCAGCAGAGTTTATGATCAACGTCAACGTTAAAATAGACCGATTTTAGTGAATCTCTTAAGTTTATTTTTCTCTGTTGTTGTTGTTGTTTTCCAGTGACGCTGCTGATCTGGTGGTGCAGGGTAAAGGGAAGTTTGAGGAGTTGATGGTTTGTTCGCATGAAATAGCTGCCAGCACCGCACAACTGGTGGCTGCATCTAAGGTGAGAAAAGGATTCAAACAGAAACAAACGCGTAGCGACCGTACGAGGCGTTGAGGTCGTACTGGTGTTTTTATAAAACACGGCGGCGACTCGACTTTTCTGTTGTTTCCTTCTCTTCAGGTAAAAGCGGACAAAGACAGTGCCAACCTGCACCGTCTGCAGCAGGCGTCCCGCGGCGTCACGCAGGCCACCGCTGCCGTCGTGGCCTCGACCAAGTCTGGGAAATCCCAGATTGAAGAGACAGGTGACGGAAGAATCGCACGTTTATGTGTTGAAAATGTGATACGGTTGTTTTTCCGACACACGTAGATGTGCAAATACATCACGAAAGTTCACTTTTATTTCTCTCGGATGACGTTTTTTCAGATACGATGGACTTCTCCAGCATGACGCTCACACAGATCAAACGACAGGAAATGGATGCACAGGTCAGATGAAGTTTAAATTCATTTACACATCAGATAAAAGAGAAGTTGTGTGTTTTTGAGTTTTGTACCTTGTGTGGCCCCTTCACTCTGCACTGAAATAAAAACATAGAAAGGTCTGGACCTGCTCACACACACACACACACACACACACACACAGGTCATTGTTGTGACTACACTGTGGTCTCCTGTTTGAAACTTATCCAGTGTATTTTTATGAGTTTTAACTCCTCTGTAAATAGCTATGATGGAGTATTCAGGCTACGTTGGAGAAAAGAAATAATTCTTAAAATTCAAGAATAAGGAGTCATAGATTTCCGAGAATAAAAGTTGTAATATTTAGGGAATAAAGTATCAGGACTTTGTCTGTTCTAAATTAACAGGAGGAGGAGCAGGAAATGGTTGAAATTACATGGTTCATTCTCGAAATTTAAGATTTTTTTTTTTAGAAAGTGTCCACACACACACACACACACACACACGGGCAAAGCAAGAATTTTATTTAATACCGTTGGGGTGTTGGTAAAATATAAAACAGTTAACCAGTAGTGTTCATCAGGAACACTGTGTCTTGACAAAGAGTGTGTGTGTGTGTTTTGTCCCGTGTTTTCTTCAGGTCCTGGTCCTGGAGCTGGAGACTCGGCTTCAGAAGGAGCGAGAGCGTCTCGGCGAACTCAGGAAGAAACACTACGAGCTCGCCGGGGTGGCAGAGGGCTGGGGCGAGGAAGAGGAGGGTGAGGATGAAGAGCAAACACAGCACATGCTCTGAATACACCCGAGAAATGACTAAAACCTTCAAATGTTGTCGGTTTTCTCCGCAGGTACAGGTTGAGATCTTCCACCACCTCCACCCTGACCCCCCCTACTCATCCTCCTCGTCTACCATAAGACTGGCTTCTGTCTGCCTCTTTCTATTTATACACACATTTTCAGTCTTTTTCTCTCTCGTTCTTTTTTTCTCTTTCTCTCTTTTTATTTGTTTGTTCGTTCGTTTGTTTGTTTGTTTATCTAAGCCAAATGAAAAGGTGCTTCTTTTCTTTAAAAAAAAAAACAACAACAACAACAAAAAAAAAAAAAAAAAAAACGAAAACGCTTCTCCACCCATGTTCCGGAAGCTTCCATAAAGCACAGAACCCCCAAGGGCTCAGCGACGGAGGGAGGAGGAGAAAAAGGGAGTTGGAGGTGGAGGTGGAGGTGGGAGGAGACGCTACAGCCTCACGTCTCTCCTGACTCTCCACCGAGGACGGTGACGGTGATGAAAAGCAGCGATCGATCTGTTCTGCATCTTTTTCTTCCCTGTTTTTTGTTTAACAAAAAAAAAAGAAAAAAGAGAGAGACATCATAAGCACAAGGTCTAACTCAAGTCATCCCAGGATGCGCTGCACAAAGGCCAAACTCTGAGCATTAAGAGAGGAGATTAGTGACTTTCTGCACCACTTTAGCTTCAAAACCACGTCTCTGTGTAACAACACAGACCAGCTCTCCTGATAAAAACATCGTTTCTGATCCACGTCGTGAACTTTTAAAGCTGCAGGAGCCTCCACCTGATCTTCATCTGTCCTCCTCTTCCTCCCTCTTCTTTAGTTTCTTCCTATTCTTTTCTCTCACTGTGAGTTATCACCTTATAAAGTCCATACGGCTTCACTGGCTGGTTTTTTTTACTGGACTTTCTGCCTTTCACCTCCTCACCATTGTAATGACCGTAACTGTTAACTTGAGCCAACACACGCCCCCCGTTAACTTTTTTTTTTTTTGAAACCTTGCCTGGAAACTCTTAAATAATAATAATAATAATAAAAAAAACAAGAGCAGGGACGTGACACACAGGACACTATCCCCAACGTCCGCCCGTGAGCTTGGAGACGCCGTCTACCTCACGCTACGTCATCAGAGGTCAAAGGTGACGCTGCGTCACGGCGCAGGGGGCGACCAGAGAAGTGTCACTCAAACACTAATGACACGGGGCCGATTTATTATTATTATTTTTTTAATGTTTTAAAAGTGGAAACACCCTAGTTTCTATTAAACAAAACAAATAAACAACAACAACACTTCTGGACGTCTGCTACATTTCCTGTTTTAGGAATAAAGTGTTTATTTCTTAAGTTAACAGTTGTTGAATAAAGCTGAAGACGCCCAGCGTTGGTGCATATTTTTTTTTTTTTTAGATGTGATGATCTTGAGCTGAATGAACTTTTTTTTTAAGAGACGGTCAGAAGTATCTGCCTCCTCCTGGAGACGTAATGACCCTGCCAGCGGGACGACGGCGCTCCCAGAGACGACGATAATCCTTTAAGGGTATATCAGGAGACTGGAGACGAGACCGGCCCCTTGTTAGTCGGATCAATCTGCAGGAGAAGCAGAAGAGATTTTGAAAAAAAAAAAAAATCGAAGTTGAATGTTAGGTTTTATGATGATTTCAAGGTCATCCTGCAGCACAAAAACCTTTTATTAACAGTAAAGATTCACCTGCCTCTTCAAATAACCATGCAGGACTGACGGTCGCTGCAGTTTTATAAATCCTTCACTTCAAACGCTGCCAGGACCACAGTGGACTCTGAAGTATGCAGTGCAACAGACTGCAGTGTTTTTCCAATAGCTTCCTCAAGACCAAGTAGCTGTGTGTGTGTGTATTTATATATATATATATATATATATATATATATATATATATATATATATATATATATATAAACTACAAGCCTATTATTGTTTTTTGCTTTCTTTTAATCTAAAAGTATTCAGTGTGGCATTGATTTTTTTTTTGCATCTCTCCACATAAGGATTCAGTTTAATTGAATTGAAGATGCAAAAATGATGCACACGGACGACGTCACACAACATAACTAATAGAAGTCATTATTTCTTCCATAAGAGGTTGTTGTTCGTTAACACACTGATGAACTGATTCGTTTCCAAGAGGACTGACCATGATTTTGTGTAAAAACAGGCATCCGTTTTGAGTAATTTCTTCCTTCTTTTTGACGACGACGATGATGATCCTCTTGGGAGTTTGTCTCTCTCTTTCTCTCTGTTTGTGTCTTAACACGCTTAGTTTTGACGGTCTGCTGCAAGCTGTGTATCTAAACAGTAGAAAAAAAGAAAGAAAAAAAAGTTGTGACACTGGGTTTTTAACAGACACTGGTCAAATAGTATTTGCCAATAATTCTTAAAGAAAAACAAACAAAAATAACAAAAAGTTTTAAACGTCTCGCAACAACAAAGAGGTTTAAAACAAACAGCAAGTATTATTTGCAGTACTGTTGTCTCCAGGTTTTTGTATAATAATAATTTTAGCTGTTCTGTCACTTTCGCCATGTTTGGGCAAAACTGTAGCTGATTTCATTTGATTTTAATTGGATCATAAAACAAACATAAACATAAAAGAAAGACACTACCAGTTTTTATGGTATTTCCAGTGTCTGGTTATGAATTGAATGCACCTTGATTGATGTTTGGTTGTATTTTTTTTTTCTTTATTAACCTCCCTCCCTCTCTCTCTCTTTTTTTTGTCTCTTCTTCTTCTCGGGTCTGTGTCTGTAGTCGTACCAGCTCAGCCAGCCTTTCAAACTGCCTCACACTGTAGTCAAGAGAAACAAATACTCACATAGCAACATTGAGATATGTCTTTGTATGATATACTAAAAAAAACAAAAAAACTTTGTTGGTGGGTTTGTTTTTATTTTTTCAGTTTTTAAAATAAATATTTCAACTCGTTAAAATAAAAGACCCAGAATTGGAGTTGTGGTTATTATTAAAATCATAATGAGCTCAGTGAAACCTTTGACCTTTCACCTCATGTTTTATGTTTGTCCTCTGCGTGGTATTATTGTTAAAAGTTTGATGTTACATAACAATCCCAGAATGATAAAGTGCTACGAAATAAATCCTCTTATACGGTGTAAAAACAAAAAAAAAAAAACTCCAGGAATACCTAGAAAATGAAGTAATTACATTTCCCTGTTTTATGAGGAGTAAATTTGTAGGATGACGTCATTAATGAGGGTGAACACAGTCTGTGTAAATGTGTGTGTGTGTGTGTGTGAGCTCAGTGAAATGTCTTTTACGGGGGCACTAACCTCACATCTACATCAGAGCGCTGCTAAAATCCTAATGCACCTAATTGATTTTTTTTTACTTTTTTTTTTTTTTTTTTGGAGAGGTGGATTCTTTTCCAGTAAAAGCATCGACTCATGCAATTTTAAAGTGCTTTGTTGGCATTGAACTGGAAATAAATTATTGTCAAGTTAGAGACGAAAAACATAACTTTGTTTCCAAAGCAGGAGGAACTGCAGCAGACTTCTATAAAGTAAGAGAGAGAAAAAAAACACACACATATTTGTTAGAGGCATTGAAAGACTTAAAGTGAATAAATGAATCAGCGTAATCTGAAACCACTGTGTTGAGATTACAGAAATCCATAATCCGGGCTAAAGTGTACTCCGGGATCAGTCTTATTTTCTCACAGCTGCAATGAAAAAGACTGAAAAAATAGAAGCTATGATAGTATCAATCATTGTTTTTGGAAGTTAAACTGCAACAAGTGAAGAAATAAACAATGTAGAGTTGATGTTGTTGACAGAGTGAAGCTACTGTCACTTTAAAAATGGACAGGTGTTAACGAGATGTTAACGAGGAACCTGGTGTCAGGTTCACACACCAGGTTCCTCGTTAACATTGTTAACTGTCAACGGGCCAGAAATCTGTAAGACTCCAAAATCCAACTTTTGAGCAACGACAACAACAAAACCCAAAGGCTGAGACATTGTTGCAGCAGTAAGACATTAATACGTCAGTGCTCTTCTAACCCATGTGGGTTAAATCGACAGTATTTTGATTCACAGGTCAACTACATTTGTCACGTTCATTAAAAAAAGAAAAGAAACTTGAAATGAACCAAAAACTGTTTAATATTAAATACTTTCCAATACTAATACTAAGTGCTGATCACAAATTTTGTCTTGATGAATTTGTTTTGAATCCATAAAAGGGCCTTTAGCATTAATTAACAATTAGTTCATATCAATTCACAAAAAACAACCAAAATAAGATGATGCTCTTTTTTATTTCTAAGCTGCATATAAATGAAAAACACTCATATAATCTGTTCATATGTGTTGGGTCAGGATTCTTGGAAACTGTCACTCGAATATGACGATATGCATTTCTCATTTCACATCATCCCTCCTGACTTGCGTGTTAGTCATCACTCATGTTGTTGTTGTTAACAGTCTAACTCACACTGCAGTGATCTCTGAGTGCGGTCTAACTATAGATCAACAGATGTCTGTATAATCAGTCTTCACTCTGCACTGCTTGTTCTCCACCTCTCTCTCTCTCTGTGACTCAGTTTCACTTGGTGTCCTCCTTCAGCAGGGAGTGGGTTACCTCTGATCTGATTAAAATGTGGTACAGTATGCTGTGCTGCTGTGTTGTTTTGCTCTGCGCTGCTGTTCTGTCACATGGGTAATGTGGTGGGTGGTGCCCGTGAGAAAGACAGGCCGAGAGCTATTTATAGTCTCTGCAGTCCTGAGCTGCTTCACAGCAGGTCTCTTGGCGGCAGCAGCAGCAGCAGTGTCTCTGTTTGTCCTCCCTCTGCTCTTCACCACAGGGTCCAACCAGCCTCACACTTGAATCAGCAGGTTCACTGACAATGTGATTCTTTTACTGTGATGATAAAAAAAAAGGCTCAATTTATCCCAGGTTTTTTCACCAAGATTAGATTATCGCACTAAAACTATTGAATGAAATGACTGTTTTTTTTTCCCCTGACTAGTGAGACATGTTGTCCTAAATATGCAAACTGCTCTCTCTTTGTTAGAAGCACATTAATTTGTTATTTAGAAAATTCTCATTTTAAATTAACTCTTTAATGTTGGACACATCAAATAATAATAATAATAGCCATAAAATTCAATTTATTTGAATCTGATTCATTTTATTAAACGTTCTAACAAAATATAAAAAAGAAAAGAAAAAATACTATGTCATTGCATTTATATATATATATATATATATATATATATATATATATATATATATATATATCATTTTATTATTTATTTATTTATTATTTAATTTTTTATTTGAAAGGATCATTTTTGATAACACAGAGGTCTCAGAAACTCATATCAAATATGATACAGCTGGTACACCATCATGGAGGCAGCCATTAATTAGCGTGCGCAATGCATTCTGGGTAGATGACATTAAACGGTTGCGTCATGTTGACAGGTTAGCTCCCGGCGCTAAGCTAAGCTAAGATAACTTGTTGCTACAGGTGAAAAGAGAAGACGGTGACACATTATGTGACTTGTGGTTGTAGTTTCCAGTCGAAAGGCAACAAGAGAAGAAGAGTTTTAAACCTTCACGGCTTTTATCACGATGAGTTAGCTTCAGGTTGGATGTTCAACAGCTATTCAGATGCCAACTGAACATCCAACTTGAAACTAACTTCACTACAGTGGCGCATAATAAGTAAAAGCTGCGCTAAGACTCTGGATCGTCTCATTAAGATGTAAACAACCTGAACCATCGGACATTACGATCATGGAGGAAACCGACGATCCACCAGTTGAATCATCGGTTACACAGTTCAACAAGTCAGATGCAGCTGATGTTCACTATCCGGTATCAGCGGGTGAAACTTACGGAGGTAAACATGTAAACGTTTTCATCATGTGGTGGTTTGATATGTTATTATTAGTAGTATTCTTGCCATAGACAGATGTGACAGGAAGCGTAGCTCTTTATAACAAACACTCTCCCTCTCGTTTCACATAAACAAACGGTAGCTTCACAGACAACATTGATTTTACTTCACTTGCTTCGTTTTCATGTAAATATCGAGTCCCGTCTTCCTCGTTGTCGACCGGATTTACGTTGTGTTCAGGTTCAGACAGAAAAGTCTGAACAGACGATGTGTTTATGTTGTGCTGTTCAGACGCAGAACAGCGCAGCCATTTGACGTCATGACCCAGATGTAAACAACAATGGCGGCCTTCTAGTGACGTAAATCTCTAACATTTAGGTGTTTCCATATAACATTTATGTAGCTGACGCCAAATGTTTTACTACTCCCAGGGATACTAGGGATTAGAGGCTTTTAAAGATTTTTTCTGCAGAAAAAATGTAACTTTATGTCTAGATTTGAAACTTTTAAGTCTTCTTTTATTTATAGTAATTTCATTAAGATCGTTTTTACCAACTTTACAAACATATGTATCTTTAGACAAGAAAGAAGAAGCAGGTTTTGGAATAATTCTTGCTAATTGTCTTTGATAAAGTAGATCTTTTGCAGCATCGAGTTAAAGTGGTCGAAGATGTGTAAGAATAGGAAACAATGACTGATGAGTCTTAGTTTCAGTTTCTGTGTAAAAAGCCTCAGTGCATCATTAAGATTATCACGGTATTTATTTCTGCGGTTGACGGACCCAGTGTTTCATTTGTCGGCAGGCCCAGTTTTTCCTAACATCCTCTATGACCCCTCAGACTCAGAAAGATTGATAGAGCGTTTTCTACCACTTTCCTTTTTTTCTACTTGGCGGTAGGAAGATATTGTCCAGGGATGTAGAGTTGTCCTGGGATTTATATAACTCTAAAAGCTGTTATTATGATCCTGGAAACTTCAGTTATTAATGAACAGTTTTATGTTGATGCATGGCTGCTCATTTCTGTGAATGAACAGAGTTTAAAACATTCAATGATCATATTTATCCTTCCCACTGAAATGGCTCCTGGTCACAATGGATTACTGTACTGAGAAGCCAAATAAACCACACCACGTCCATTCATGGTCGGTTAAATAACATACTGCCTCCCTCATCCTTTCGTGGACTTATAAATCCATAATTGTACCTTTTTAAAAAAGAACAGGCAACAAATTGTCGTCTTCACTTACAGACGATACAGATCAGAGCTGGGACTTTTTTGTTGTTCTTATTATTATTATTTATTTATCATCTACCATCTGTTTTATTGGGAAAAAAAACAGGATGCTCTGAATGATGTAGTGTTTATTTCAAAAGCTATTAGCCAGACTTTTTTATGTACAAAAATGTATGTGCAGTAGTTGATTATATATTTTATTTTTCTTTCTATGGTTGGCTTTTATTTGCAAATAGATAAATAAATAAGTTAAATCTGTAAAATAAAATGTAAAAGTATGAAGAACGTGAATACAATTGTCTTTACACCTGATAGATATATTGACCTTTTGTGACCTGACCCCAGCTGAACCTCAACTCCAGCGAAAAATACCTGAAAGGAACAACCTTCACATTGTAAAGCCATGTGAATGCTCTCTCTGTTTATGGAGGGGGTTATCTGCATACAAGTGTCAGCCTTTTTAACAGTAAAGTGTCATCACTCATGCCGCCCTCACTGAAGGCTTTTTGAATGCGCTGTTTTGTGCTTGCCTTGCACATTGCGCTCCAGCCAGGCCGGCCTCGGCACGCTTTCGAGTGCCTGACACAGATATGAGGTCACAGGCTGAAGGAAAAAAAAAAAAAACCTTCCTCTCTCCGTTAAGGCCAATGGACACTTCTGCCCGAGTAAACAAACAAGCAGGCGGCACTTTGTTTCATTCAGGACTCGGTGATTCATCTAAAAGAGGCGAGATTATCTAAACACAGAACATTTCAACAAATGAGACATTTCTAAAAACATTTAGACAGAAACTGACAGTTGCAGAAGTTGTCTGATCTTTTCCAGATATGTAGAAATGTTTTGTGAGAACTAGAGTGGATATGGTCCATTTTATTGGATTTAAAGAAGCAGAATCATAACTGTCAAGTGAAGTTTTTTCCAGATCCTGCTGAAACCGTTAAAACGGTTTTTAACCCAAGTCACTGAGGCTGTGTTTTATCTGTGTTTAATTGAATCTGACACCTCTAATAATTCATTTGTTCAGCGCATTCACTCAGTGCTCGTATGTGATTATAATCCTCTGGTGATTTAGTTTAATAAATCGTCATATTTTCTGGTGAGATCATGTAGACGATGAAGAGAAGAGGCTCCAGGATCGTTCTTTCAGGAACTCCATGTGTCATTTTTGTCCACTCAGAAGTGTAATTAACTTTGGACAGTTTTATTTCCTTCCTTTATGTAGGATTCAAACCAGTTTAACGCAGTGCCAGAAAGTCCCACTCAGTTTTCCAGTAGGTCTTGTAATGGGTATGTGTGAGATCCAATTATGCTAAAACTCTGCCTCTCCCTGTGTTTTGATCATTGAAGACCTTATAAAAGAGCAGTTTCAAAGACGGAAAAACCACCAAACCAACTTTTAGACTGGTGTAGAAAATCCCCGATGATGCTTCACGGCTTCTTATTGATCTTCAATATCCGGTGCCAATTAGGTGAATGATAAAACCTTTTTTAGAAAATCACAAAAGGTTATGTAATGTTTTCATGAAGCGTTGTTTTGTTGTTCTAGACTTCGAGGTAAATGATGAAGCATTTGTGAGAAAATTGAAGAAATAAATTAAAGCAATTAATCAGGAACAGAGAACTCATGATACGGTTTGTGGCTGCCGTTTATATTGTGTTTTTCCCTTCAGCAACGCTACAGTGTCACTGTGGTGGTTTTGTGTAAGTGTGTGATGGTGTGTTTTAGTCTGTGCATGATGGATGATTACTTTGTGAGCTATTAGAGGCTTTGAGGCTTTGTGTGTGTGAGTATGTGTGTTGCTTCTGAAATGCTGTAGTTTCATATTTACTGTAGAAACATGAAGTATCACTCTACATGTTATTTCCCAAATGGTGTTATTATTTCTTTAAGCTTCAGACATAGATTACAGTGAAGCTATATTTAAGATCCTCATATGTTTGCAGATGCAGTTCCCAGACAGCAAAATCATTACGAAGTTTGTGAAGTTTCAGAAGGATGTAAGGTCCCTATATGGCCCAAATTACGGGTGCAAAAACTTGCCCAAAACCGGTTATTGAACTCCAAAACACAGACATAACTGCACCCCAAAAGAGTCCAAACTCTCCATAGTCCAAGCCGAAAGCTTTTATCTTGCTTAGCTTTTCTTTTTAAGTAGTGTGGGAAACCATAACTGTGACATAGTCAAACTAAAGACCGTCACCCTGCTTCCTCTGTGACTAAATGAATCCAGAAACACCAAATGTCTTGTCTGAATCTTTGATATCTGGGTTGTGTGTGTTTGCAGGCCAGAGACATGAAGGCACAAGAACTGATGCGATGTCATGGTGCAAGTCCATAGCTGTCCTCCTGTCTTTGTAAAGTGTGTGTGTGGCCTGATGGACAGCGTCGTGTGTCTCTACATGTTGACCTAATAGTGCATTTTCATCAGACTGACTCAAAACATCAACGAGCTCTTAAAATGTTCCGCGCCGATTTACAATCACAGGTAGAAATAACATGAAACTGGACAGAAACCGTCTTTAAATCCAACGTGACCCAGATGTGATCTTTCCATGCAGTCACAACATACGTAAACATCTGTAAAAATCTAGGTCACAAGTTATCATCAGTTCACGAATCACATCATTCGTCGCGTCCTGCTTTTAGTCGTGCTCACCGCGCACATCAAATTTAATTATAACAAATGTATAGTAATCCAGACAGTCAGCCCTGTGCCCTATTTAAACATCACAGAGAGAGAAACAGACACAAACATAGACGTCAACAGAAAGACAGAGGAGGGGGTGGGCATGGTAGACCCAGACAGTGTTTCACTGCTCTGCTTTAGGAAAGAGAGAGAGAGAGTGTTGCTAGGAAACCTGGTCCAATGCAAACACAGCACCATCTGCTGCAGTGAGATCTGGAGTGGTTCGCCAAGTCGGACAGAGAGAGAGAAAGAGAGAGATCAGCCCAGGAGGATCATTAACAACAACATTAGGAGAGACAGAGGAAGAGGAGGGAGATGAAGATAATGTGAGAAGACAAGAAAGAGGAGAAACACAGTCAGAGTCAGTGTGGGAGGGTGAAGAGGAGCAGTGAGAACAGGGAGGTGGGAGGGGGGGAGATGATGAAACAGACCTGGAGGAGTTTGATTAATGTATGACTAACAGGTGTGACTCTAACACCACCACCCACACATAACCCGCCGCTACACACAGTCACTGAAAACAGTCACGATATTTTCTCCATTAGAGCGAGATGTGATAAACACAGGTGGACGGGGAAATCGAACTGCTGCTGTCGCTCTATAGACAGATATAAACAGATGATGGGCATGTTACCATGGGGACAATAAAATGTCACCATCTGATATCACTGCTCAGTCTCAGGCTTTGTGCCCTCACCCTCTAATTATACGTCTAAATGACTAAATGATGTCACAGTTTATTAATCTTGATGTGGAATATTACTAGAATGTAGAAACTGAACTAATCATTCACAGAAACAAAACCTTAATGTTAACATGACTTATTATTAAACCTGGACTTTTAAATCAAGACAGTTTAACTTCTGAAAGAAAACATATCATCATCTTCTTGATGAAAATTGCAATAAAAAGTTGTAGAATTGTAATTTTTTTAACGTCACCGTCACCGTTTGTGATGAAAATAACAATAACACATTAAAGTAATTGTATTTTAATATAAATAAAGATATACAGGACTTGCTAAAACTAGATTTGAGGTGTTTATATGACTCACTATATTATTATTATAAATATTAGGTTTAGTTTATTGCACTCATTATAGATAAGAGCTGTTTGTTTACTGTGTTTTCCCAGAAGCTTTTGGTTTGGTTTTATATCAGGTCCGTGATAATTGTTAATTTAATTATACGTTGCTATAACGTTCACAGAAACCATGCGTCTCAAATCACATACTTCCATACTGACACTTACTATTTTGGTAAAATGCAGTGAAGTGTTAACACCCAGATGGTTTCACTCATCACAGTCAAACAGTTGAGTGTGGAGCGATGGACACTTCTCACCCTCAGTGACGCCATCTTGGCTACGTAGCAGAAGGCGACGTAATCTCCACCTCACATGACACGTTGAGTCACACAAGCAAACAGCAGCACTGGTCACTTTCATTACTGATTATAATTGAAAACAAGCAGAATTATGCATTTAAAACTTTAAAAGCATGAGAAAAGTAGGAAAACATCAGGATGTCTCATCGATCTTTCCAGGATGCGTCTTCAGTGCTCGTAAGTTTTTAAAAAACAGTTTGTGACCTCCTGGTATCAACGAGGACGTGAAACAAACTCTATATATCCATCCAGGTATCAAGGTGCTTTTTATTAGATGAAGATCCAATGATATATAGTCAACATCAGCATCCTCCTTTACAAAAAGACATTAAAATTTAAACATTTTCAGTAAAAAAGTAGTATCGTACAGCCAATGTGGGGTACCAGAGAGAAAGCATGACATGACCTAAATCATATTCATTCATCATCGTATGGATCATAGATAAAACACAATACATTAACACTATTTACAGCCTGTAACACAGAGGTTGACATGAACGGTAATCCTCATGGTGAATACAGTAAATAGAATATATTCATATATTAAGATCTTCTGTTTACAAAATCATAATGCATCGTATATATATATCACAGAGAAAGGCTACCCACAACCTTGGCTTTCAGGTACACACACAACCTTAGTTTTGCAACACTTTGTCCAAGCAAAAAAAAAAAAAAAAAACAAAAACAAAAACAGTATCTTTTGTTTGGTCAACTTATTGTCAATGGGTGGTTTCTTTGGTTGTGCTGGGTTTAATGTCACAGCCTTGGACTGAGCAGTCAGCTGCTGAGTGTTACTTTTAACAGGATTCACCAAAAAAAAACAAAAAAACAAAAAACAAAAACAGGGCAACTTCTAGAGCAAATAACAGGAAACTGAGTGACAGCGTTACAGCTAATTTTACTTTTTCTAATCCAGTGTCATTTAATCTTTTTTTTGAGGATCTCACAGCTCGAATGACGTCAGGATGCAACTGATTGGATTTTTTTTTTTTTTTTTTAAAACAGCACAAGGTTTCATTGCAACTCTAATACACACAAAATAGTTTGTTGTTTTTTTTGCAAAAAAAAAAAAAAACGTGATGAAAACGGAGCACAAAACTGGCCAGAAAACGTTCGTTCTTTTTAGATCATGCGTGCATTCATGTTGCATAACGAGTCTCTCATTTGAAAATAAAACATTTCCATCTGAGAACAGCACATTCAAGTGCATCAAGTAGGATCCCGGCCTTAGCACACTAAATAATAATAATAAAAAATAAAAAAAAAAACTAGCATTAAGGCACCTGAGCAACTCTTCTCATTAACATTTCCTCAAATATTACCCAGGTGTCATAACACTAAGGCCCATGATGCATGGGGAATATTTAATAAGCTAACCGAGGTGGGAGGAGAAATATAAATATCAAATAAAACTGGGGCAAAAATCCATGAAGAAAATGTTCATTACGGATCAAAAGAATTAGTGTTTATCAAGCGCATTGCTTCATAACGTTGCCCAGTAAGTTTTCTATAATGTTTTGTGACGGCCTGTTAGTGAAGATCAGTGTAACAGCAGTTAAACAGCAGTCATCCCAGACTGAAAGAGAGCCTAAGAGTAATATGTATCACCTTTTATACATATGCATTTACAGAACACACCTCTGTGGTCATGTATGTACCTCGTAACTTCAGTAAAAGTAATAACTTATATATATATATATATATATATATATATATATATATATATATATATATATATATATTTTATGCTCATTTTTTCTTTATTTTCCCTTTGCCCATGAAACCAGTCATGCATTGGCAATTTGTATCTTAAACTCAAACTATATGGAGGCCTGTTATTTGCGTGATAGCAGGGTTTGTGTTTTGATTCTGCCTCATCACCAGCCCAAAGCTTAATAGAGCCTCATTACCGTTCGCCCATTGAACTACAACAGCAGGGAGATGCGCCAAAAACCTTTGGGAATCCCAGCCAAAGTCGCTCACCTGTGACGCGCTTATGTCGTATAATTATATCTGGCTAAGTAACAAAGGCGAGCGCAGCAATACATCCACCGACACTAGACGTGCACAGGGAGGATCGGCGGATCACTTTACACGACTCGGTGTATCGAAGGATGAATAAAACCCCCGGGGACGTGCTCTGCTGCTGCGAGGGCAAATTCCTGTGAGGTTTTAGGACAAGCTGGTAGCTGTCTGTCTGTATCTCTTTCACCGCCCGCCCCCCCGCTGCTTGTCCTGAAGTGCATCATTGGCAAGACGTGGAGCGGATCCCGGCCAGAAGCCATCAAAAGCCGCTGCGTAACAGGATCAGGGATCTTCCCCTCCCTAACACGTCGAGAGAGCGAGCCCACAGCCCCGACCCAACGCCCATGTGCTGGGGGCCTCCGTGCCAAGCCTCGGCGCCAGGCCTCATCACTGGCCCAGCTGGCGTGGCCACGATCAGCTGGATTTGCTATAATCATCTTAGGTCATCTCATTCACGCTGCGGACAGAACAAATGTCCGTCAGCTCCTCGACCAAAACCGACAAAAGACCGAACCAACTGGTCTCCACTGAATTAACCATTAACCGTTAACTAGTGATTCTAATATTGTTGACAAGATAAGAGTCACTAAATATAATGAAGATGTCTCCTGGAAAGTGTGGGAGGAGTGTGTCACCTTTTGAAAAGCTATCGAATCATGTTTCAGATATAAAAAAAAAAAATAAAATAAAAACTGAGCGAGACGTTTAGTCTTGTATTGCCGGCCGCTCACCTAGTCCTGCTAGCTGCGTACAAGCCTGCCTAGTCTGTCTCTCTCTGTCAAGCTGGGATGTCTGGGACCTTGATGTGTGTGTGTGTGTGTGTGTGTGTGTGTGTGTGTGTGTGTGTAAGAGGCGTGGTAGGGAAGGATGGGCAGAGTTACAGAGGTTAATGGTAAATCAGCCAAACCAAAGTCAACGCACTCACCCACCACACACGACCCACTCCGCCACCCCTTTTTTCTTTCCATCCATTTGTCTATCCATCCATCCAGTCCACCCCTCCTCCTTCCTCCTCCTCCTCCTCCTCCTCCTCCCTCCAACTCCCCTCCACTGCTGCGGTCGTGTCCCGGCTGTTTGTCCCCTCACTCCCAGCCGTTGTCCTTGATCATGTGGGCCAGCTCGATGATGAACTTGCCCTCTTTATACTTCTGACTGCTCTCGAAGGCATGCTCCTGGAGGGTGCGGCAGAGGACAAGAGATTCAGAGAAAGAGACAGAGGAAAAATAACATGTTTATAATCTTTGACAGTGAAGGGAAAGACACAAGCAACCAAAAAAAAAAAAAAAATCCTTGACACAATTCTGGCTTGTCTCTGTTCCCGAGTCTTTGGAAACTGGTTATATAACCATCAGTCACTAAAACAACTGCAGAGGAGCCGATACAGAATCAAAACTCTGAGCAGATGGGGTCGTCATACCTCACAGTACATTGGCAGGATTATAGCTCTTACCACTGACAGTCTGCCAGACAAAAATAAAAGACACAAGGCCACAGGTTTGAGCTTTGAAACATCCAACACTGAGGTACAGTCTGCTCTAATTTTACAGGCTTTAACATGCATTTCCTTTGTAAGGTGTGTAATCCAAAATTCCTCTGGAAAATATGAATGAGGTTTATGAGAAAGAAATACCGGAGTTTAGAGTTTGAGCTTCACAGGAGCTTATGATCCTGACTAAACGCTGCCCCGCTCTGTAAAAACAGTCACTTTACAGCCTTTGGTTATTTGTTTTTCCTTTAAATGACAGTCATTTGAAAAGCTAGCATCTATTCACTGAGTCATATTTTCATTCTGTGTCTCCTGGATCCAGTCTTTTATCTGATTGTGTCCCTACATGCAGTATTTCGAGATAAAGCCGCTTTCATTTACATGTTTGTCAGACAACGAAACCAGTGTGAAATAGTCTGCAGCGCTGCGGAAGTTTTATCCGAGAAGGTGCTTATTTTAAAAAACAAAAGTGTTGATGAAGGGGTCTGAAACTTTTGCTTCATTTAGCTACAAAACGAGCCAAGTTGGCAACTAAAGTAGCAGCTGTTCATTTGGAAAACGTAACAGCCAATAGGAACGCTCCTCATCACGCTGTCACCATCCAGCCCACCACCAATGTTTTAACTCACTGTTGCACCGAAGCCAAAAACCGTTTCATATTTTCCATTTTGGATTAGACTCTGCTAAACAGCACAGAGTTACTAATCAATGCCATAAAGAAAAAAAAAAGGCTCTAAATGGCAACTTCAGCAGTATTTTCCAAGACCATTAACAATCCTGGTGTTCTTCCTTCAAAAGCCCACTCGTTCTCCGTGAGTCTCTCTCACAATACAAACGTTTCTTTCACTCGCAGTGGGTCTATGCCTTGTTTTGTCTTTGGCTATTTTGGTGCCGAGCTGCAGACGCACGTTATCAGATTTCTGGGTGTAGAAGTGCAGTAGGTCAAGCCTCCCAATAGAACATTGATGAGTGCAGAAAAATCAACACTGCTGCAACTGATATTAATGGCAGACCTCCATTAAGTCCTATCTGATGTCCGCCAGCTTGTGAGCCTTGTTGGGGTGACGACGGGAATAGAAACTACCGAGAAAAGTAGCTGCTTTTAAAGTGTCGGTTTACCAGGTGTTTACCAGGCGACGTAAGGAGAAGTTGTTATTTTTAGACGGAGAGGTTTAGGTTTTAGGCAGGAAGAGGTGAACGTCACGGGGTTTAAAGGTTAAGAAAAGAGTGTTGGTCAAAGGAGCCTTGTCAGAAGTCAAACAACAAGGATACTGTGAGTGTGGGTGTGTGTGTGTGTGTGTGAGTTAAGTCTTTAAGGATTCACGTGAACCTACAATGTAAACTCTCACTTCCTTGCTGACTGGGTTCAACAGAGACAGCTGCACATGCTCAACTCTGTTGACGAAATGTGACGAAAGCTAACATGTGTGAATCCTGTTTTCTTTGCCCCGACATGAGACCTAAAATACCGAGCGCGCTAAATAAGTACAGGACATATACACTGACATCCTATATCACACTTTTATATTGACTTTCACTGCAAACAGAGAGAGTCTATCTGGTCCTTTAAAGCCTCACACATCAAATAATTGACAGAACTACAAAAACAGAAAAATGTTATATCATTTAATTTATAATATATATTTTTAATGTATTATTTATTATTTTTATATGATTTTTTATTATTTGTATTTATATTATTCTTATTTTACTGTATTATTTTATATGATTTAAAAATATATATTTATCTTATTTTTTATTTTACTTTATTTTTTTTATTTTTATTTTACCTAATATTTTATTACATATGATTTATTTTACTTTATTTATTATTTTAATATTATTATTATTTATTAATTTATAAGATTTCTTTTTTCATGTTATTTTTTATTTATTTATATTTATTTATTTATCAAATACGATACGGTTGGCAATAAAGGGTTAATATTACTACAACACTGCATGTGTTAAAATCAACATATAAAGGTGGTAAAGATCTTTTTTTTTTTCTCATTTAGACAAAATAACACATCAGATTAATTAAAACTGTTCTGAGACGTCTAATTAATAACTGAACCCAAAGCTGCTTCGCTCCACTGACCCTGAGAGAAGAGGCGGTCCGAACGTAATTATGGTGCGAATAAAATTAGGGTGTTCAATAATAGCAACATCCCAGTTTATCATCCTCTAACCCTGGATGCAGTTTGTGGCGCTGTGCATCAAAAGGACACTTACGTATTTCCAGCCCAGGGTCGTCTTGCAGTTCTCACAGTAGATATCTGCGACAGCGTGCAGGCCTGTGAGCAAAACCCTCTCCTCTGCAGGGCCACACCCGACGTTAACCCTGAGAGAGGGAAAACCAGGGGTGGAGAGGAAAGTACAGAGGAAGGAGACAAAAGCAGAGATGGAGTTAAAAAAGTTAAAAGAAAAAAAAAATAGCCTTGTGAATGTGGCTCAAGTTGCACAGTCACGTGTACTTTATGATGTGCTCAGAGCGAATCACTCCCTCACACCCACTCACATACAGATAGGGCACCAGGCCGCGCTGCATAGATTCACACAGCCTAATTTTCACTCTCAATTCAGCTGATAATAACAAACGCTCCGGGGCACAGGCTGACTGCATCTACGCTAGAGCACAACTACTATGTCCGACAACGTGTTTTATAACACCTCAGCATGTTAGATCCCTCTAGGTCTGTTTCTGTGAGTCCAGCAGGTTTGTTTTTATCACATAAGAGTCACCTACAGAGCAGGAGATACTCACACTGAGTTAAACAGGTAGGCTCTGCCCTGGCTGCCCTGGAACGACTGCAGAGAGAAGACGAGACATAGATCAGAATCACATCTCTATAAAAAGATATAAGGATGCTATTACTATATTACTTTAATGCTTTCAGATGAAATCTATTTAAATATCTACTTTAACTCTCCCGTTAACAGACAATATGCTGCTTTCCTGTGGGCAACGAGTCGTATATTTGCCACAAAATGAAAGAAAACACATTAAGCAGATCGACTCAGAGCAGCAGAAGGCCTCTGTGTACACAGGTGAGTCTGTTTTCATAATTACACATGGAAAAAGTGATAGCGCATCAATAATCCTATTCACTAACCAGCTTATAAACGTAATCCATGCACAGACGATTGCGCTGCAGCAGCTGACGCACACATACAGGTGTTCATCCTGCTGTTTATTTCTTCGTAATAACTGTTCACCTTCGGTTTTATTCTGTGGTATTAATTTTTTTTAACCTAACCTTTAAGTAAAACAACATCAGCTGTGATATAGTAAAGTGGCCTAGACGTCTTCTCTGTTTCAGGCTGTTATTATTAGCTGCCTGAGTGTAAGTATTGTCCCAACTGTTTCCAGGGGCAACTGCTGCTGGTAAGATGAGTCAAGTCACCAAAGCAGAGCGCCGTCGTTGCCCAAAGTTACCTTGGAGATGAGCTCGTCGTGGTTGGCCAGGTGAGCTCGGCAGTGGATGCAGCTGTAGGTTCGGTGGCAGCTCGGCAGGTACGCCTGGAAAGTCTTGGAGCGCGTCATTCTGACCATGGGCGGAGTTGGCGGGCGGTGCAAAAAGGGACTGCCAGCCCAGGTCGGCTCACAAGGGAAGCACCGCAACACACAGGTGAGGGCCGTGGTGGGCGGTGGGTCGGGAGGCGAACACCTGAGCACCAGAGAGGATAAAACGTCAGCGCGTAACAGCTGCTTCTCTAAGCTGATGTTGTAAACTGAGCCACAGGTGTTTTATAATTGCTGATGGGATTACAGTCTGATCTGTGGGTTTTAGAAAACTCCCCAACCTGCTTGCATCTGTGCAACTCTTAAAACCTCAAAAAGCTATTAAGCGATGAGACAACATGCATTATTAAAGAGCCAGACTGAATCACTAAACATTTTTAACATTTTATATTCAAACCTATTAAAACCACCAACAAACATCCAACAAATGGTTAAAATTAGCCCCTATAATGGATCTGTAACAGATGACACACACTCATATATATATATATATATATATATATATATATATATATAACCAATTAAAACATATATGAAATATCCAGTGTAGTCAGCATTCACACCAAATTGGAACATTAATTTAATTTAAGTAACATACAGTCAATGTATATGTGCACATCACATCTTTCATTAAACCCTATATATAAACTAATTTAACTTTAACTTATATATTGTACATGTACACGTGTACATATAATATTGATAGTTTGGTCCAGGCTGAAATATCATCGTCTTTTTTTTTTTTTTACAGATCTCTGATATTTTATAAACTATAAATAAAATGAGTATCAGCAGAAAATCAAATGGGTGGAGCCTCTCGTGCTGCTCTCTCTGCTCTGCTCAGATCTCGTTTGGACTCAGGCCTTTGCAGAGAAGGTAGCTCACATTCTGTGTTTAAGTCTATGAGGTTGCAGAGATAATCTGCTTAGCCTAGCACAACTGCGAGGATCTGTGCCATGCTCTCTCTATGATATCCAAATAGATCGAGCCCTTAAAATACTTCTGCTGGTATGCCCTGGTGACTGAGAAGATTAGCAAGCTGGTCTGGGAACAGATCCCACAGGCTTGAGGCCAGGAGGCCAGGAGTATGTTTTCACTAACTGTACAGGAGAAACTAAACGGTTCGAGGCCTGTGCTGTTTTTTACCTTGTGCTGCGGCTCCAGTGTTTGTGGTGTTATTGCTTAATGCAGCATCGTAGCACTGCTGCTAAACGCATCATATCAATCACAGTAATTCATCTGGTATTAACCCCACGAGGTGAAGAACCTCGCTCAAACACTGGATCTGCAACTTTATTTCAACTACTATTTATTCCAATTATATTAACGCTATTATATTAAAAAAAACAAAACAAGAAAACTTAGACTCTCTGTATAAAAAACATGTGGTTGAAACTTTAGGGAATTCTTTCATCAGCTTCATAATATTTTGTCCCTTTCTGTCTCCTCCTTCCTGTCTGTCTTTACTGAACCATCTGGAAAAACTAATAAAATACTGAATGGGAGCAGGAGGCCTCTGTGAGTTCAGGACAAACAACACACACACACACACACACAAAGAAGAGAGAGGACCCTCTTAACTTTACTGCTCTGCAATATGATTGTCTGTAGTGACGTTACGAGGCTGATAAAGGCTTCAGCTCGGATGGAAGAACCGGCGATATAAATAAATAAGGCAGTGAGACGTGTCCTTGTTTTCTCTCCTCTGACTTGACGCCAGCAGCGTGGGATCAGGGCACAAAGACACACTCAGTACAGTTGTCAGAGATGACCCCTGACACACACACACACACACACACACACACACACACTGGTGTTAAACCCGAAGCATGTTTTATCCTCTCTCCAGTCATTTCAGGACTAAGGACGAAGAAGAAGTTTATGTTGCGTCCACTTCTTTTGTTGATGTCTTTGTTGTGTTTCCAAACAGAACCAACACTAGTTAAACTTATTTTCCAACAACACACATTAATACTTGGATTCTGTATCATAACAAGTCAGTTATTTTGTTATTTGAAAAGTAAAACACACAAAAAAAACTGCAGCTATTTTAATAATCAACAGCTTGATTATTGTTACCTACTTCAACGAGGTTGCGTCTGTTTGGACCGAAACGTCTCGCACCAAATTTGGTTGATGGAAGGGGTTCGGGTCTGGGAGGGGTCAGATCGACTGAGGTTCAGATCCAGTTAAAGGACCAGACCCAGGTGGGTTTCTTTGGTTTTTTTTTTGTTTTTTTTATAAATCATTTTCTTCATGATGAATCATGATGAAGCAGAACATTTTGAAATTCTCAATAGCTCAAAACATTTTCATCTCCCGTCTCGTCTCCTTAGAAATATTGTATAGAGATTTATTAGATTTTTATTAATTAACTTTATTGATTAATCCTATATGTAATATTGTTTATAGCCCTTTATGGCCAAGTGTTTTATATGTGCTACATGAGTTTCTGAGACCTGTTATCAAAATAATCAAATAATAAATAAAATAGAAATAATAAAAAAATTAATTTAAATAACTTAAGTTATATTACTGTGAGTAATCTAGGAAGATTTAAAAACAAATTTGAGCCTCAAATTTAATTAGATTCAAGTCGTAAAAGTGAATTGTAAGTAAATGTGACAAACAAGACGAGCGCGATGTTTCCTCGAACTAAGCGGCAAAGAAAAAAGCTCTGTGGGTTGTTTTCAACTGTCAGCGTGTGAACACACTTCATCTCATCATTTGCCTTAAACAGAGTTGTGGTCAACAGCAGCAGCAGCAGCGGGGGATTATAGTTTTGCACGTTTTTACACATCTTCTCACGGGTCAAACATAATCCATGTGGAGTATTATCTGCAGCTGCAACATAGAAAACAAGAGGAGCCACGTTATCACATTAAACAGATGAGAAATGTCCCGTTTGATCTGTTCAGAACAGAACCGTGATGCGGTTTGACATTTTAAAACAATTTCCATCCGTTTCCAAGACTGAGACGACGCTCATCGTGGTGGGTGGACACGCTTGAAAATCATTGTTTGTGGGAACAAGGATGTTGCTGACGCGCCGTGAAACGCTGACGCAAAGGGTCGATCCGGGCTGCTTCAACTAAAAAAAAAAAAAAAACTTCTTTGACAGAATAACAAATTGCATAAATGATCAGATGACTACAGGACCCAGACAGGCTCCAGTAGCAGAAAGTTTGATCAAAACTGACACATCAGGACAAAGACTGTCTACGTAACCTCAGTGTTTATCTGTCTCGATTCAGTTTATCTTTCAGTCTGCCTTCTTCTATCTTCTCTTCATCCGTCTCTGTGCCTCTTCAGTGTGTGTTTGTGTATTTATTTTGTTTCTCTGCCGTCACTCTGGCTATTCATCAGTCTTGCCACGAGGTCATTTGAGGTCACCGAGCTGTCCATTCTGGTCATTTCTGGGTGTCATCACAAAAGGGCTACGTGCCACGAGTCTCAGCAGCCAAAAAGGGCCCTTGTATCCCAACAAATAAAACCTTTGTTATGTAACGCACTGATGCTGCCGCTGCTGATGCTGCTGCTGACAATGATCGAGAGCCGAGGGGAGGAAGAGATACGACGACGACGAGGACAAGGAGGAGGATGAGAACCGGACCGGGACATAAGAGTTTGTTACGCGGGACAGATAAAGACGGAAGAAAAGAAGCAGAGTGCGGCGTGATGCTGCACTGACACAGTTTCTGTACTTGATGTTCTTTGATGCTGCTCCTCATTCACCGAAACACAGAGGCCAAACAGCATACAGCAGCATGACATCACTGACTAGAGGAGGGGAGAAAAAAAACTTCTCTGCCTCTCCCCTCGTATCAAATCTCACTGATGAAGCGATGCTCCTGTATCCTCTGTGTGTGTGTGTGTGTGTGTGGTTATTAATTACTAATCCTCTTCTGCTGGTCCTGTATAAAGACGAACACGACCATTTAGAGGCCTGGTATACATTAATATACATCTATATTTACTCTCAAAAGCCCTACATCATTTCTCAGAGGCTGCAGACACAACAGCGTACACAACTGTTGTTGTTGTTTTTGTACACTGCCTGTAATAGATCACCTTTCAAGGCCTGCAACTCTCTGACCCTCCTCTTCGATCACTGTGTACTGACCCCTCGAGTGATCAATAACTACAGTATCTGTATACTCGCTGTGCAACGACAACAGAGAGGAAGGTTGTGACTTGATAAGGGTCAGTTTCCACCTGCTGGTCCACCTGTCACTGACGTGAACATATATATGTTCAGATAATTGTGACACATCACGTATGAAACTCGCTGCTTGTGGTTCATAAAGTGATCGTGGTTGTTGTGATGAGTAAAGTCACAAGCAGCCTTTTTTTTTTATCTGGGGCAGAACTTCAGCCACCAGAGCACAGATGGTAGGGATGCCTCAGCTCAGCAGTGTTGGAAAACGCACGTGCACGTGCACGCTCTAGCTCACACACACACATGCACACGCACGTACACACCATCCAGTTTGTAAAAAAAAAACAAAAACCTTCACATCTTCAATAACTGACAGATCGATGGGAATCAGGTGACTGTCGTCAGAGTTTATAATCACGTGAGCGCGTTAGATGATTACCAGCATCGATCACGGCTGACGTGCACGACCCAGGCCGAGCACGTGCGCGTGCGCGCGCTCGCGGATTGTGGCGCATACGTGCAGGGACTGACACCAAACAAACAACACGCGACCTGATGATGATGATAATAATAATAACTTGATACCGAAGCTCAACTTTAGCATCACATGCAGCGAGAAAACATCAGCTCACACATGAAGAATAGTTTTAATATTTATGTAATGAGAAGCACCAACTTTGTTGGCGCTTATAATATATAATGTATATAATGTAAATCTATAGTATATGTACCTGCAGGCTATGTTAAAGTTGCCACGACTAAAAATATATATATATTTATATATATATGTATATATGACTACAGATTATGCTTCACGGAAATACATGGAAACAAATACATGAAAACAAAATGCAGCACAGTGGGAGAAATAACGCAGAGAAAATCTTTTTTTTTTTTACCTTTGAAGGGAAGAAAAAGCGGATCTCCACGTAGCAATAGAAAATGTCGCACCTCCTCGTTTTTCCTCGTGGCAGTGCCAATCCTAAACCCCGTTTCGCATTCCTTCCCAGGCAAATTTCCTCTCCTCTCCGGACCTGGCAAGTCCTGCAGAGACGCAATGTTTTGACGCGAAGCGATGCCCAGCAGAGTTTAGAGGAGGCAGAGTCAGAGAGTAGAGCAGCAGTCAGCCGGAGCGAGAGGATTCGCTGTTACTGACTTCCGGGTTCGCAGAAAAAACATTACACGGTGAGTATGATTCTGTTTATTTAAAAAGACACAATATATGTCTGTGTTTTGTTTCAAGTTCATATTAATTGATGTAATTACATAAGTCGGTTACTTTAAATTTGTTGCGATTAAGAGACATTTTTGTGCCTAAAACGATAAAAGCACCACGTCGCGCATGCTCAGTGTAAGTTGACGCGACAGTTTCATTCACATTATATAAACAAACGTCTCTGTCATCGCTAATTTTATCTTTTAATATTTTAAAGTCCTTTATGTTACTGTTCGTAGTAAAATCCTGACCAGATTTTTTTTTTTTAAATAAATAGAAATAAGCCGTTGACGCGATTAGTTTAATAGTCAAGTCACTTTAGAGGATGTGAACCATCTTGACGTTAGAATGAGACGAGGTGATTTGATAGATGAATGACAGCAGCGTCAGCCAATCAGGGAACAGATAAGGCATAGCAACACTGCGCTTATTGGTCGAAGGTAGAGGAGGGTGACCAATAGGATCGCAGGGACGCCACGTTTTGTCTGAACTCTCTAGAAAACATTGACGCCGCTTGTGAAGGTAATTTTATATTTTATTAAAATATTTAGAGCAGACGAGAAACGGGAAACAATTAATATAAAACCGGCCCGTTATTATCGTTATTAACTTTCTCGCTGATGTAGGAAAACTTGTTAAATCCTCCAGCAGCCTACAGCGCCCCCTGCTGTCAGTCTGAAACATGGAGCAAAGACAACAACATAAAGCCTGTGTAAGAATATATATTTTTTTTATTGATTTTGATTTTTTTTTAAAATGCACTTAATAATCAACTCTTCACAGATATAATGTGGGATAAGGCATTTTTGACACGCAAAAGCTGTCAGGTCCCACGAGTGGTTCTGTCAAAAACAAACAAACAAACAAACAAACAAAAACGCACAACAACTTATCAAATAATCATTTGAACATGCAAAAACACAACTACAAACAAAACACTGTCATTAAAGTAACATGATTGGTAAATCAACAGCTTTTCTTTTTTTTTCTCTCAATGAATAATGATTTTTTTTTTCCTTTGGGGTGGTGGTGATTTCAAAACAATAATATTAAATATCAGACATCATAATTAATCACCCAAATACTGTTTTTGATGATAAAGTACCAAACATACAGTACATTCATCCGAACACTACATTCATTACTGACTCTGGTCACAGAGGACGTCAGTGGTTTGATAATGTGAATAATAATCATCACAAACTGTGACTCTCATACAGTCAAGTATTGCTACTCAGTCCCTGTCTTGAAAATGTCAACATCAAATGACTGAAATCAACACGTGTCAGTGTCTCTACTGTGTTGTCAGTGCATTTTAAAGCCCGTACGTTAAAGAAGTTCTCGTTTCTTAAACACACAATCAAACTAACACGGATGAAGTTTCTTATTTTGTGCAAGAAAAAAAAAATCAATTCTCTCTCAGATTCATCAATAAACAAAGATTCATAGACTAAACAACGACACGTAAACATACATTTATATAACTACGTCGAATACAACCCAGTGTTTTTTTTTTTTTTTTTTTTTTTTGAAATAACATAAAAAAAGTGAAACTTTGTCAAATGTACCATTAAATGTAAAGCCGTAGCACTTCTGACCTCTGGTGGTCGCACCGATTCATTTGAGGATTTGTTATTTTTACTTTTTTTTTTATTAAAATACCTCAAAAACTGCTGCAGTGGCTTTGTAGATTATTGCATGTGCAAGTGGAGATCAGGTTGTTTAAAAAAATTAAACATTTTAACATCAACAAGCTGCATCTGCTGGTGTTTTTTTTTTTTTTTTTTTTTTTAAACAAGCGCAAAACACGACGCAGTAATAAACTGGAAACTGTCAGTTGTTTATATCAGTAAAACTTCAAGTCAACTACTTGTGAACGTCAAGACTGATAAGACCATTTTGTCCCGTTTTAAAGATTTTTCTTTTAAAGTGTTATGTAATACTATTTATGTAAATCTCACAATGTTGTGTAGGTGAGCTGAGCAGCGAGGTAATGAAGAATCTGCAGGGACCACAACTCAGAGGAGATGACAAGATACTGTGAGTACAACATGTGTGTGGTTTGTATTTGTGTATTTTAAAGGAGTCAGTGACTATAACCAGCGCAGGAGGTGAAACATGATGGTGTAGTAGCCCTGCTGGAATGCGTGCAGTAACATTTGGCAGGTCAGACCAGTTAAGGGATAATCACTGTAGTTTGTGTGTGTGTGTGTGTGTGTGTGTGTGTGTGTGAATGTTGGGTGGGTAAGGGGGGCTTAATACATATTATCATGTCAATGTAGCTTAGAGATGCCATTTATGTTCATGAAGTCTTTAAGCCTTGTGGGAAAATCTGTCATGACTCCCGTGGCTCCCAAGTCAAACGCCCTCTGGAAGTCTTCCTCGTCATTCAGCACCCATATGTAGACCTGAAACCAGACGACCGGCACAGTTAAAAGACAGAGAGGAGGGAGGGGGGGTGGGGGGGTCTAACAGTTGTATTAGCCGCTCTGCTCGTCTATCTTTGAACTTGTAAGAACTTCAGACATTTCTCCCAGTAAGTGCGTTTCGACAACAGCGGCGACGACAAACAAGCTCAGTCTCAGCGTGGAGATTTATTTTAGACTCTGGAAAATTTTTCAGTCATTCTTGGAAGTCAAGTTCGTTCAAGGAAAGTGTTTAACCTTGACACACTTCTGTCCATGTATCTAGTTTCTCTCAATAATGAACATGTCAACACCGGCGAAACTGTAAAACTATATCAAACTATAACGTAAACAAGCAGGTCATTTATGAAGACGAATACAGAGTTCACTTAACAGCTGTTTTACCTGGATTCCCCGGGCGGTGAGATGCTTAAACAGAGATTTCCTCATCAGCAAACTGCACAGAAAAAGAAAAGGAAAGAAATACTCATCAGCGGGGACGAACTGCAGATGTAGCAAAGGTAGAGAGAGATTTAGTTGTAAGATTGTAGAAGGTTTTTGCATTTATCATTGTGACACAGTAAAGACGACGTCAGCACTTTACAAAAATAGAAATGTAGAAAGCACTCGACCAAGAGAAATTAGATAGATAAATAGATAGATAGATAGATAGATAGATAGATAGATAGATAGATAGATAGATAGATAGATAGAAGATTTAAAACAACTGCAGATAGATAGATAGATAGATAGAAGATTAGATAGATAGATAGATAGAAGTTTAAAACAACTGCAAATCTAACACTAAATTAAAGACGACGAAGGACAAATTAGTGACGTACGTGTCGGCCAACCAGGTGATGAATCTCTGACTCCTCGTTATTCTGCTGGGATCCTTTAATCTGCACAATCATATAAAAAACAGATTAAATAATCTAGTTAAATGTGGTGGTTTGGTTACCACATTCAGTCGAATGGAAACGGCTAAATTTACTTAGATTTAACAACCAAAGTTGAAGACATGTTCTGGCAAATGTTGAAATTTACTCTAAGAAAAAAAAAAATCAATAACTAACTTTCACATAATGTACACAAGTGATAACAAGCGATCACTGCGTGTGGTATGTGCAGGATATTTAGTACAGAACGAATCATTTAGAAAAACTGAGATCTTAATCGGCTCCGTGACCTTGATCCTTATGATCCGAGAACAAACACCCTCTAGAAAAGGGTGTGAAAATTTGTTTTAATGATTTAATTAGCAGGTAAGATCATCTTTCAACCAGATAACACAGACTGAAAGGACAAACACACACACAGAAACAGAAACAGGCCACCGGTTATCAAGGTGAGATGAGGACGTCAGGAAAACGGTTGAACTTTTTAAACTGGAATTTAAAATTAAAAGTATATTTACTTAAAGAAAACACATGAAACCATTTAAAACTCTGCTACTATTTGACTATGAAGCCTGAGAAGAAATAAACTCCTTTTTTTCAAAGCACGAGATCCACTTACTGGAATATTTCCGCAGCTTTCATTCACATCTTGTGGTCGACATCGCTCATAAGGTCGACTACACAGCTCAAGTCCCATGAAAACACTCCAGTCTCAGTTCAAGGTTCGTCTGTGATGGAGTGTTTTATCTAGCTGATGAGGACGAGGCTGAAAAGTTTGGACATTTTCCAGTAAATAGACTCTGTGCCAAGACTTTTTTTTTTTTTACCTAATTCTAAGGTCGGAAACGAACCTTTAAGCTCAACAACACTCACTATTAAGCAGCTAAAAACTGTTTCAGCCTTTTGAGGAGGGATTTTGATTCGCTAATTTGTGATAATACTTTATGTTTACATGTGTTTGAACTGTTCTTTTAACTAAACACGTCTTTGTACTTGATCATTTTTTAGAGTTAAGGTCAATATTGTAGTTTCATCCTCATTTAAACCATTTTCAAATGAGCTTGAGCTCAGTTTTTTTGGTTTGTATTTAACCACAGTAGATAAGGAGAACATTTCTTACCCCTGTAAATGACCCTCAACCTCTGACCTACTGCTATCAAATGTTGCGTGCTTGTAGACTGATACTGATCTCTACCTCAGTGTGTAATACCTCACTGACAAACTAGAAAAAAACGATGGGTCTTTGAGGTCATTTCAGTTGTTTTAGTGGTTTAAGTCTTGTGGTTGTGGCCGTTCTGCGTCTCCAGTCATTTGACTGATTTCCCAACAAGAAAATGTTAAGTCATGAGGTCACGTGACCGCGACTTAAAGCCATTCAACAATTCAATAATCCCGTCCTTGACGACACCGATTATTTTCCAGTAGCTCTTTACATGCATCTCATTTCCATTTATTTGTTTATTTACATACTTACTTAGTCATGATGGAGGGCATGGGGATCTCTAGGAACTGCTCCTTGAGGGGAACAAAGGGCAGAAGGCCGGTGTAGAAGAGGCCCAACAGCTGTAACACTCTGGGAAAACTAAACAACACTGGAATTCGAGGGTTCTGCAAAAAGAAAAGAAAAGAAAAGAAAAGAAAAGAAATACAACCAGGATTCAGGGTCATTTCTCTGTTTTTGAAGGCAAAAATGATGCACATTATTCCCATCAAAGAATATATTGTATTATATATATTATATATTGTATTAAATGTGATTAAAAAGTGCCCAGTATAATACTGACAGTATTCAATCTAACAAGTGATATCAAACTACCTCTTTGTAACACTTCTTGACAATCTGGTTGCTGGCGTTGCCCCACACGGTCAGATGTTCTCTGTCGTACTGAACTACAAGTTCAGAGACCTGTAGGGATTAAAAAGTCATTATTACAACTAGAATTACCAACGGTTGTGAGCCTCCATCAACCGGTCTGTTTCTGAGTTATGGTGTTGAATAAAGAAAAGTGTTGCCACAATTAAGCTGATCTTAAAAACGTTGGATAAAAAATCAGATCGTTCATCAGTTCATCTGTTTATTTGTGTTGTAGTTATGACAGTGAACTTGACCTTTTAAGACCAAATTATAACAGATTCATTCTTGAGACCAACTGAGCTTCTCTGTTAAATTTATTCCTCCAACACGGTGGTAAAAAAAAAAAAAAAACACACACACACACACCTTCTTGATAAGTGTGTCGTTGTTGACCTTGATGTCAATGTTGACAGGCGTATTAGGAAAGGCATCAAAAACGTCCCTGAGGAGGGGGATGCGTTTGTCGTCTCCTCCTTCACAGAAACACTCTGCACAGACGAGAGCAAGATTAAGATTAAACTGGACTCACTTCAGCAGCTTGTAACTTAAAAATATATCCTCTCTAGCAAAGTTCAAATAGGATATAAATAATACATTGGCTACACAGAAACAGGTCTATTTGTTCCTGTAGACAAATATACATCAGATATAATTATATGTAACTTGAGAGCTCTGTTGGTTCTGTAGAAACAGCATTAGATGTAGATGTGTGACACTCACCCCTCTGAAAAGTTACACCCAGCTTGCAGAGATACGGAGGCAGTTCCTGCAGGAGCAACACAACAGTCAGTGGTAAAACACAGGAATTAGAGCCTGTTCACTTTGCGCTGATGTGCAGATGTAAATTGTGACAGATCAATATAAAAGAGACAGAGTCACAGTAAGATTAATGTGACAAACTCTACAAAACCAAAAAAGAAAAACTAAAACTGTGAAACTGATCTTCAGTTCCGCAAATATATCAAATTAGAGACATTCATCAACATATTTCTGCTGATGTCATTTAGTGGTTGTGATATTTGACCTTCAAACACACACAAGTACTGGAGATGGACTTTGTGAAGCTTCTCAGTAAAACAGAGATTAATGTTTTATTATACGTATAGATCAGGGTCCAGCTCTTCAACCGTATATTCAACCATAGCCCAGTTTGTTTCTCAGCACTGAGCTGCTGTTTTTACTTTGACATGTGTATGAATGAAAAGGGGGAAATTCATCAGAAGATCATGTGATATAATCAGGTGACTGGTTTGGACTTCACCTGATCAGCTCATGATCCATCAATACTGTGACCACATTGTGTTTTCAGTTTACTCTTTTTCACAAAAAAATACACATGGACGTACAGAACCTCACAAAAGTGAGCGCACCCCTCACGTTTCAGCAGCCATTTTATTATATCTTCCCAAAGGACGATACTATAATAATAGATTTACTATTCACTGAAAATTATGCAAAACACAGACATTATTGTCTAAATAGCTGGCAACACAGGTGAGTACAGTAGTGACACCTGTCAAATACACAAAGACACCTGTCCTACTCGTAAAGTTCATGTTTGTTCTTTGATTATTTGCTGAAGACAAATAATCCAAGAATATGGATTATTGAAACATGTCCAGTGGTGTGACGAGACTAAGAGAAACTTGTTTGGCTCAGGTGGCAGCGTCGTGGTCTGGGGCTTCATGAATGCTGCCAGCACCGGGGAGCTGCAGTTCATCGAGGGAAACATACATTTCAACATGTTCGGTGATATTCTGAAGCAGAACATGATCCCCTCCCTTCAGAAACTGGGCCAAATGGCAGTTTTCCAGCATGATAACAATCTCAAACACACGTCTAAGATGAAGGTGAAGGTGATGGAGTTTGTGAGGAACTGTATGCATTAACTATTATAAATAAATTATCAAATCAATTAAATATATTTTCCTTTTTTTCCAGGCACCTCGAGGAAGGTGAGAGAAGGAGATTACAACATAAGTAACTCACAGCGTAGACCGTGTCAGAGATCCGGGCGTTGATGCCAGTCGACCTCTTCAAGTTGGCGTCGTGCGAAACCACAACTTGCTCGTCTTTTGTCAGATGACAGTCCAGCTCCAGCATGTCTGTACCGAGATCCACAGCGCTGCAAGAAACCACATGCAGTCCACATACAATGATTATCACAACATCAGCTGCGTTCGAGGTAACTGAGGTCATCCACATGGGGAAACAGACAAAGTCAGACAAAGCTCAGATGATACACAATCACAAGTACACACACTGATTATGTTTACACACACGTGAAGGATGAAGGTTTGAACTTACTGTTTGAAAGCTGCCATTGTGTTTTCCAGGTTTTCTCCTGCCCCTGTAATACAAAAGAACAGACACAAACACAGTTCAGTGAGACTCAAAGCTGCAAAACATAAAACATGAGAGGACGATCAGGTTCATGTCCTGCGCTGACATGTTCTTCTAGATTTATACACTGTTTATGTAACTTTATTGATCTTTTTTTTCAGTTTCTGTTGCACTAAAGCTGCATACCAGACAAAAACAAACAAAAAACACAGTCTCTGGTTAGTTATTGACAGTCTCATCTGATAGAAGCACAATAATAAATGCACGTACATCTATAAGCAGAATAATACATTTAGAAGATTGTATTGAACGGCTGAGGATAAAATGACATGCACTCTTTTTTTCTCTCAGAAGGAGAAGAGATAAAAGCGATAAGCAGTGAAACCTGATGCCACAGACTCACCTCCACGGTGAGAAATGTGTCTGCTGAGGAAAGCTTCTCGCTTCTTTCGATGCAAAAGAGTCGGGCATTTCAGCAGCAAGGCAGAGGTGAGGACGTAGCCCGTTACAGTCGACAGGACGTACACGGCAGCACACATCTCCTGTCTGGATGCTGCAAAACACACAACACAACAACACAACACAACACAACAACACAACACAGTTGGGTTTCAATGTGAAGTCAGAGATTAACAAAAACAACCACTCATTCATCTGAGAGATTATTTAAATAATCAATAACATAATAGTTGATGAATCAATATTTTCTGATGCCTACACTGACATGTTAAAACCCTATTTATTCTTTATGAAATAATTCAATATTTTAATTTGAAATAAAGTGATAAAGAGGTTTGTTGCCGAGTAATTGATTAATTAATTGCTCAATTACTTGTCAGTTCATTAAGTTATAAATGGAGACAAATGATTAAGTCTTTATATGTGAAAAAAAGAATATTTATCTAACTAACTTGGGAGTTTTGGCAAGTAAATCATACAACTTATAGATCAGGTTGATCAATAAAAAAAACCTTGATTAATTCCGTCATAAATGAATATTCATCAAAATATTAAAGACATTAACTTCCAGCTCTTATTGTCACGCTGTCTCGTATTGAGTTTAGTGTGATAACATTAAGATAAGATGTTAAAAAACATAATTTCTGACGTGACAAACACGTTATTACAACAATAATAACGTCCGTGGTTGAACTAGCTGGATTATGCTAACGTTAGCTGAGCTGGGGTCGCATTCACAACATGAAATCTTACCTTTGTCATCAAAAACGTTTTGGTTTTCTTAGTCTTTTTGTCTTGTCCAGACGAGGTGAGTTTGTAGCGTTTGTAATTATGCAATAATTTATCCGGAGAGTTTTTTACTGAGCAGATAAAGTGATGAGTTGGTCTCTGCTCCGTTTTCCAGCTGTAAATGACTAAATACAACCGGCCGCTCTCTGCGCATGCGCAGAACAGTGCTACACTAAAGGCAACGACAACAGCGGCACTTCCGGTTGAAATATTTCACAATAAAAGCGGGACCTCATTAACCCTGACACATCAAATAAAATCAAATAATACCCAGGATTTTTAAATTTATTTCAATTTTTTTATTTGATACATGCCGATCATTTTAGTAAGATAAAGGTCTCAGAAACTCATGTATCATTAAAAAATGTTTAAAACACTTAACACATTACCAGATAAAACACTTACCACATACCCTTTTGTTATTTTTCTACATTTTAATATTATTTCTTGATTCTTTTTCATATAGAACTTTGAGTTTTGTTTTTAAATGTAAAGTGTGTTTCAAATAAAATCTATTATTATTATTATGTATCAATTATTATACAGATGGAAATAAAGGTTTAACTACAAAAGCTGCTTTATTATATATCATGATTCCAGTTTTTCTGTGTGATACAGTTTCACAACACAGTTGAGGTGTGTGACAACAGCATATTTTTTTAATTTATTGAAATTATTGAACATTTCAAGGTATGTTGTACAGTATCAAGACACTAGCCTGACAAGACGTTATAAACAGGATTAAATTAAACACACAGCATTTTCATTGCAAGCTATTTAATCCTTTTAATGATTATTTTTTCCATTAATTTGTAACCACAGTTAAAACAGTTCCTCTTCACCCTTGTCCCATATGCAAAGTGAGTTAGTAACTGATTTAGTCCACAAGATGTTGCTAATGTGCCACTCTGTAAGATGAGCATGCTGGAATGTCAACTATCCACAAAAGCATTATCTAGCTAACAGGGAACTGGATGAACTATGGTAAAGGTAACAGTGTGTACCTGTTGTCTTGGTATTTTATATGATATCTGTAAAATTCTGCTGCTTTTAGTTCTCTGAGTGATAACTGAACAGAGTGATAATCAGAGGATTTCCACAGAACAATGTCCAAGTGAAAATCTTGCACATTTGCACCAGTCAAAGTTCACTTTATGCAATACACACTCCATAGAGATGTGATACACGCCCCGAGGAGCAATCCTTCAACATAGCAATATGTGCAAGTCATTTCTTGTTGGTGAAATTAGACAATTAGAGCTCCTCTGTCTGTGTTATTTGAAGAGGGTCTGAGTTTTTTGTTTTTTCTTCTCTCTGTTAATTTTAAGTGTAAAGTAACACACTCACAACATGCCTCAAGGTTTAACAGACGCTCTGGAGGAGTGGAAAAGCCTGGAGGATGAATATCAACAACTTCAGGTAAGAAACAGACTGAAATCAGCTGGAAGTATCAGATTGTTGACATAAACTGGTTACATAAGTCTAATGTTTGTTTGCTGTTAAGTTATTTAAACCATGTAATGAAATCTTTTTTAATTATCAGCAATTAGGTTATATCCAAAAAATAATGCCATGTTTTAGTTTAATACCAAAAATTTTAAATGTGCATTTTTTAATCAACCCTGTATATTTGATTTAATTATTGATGCAGCTCTATTTTTCTTATGTCAACCAGGAAACACACAGAAAGTATTTACAGAAACTGGGTGAAATATCCAAACTGCAAAACAGCTGCTCCTCCTCCATTTCCACTCAGCGAAGAAGACTGAAGGAGCTTTCCCAGCTTGTGAAAAAGTGAGTGAATGTTAACTGATGGTCACAGAGGAAATGTACGTGCTCAGAGGAAATGTAACGTAACCTGTGCTCTTATTTCATCATCATCAGATGCAGCAAAGATTCGTCAGAAGAAGATGCTCAAAATATTGCTGAGATAAAAGAGAAAATCAAAACGAGGCCGAATGCTTTCTTTGAAATGGAAGCGTTTCTTCCCAAGAAGAATGGGTGACGACTTCTTTTTATCAGTGAATAACACGCATTCGTAATTACCTACATTCATGAATTAACACAATGATTTCTCATTACAGGCTGTATCTCAGTCTGGTCCTCGGAAATGTGAATGTCACTCTACTCAGCAAACAGTCAAAGTAAGCAAAAACCATCAAAGCAAACACACAACCTGAATATTTACTTTCATTTGCATGATAACGTTTGTCTAGTTAAAGTGCATTTTTAACCAGAATCTATTTAGATTCAGTCGTGTACTTATCAACTGTCTGCAGTATCAGGATGCTCCAGTAATATTTAAGTGCAAACTATTACAAATGGTTGATGAATTTCTATACAAAATCTTGAACAGACATGAATCCATTTTTGACAGATTTGCCTACAAGGATGAATATGAGAAGTTCAAGCTGTTCACCACAGTCATCCTGCTGCTCCTCTCCTTCATATGCTATTTCTTTGTAAGCTACAGGTATGAGTCTGTATATCATACGTACTTTATTACACTTGCTCTGTGTCTCAATCCAGCGCTTGTCTCATGTCACCTGACTTTAGATTTTTTGATGCAATCCTGAATTTCCTGTTGGTGTGGTTCTACTGCACATTGACTATCAGGGAAAGCATCCTGATCACTAACGGCTCCAGGTCAGCTCCAACCTCTCACTGAAATCCTTTTCTTTCATTATCGTGTATGTATTTTGTGCACTTACACTTCTTTATTTATAAAGATACTTGTCTCTGTGGCAGTTAAAGTGATGGTTCAGAGTAATTTGAACTCAGGGTCTATTTTACCATGAATAAGAGTCAAACACCTCGGCAAGAGATATTTTACGTTGGTTGAAGTAATATCGAGTTTGATCATCTTTTGTTTTCACAACCAATTAGCTAATAATGAAAGTAAATGGGGCAATCAGCCAAATGTATCTAAATTGTTGTTTTTTAATTCAATTCAATTTATTCTATTTATATAGCGCCAGGTCATAAAAACGTTTATCTCAAGGCACTTTACATAGAGAAACCCAACATTTCCACAATGAGCAAGCGCTTGGCGACACTGGAGAGGAAAAACTCCCTTTTAACAGGAAGAAACCTGCAGCAGAACCAGACTCAGAGTGGATCTGAGTCATCTGCCTCGACCGGTTGGAGTGAAATGAAAACACGGAAAAGAGAAGAGACAGAGGAAAGAGAGGGAGGAGGACGGGGGAGGGGGGAGGAAGAAAAGAGGGAGACCAGGAAGAGACAGTAGAGACTAGAAAGTAAAATTATCATTACAATTAATATTACAATAATAATAATAATAATGATGAAGATGAAAATGATGATGTCGTCAAAGAATTGGAATCCAACAGCTCTGGAGTCAAAACTTCCTGAAAAAGAGAAAGGGGTAGGGGAAGACACAACTGAGAGAGAGAGCAGATGATGTTAATAATATGTAATATATTAATATCAGGAAATGAAGTGTGAGGGAGAGACAGAGACGTGAGGAGTGTTTTAACCACTACTAAAGGTGATCAACTGTGTTCCAGATCAGCAGATTCATCATTTTCCTGAACAACAGGCTGAAGCAAGAAAAATGATGAATCTGCTAATGTGGAACAACTTTCATCACCAGTTGTTATGAAAACAGGTTGTTGGGTAAGTCTTGTAAAACAGTCTTTTTAATAAAGTCTCAGTTCACTTACTAAGTTATCAGTACTTCAGTTTATGTGTAGGGACCCTATTCATGCTACTGCTGAAGTGAAGTGATATTTTGAGTTTTATTAGTGGTTAAAAAAATGACAATTTAGATACATTTGTCTGACTGCCCCATTTACTTTCATTGTTAACTATTTGGTTGTAAAAACAAAAGACGGTCAAACTCGATATTACTTCAACCAACGTAAAATATCTCTTGAGGATGAGTTTGACTCGTATTCGTGGTGAAATAGACTCTGGGTTCATGTTACTCTGGACCGTCACTTTAATTTGTTCACTTAATAACTGGATGGAAAATAATTGAGACTAAAATCTAATTTTTAAAAAAATCTTGTGTTATAGAATCAAAGGCTGGTGGGTTTTTCATCACTACGTCTCAGCTTTTTTGTCTGGTGTGATGTTAACATGGTGAGTAGAGCAAACTTTTTTTTTTTAATGTAAAACTTAAGAGACAGTTTAACTCTGTTTTAACACATTTAACTATATGTGCTTGCCATCTGTGACCTCTTCACCTAAAAGGCCAGATGGAAACCTGTACAAGACATTCAGGAACCAGTTCCTTGCCTACTCCCTGTATCAAAGTAAGGTCGTGGTACTTGTGAAACTTTCATTGTTCTTGTTCAAACTTTTCAGAAATAAAAATAAAAGCTAATTTCTTTCATCTGGACCATGCAGGTTTTGTGCAGTGTCTGCAGTGTTATTATCAGAGTGGGTGTCTGTACAGACTCCGAGCGCTGGGAGAGAGACACAACATGGATCTGACTGTGGGTAAGTTACACCATAATGTATCAAGGACATGGAGCACAGATGCAGGCAAGATGTGGGAGTGAAAAGAAGAACTGTAAACCATTATCTATTTTTTTTCTGTTTTCAGAGGGATTTCAGTCATGGATGTGGAAAGGGCTGACGTTTCTCTTGCCCTTCCTCTTTTTTGGTCATGTGAGTGCAGTTTATGACACTGATGATGTCTGCGCAGTTGAACTTGAAAAACAAATTTCCTCAAGCTAAATGCTTAGTTTGCATTAAATAAATATGCTTTGTCATAGTTTGGACTGGATGTTACAGAAACGCTGATGAAAAATGCTTATGTCACTTTACATTAATATGACTCATGCAGCTATGAATTGAGATGATGTTTGGGTTTTGATGACTTGAAGTTTTTGTATGTGTCTGTATTTCTATCATTCATTGTTAAACAAAAAAAAACCCCTAAAGTCCTCATGTTTTGTCCTGTAGTTCTGGCAGCTCTTCAACAGCCTCTCTCTCTTCAGGATGGCTCAACTCCCAGACAGTAAAGAATGGCAGGTCAGACTCACTAAGTTTTATTGTTTCACCCAGTTCCTGCTTTTATAAGTGTTATTATACCCACTTATACTCATTTGTACCCACCATTAATGAGATTTATGTTCATTTAACCAACCGAGACGCTTCTCTTCTTGTTGTATAAACATAGTTTCTTTCTTATAAAATCAGCCTAGATTTGCAGTTCTGTACTTACACCAATGTGATTCAGTCCTCGTATCAAGAAAATCAAATGCTTACTCAGCCAATCGTGTCTAATTCCTCTATTTTATTTCTAATACCAGGTCTGGATGTGTGGCCTGTGCTTCCTCATTCTCTTCATGGGAAATTTCTTCACCACTGTGGCTGTGGTTCGTCAAAAGCTCAGAGCAGAAATCAGAAATCAAAGAGTCTGTGATAAAAACAAGAAACAGGAAATATACCAATAAAATGTTGTACGTCTTCCCCAAATGAAGACTCATATCATCATTGATATTATACTGTCAGGTTGTCACAAGTCTACTCGTGCATTTACAGAAGATACATAAATCTACTGCAATGATAAATCAGTCATAATCACATGTTGAAGTTTACTCCAGTGTTTCTGTGATCTCATTTTTGATAAGATAAGATAAACAAATAAAAGCCCCCTATCATTTTACAGACACAATACCTTCTGAGAAACTGTTTTATTTCCAAGATGATGACATCTTTAGTTCTTGTAAATGTCTTTCTAAATTGTTTTTACTCTTTTGTCAGGTTGAGTTAAAGTTTGGTGTTGAAACGGTGTGGACTTGTATAAAGTTCAACTTTTTCAGATTACATGACACTTGTTTTCCGTGTGTGTTTAGTTAACAATGGGAAATGTGACCCACACTTAGAAGAACCAGTTGGAGAAGTACAACAAAAAAAAAATGAAAAGAAGTATCAGGAACAAAATGTACTCATTATATATATTTAGCATCTTTTAAGGAAAACTTTTAAATGACTCCACCAGTGCTAACATGAATTATTGTCCAACCAAAATGTATTTTATGTATATTTTACAATGAATATTTGTGATTTTCACCTGTGGGAATATTTAATGTGTATGTTATGTGTTAAATATGATTTTGAATACAGGACTTCCTTTATGAGGTATTTTTAAACCATGTTTTTTGATCCTTTTATTTGAGTGAATTGTCTGGGGACGGCTGGTGCACGTAGGCAGGAAGCCTTTCAGGTTATTGGGCTATCTACTAAATGTCCTTGGTTTTTTGAACATAAAAACAGGCTTTAAGCTGTGGAGGACACGTCTGCTGAGTCTGACTTTCAACCTGACAGAGATACACAGTCTGTTCTCCAGGTTGAATTGCATAACCATGACCCCTCGCCTACAGCACCTCAGAAAGTTAGGTTACATGTGCACATTGACATTAGGTAATGCCTGTATGGACCGGTCCAAATTAAAACATGTGATTGGTGTAGATTAAAAAAATAAAAGCTATTAAGTACAATATTTAATTTAAACATAAATTTCTTTTTAAAAATACATATTTATCTCGTTAGATACATTAAAAATGATCAGATACGACTTGTTTGGGATTGATAAATACAAGAGTCCACCCCCCCGCTGCGTGGCTCAGATGGTTTGGTCCTTCATGGCGTAAACTTCTCTTCCGCATTGAACACAGTTTGATCCTGACACGAAGAGGAGAGGCGAAAGGTAAGTCCGTCTCAAACTCACCTTTTCATCTGCTTCATATCGACCTCTAGCCCGTGGCAGTCTGCGGAAACTACACATTAAAGATAATACGCCCGATACGAGTCAATAAACTTAAAATAAACTGGATTATTTCAGCCGTTTTAGCTCCATATTAGCTTGAAAGAAATGCTGACTCCTGTGTTACGCAAACTGCAGCTAAGTTTTTTTTTTTTTTTTTTATCTTGTTGACAAGTCTTATCTTTAATACGTGTAGTTTAAAACACGTAAATCAGCTGTATGCATATACAAACCTGCAGGCAACATTTATTATCACTAAGCTAACCGGTGTTTGTCTTTTTAAAGTATCTAATTTCCAGCTATTGCTGTCACAATCCAGGGAATAGCCAGGGCCCGGCTACCACTTTAGCTGTTTATCTTGCTTGTTTTACAGGATTTATCCTGACCAGAGTTACTCTATAGGCGCAGCAAACATATTAGATGTTAGTTAACGATGTTAGAAACTTGTAGAACTGGTGTGAACCGATGTCACTGTCTTTGACTGTTGCAGCAATTAAAGTAACATGAGTATCTGTTAATAATTAAGTGTTTGTTTTCAGCAGAAACAGGATGAACTACAGTAAACTTGGCCCATGTCTGTTTCATTGATCAGTTTAAGCCCCCTGAAGGGCAACAGCTGTTAAAGCTTCTTTCATTCAACCTAAATGGCAAATAACCTAAAGTCTCACGTGATTGTGAATGCACCATGTGTTAGTCAATAGTAGGCGTTCACATGGAGCTGCAGTATATAAGTCAGAGGTGTGACGGACAGACTAGTGTCTGACATAGACCGACTGCCGGGTGGACAGCTTCATTTGGTAAGATTTAAAATATAATTTCACACAGTTATAGATGATATAATCAAATCATATTGTTTTATTTGATTTATTGAGAATATATGAGATGTAACAAGTTATCAAATTCATGCAGCTTGAACAGGAACTTTCGAATAATTGTTATTTTTGCTCATTTATTGAAATAGTTGCTAGTTGTTGTTTAATTAATTAGTTGTGATCACTTCTTTGATACTTTAACTGTGTGTGAATTGGTTAGAGAAAATTTAAGCATGTTTTTTAAGCTTTTGTTATTTTAAAAGAGCGTTTTATTTCTACAGCAGGAGTCATTTTAGTGTTTTTTTTTTTTTTTTTGTGACCTGAAGGCCACACAGACAATCAGTTGATTGTGACCTGAGTCTATTACAAATCATTACTGTGCTGATTCATCACTAATAGACACAGTCAGTGTTGTTGCTTAGATAAGCTGGTGTTGTTAGTATTATTTCAAACCGAACTCCTAACTAATACGACACACTGTGTGGACTTGAGTCAGGAGACACTGTGTTTTCAGTTTGAGCTGCTAATTGATCCTGCAGGGAGATCACTAAGCAGAGTAGTCGGCATGGATACTGTAAGTGATGTACCGTGACTATTATCTTATTTCTGTTTTTCTTCCTGGATGATGGATGGCTCCCCCTCAGTTATTAGGTAATAATTATTGTTTATACAGAGAGGTCTTGCTGTCATTTATCCTGCGTGATATAGCACGATACAGTTCAGTAGAACCACAAACGATAATATCCCAAATCAACACCTCTTTAAAGCAGTTTCTAAACAGCTGTTGGGTGTTTTCACAGATCCAGATTTAACCTGTATTAGACCAGTTAATTGTATTATATATATATATATATATATATATATATATATATATATATATAGAGAAAATGTTATGAAAACATTTTGTATAGTAATATAAAAATAATCACTTAATCTAGAGCACATTACTTGATTTTGGTCCAAAATATTACACATAAAATATGAGTTTATCACATTGTTTGCTGACAATTGTTAAAATCTAAATGAAATATTTGGTTTAAGGAATTACTGAAGTGTGCTTTTGACTTTGTTGGGATTTCATATAATAGTGTTTCAGGCCCTGAAGTTACCATGACTTATGTACATATTGAAGTTGGCAAACAAGTACCTCTGTACATAGTAGTTGCTTAACATCAGTGAGTCAGCAATATAGTAGTAGGCAAGCCGGTGCGTTGTTGAATGAGTGTTCACACAGCTGAGAAAAATTATGTCAGTAAAGCTGCAGTTGAGTTTTGAACCAGCTGAATCACAGGATCCGAGAAAACTTGATCTCATTGTTTTCACTTCTTTTTGTACCGAAGTGTAACATGAGAGCTGAGAACATGAAGTCCTCTCATGCAACGTGTGGAAAAAGCTGCTGCCACCGATGCATGGCAACAAACTCCCCCTGCTCAGAGAATAATGTACTACAATGTTACTCCGTGTTGAGCCAAGTGGTGAAACCAGTCGTCCAGTAACGCTCACACAAAAGCTGTCGTTCTACGCCGTATAACATGTACGCCACATGCTATTGCTCACATATGTTAGCAATCATATTGTTCTGTGCGGCGGCTCGACTGGTCCTCAGCTTTAACCACCACTGTACACACGAAATACACGACTTTAAATCACTGCTGTTCCTCCTGCTGCAACAAATTATAATCTTTAAAAGTTAATCTGATGGATAGTTTGTGATAAATCTTTCAGTCTCTAAAAAAATCTCTATTTAAACCCATAAATTACTCTAACTTAAGTACCAGTGTCTAGTCTTTTTACATTTTACACATTAAATAAGCTACTGTTTCTTATAGTATTTTACTCTACATAATATTTATTATACTTACTTTAAATTTTCACCTTTTATACTATATCTGCCTTTACTCTCACTACTCGATTGATCTCTCTGTCATATATGTTATCTTATCTATGCAGCTGAAATATATCTCTATATTATAGCTAATATTATTATAATATAATAATGATTATTATTATTCAGTTTGTTGAGAATATTTTTTTTTTTCCTTATCTGTTGCCTTAATACTATTATGGTACTATATGGCCTCAAGTAGTGTTTAAATGAAAAAGAATTTCATTGTACCGGTGCTTAACGCAATGACAATAAAGTTTTATGGAATCTAATTGAATTAATTTAATTGAATTTAACCAGAGACGGACGCTCATTATGTCGTCTGGGTAACTAATGAGAAACTGCTGTATGAGCTGAAATGTGCAGATATTTTCTATTTGATCACGTGATATAACTGGTCTGAGAGCTGTATTCTTACCAACCTGTGTGTGTGTGTGTGTGTGTGTGTAGAGTGTCAACATGGCCGACATGGATGCTGAGACCACCACACACCCCCAGCCCATGGCCGAGGAAGAGGAGCCTCTTTTCAGCAACCTGGACATCTTCCTCTTTTCCCTGATTATTGGGATCGTCATCTATTGGTTCATGTCCCGCAAGAAGCCCGAGCCCATCCCTGAGTTCAAGAAGCTCGACACAGCGTGAGTGTTATTTATTGTATATAGTATGTATAAAAAAAAAAGAAAAAAAAATCAATGTTGCCGTGAAGTAAATATAAATAAAACAATAAGACACGGTCTGTTCTCACTCTCAAGAACTTCTCGTCTCTCTCGTTTAATTTTTTAAACAAAATTTGTTGAAGATTTGTAGCTGATTTGACTGCTGTTACTTTCAGGGATCACATTTCTGTCTTTATTAAGTTTGATCCAAGCAGCTGGTATTTACTCAGCAACAGGTTTTGGCACAAAAAGTTTATAAAGAAGCAAATAAGCACCGTATCACTACGCTGATCTGGAGTTGCTGTCGAAGAAGCGTCTGTGTCTCAAGCCTCTTAATAGTGAAGTTTTTAAGGCTAGTTAAAGTGAAACAGGTTTGTTGTGATTACCACAGTTGAGGAGATGTTGACATTTCTCACAGTTCAATGAAGAGAAAAATGATACTTGTGTGTTTCTGCAGTGATGTGTTTTATTATCCACAATCAGTTAGAAAAAAAAAAAAGGTTTTTTTTCCTCAGTTAGGCTTCGTCTACAAATTCTGTGTAAAAGTTGTCAGTAAATTGGCCTTGAAGCAAGTGTGTGAGAGTGCACGGCTTTAAAGCTCTTGTAAATGTTCCACTAGTAGCGACCTTTGTTGTCTCTCTCTCTCTCCCTCTTCATTTTCACGGTCTGTCACAAACTTATCTGATCTTTCTCCGACTGCCTCTTTCTCTGGTGTCCCTCCTCTGATCCCTCCCCTCAATCACTTATCAGTGGAGTGATGGAGGCCTGGCTTGATTTCAGTGGACTCCCCGTCCACTCGCCACATTTTCTTTCTTTTTTTTTTTTTTTTTAAAGTCCCTCCCCGACCACAACACATTTTCTTTGGTCACCAGAGTAAAGCCACGGGCCAGGAGCAGCAGCAGCAGCCACGCTCGCTGTGTGGCTGAGCTCTTACGTTTGGTTGTGTGAATGGAGACAGTGTGTTGGAGGCTGAACGAGGGAGATCCTGACCATTTGTGTGAAAACAGGGGGTTGGCTGGAAGAAGAAGAAGGAGGAGGTGGTGGTAGGGGTAGAGAGGGGGGGACCCTTGGGTTTGGAGAACATGTTTTGCTGTAGGAAGAGTGCGTATCTGTGGAGGGCGGGAATACAGGAAGGGAACATAGAGCAACACAAGTGCCAAGCCGATCTCCCCTCCCCTCAAAGAGAGCAGTGATTACCTAACTGTTATGAAGGGGGCGTAGTCTTCCATGTCTTTCCTGTGCTTTTGTTTTTGGCCCTGAACCCATTTTGAAGTTCCCTGGAGAACAAACGAGGAGGTTGAGCCAAGCTCCTTTTGTGAGTCCTCTCCAAAGGTGGAAAGTTGAGGCAAAAGACAAGCAAGCCTTTCTTTGCCCTGAGTTACTTTTTTTTTTTTTCTTATTATCCCCCCCCTCTTACCCACCCTCACTCCTCTGGTTTTTTTCTTCTTTAGTGTGTGCAGCCTGAGCTGCTCTGTCATTGGAGTAGGGCCATGTCACAAATGCAATCCTTTTATGATAAATGAGGTTGCCATAGCAATGACATTCCCTTCTCTCCTCCAGTGAGATGGGGGCAGGGGATTCTTAAAAAAAAAAAAAAAAGTCCATTCACAACGACCCCCTCTCTCTTCAAAACACACACACACACATTTCAATGGTCCACCGAGGAGTTGCTCTGATAACTAAGCCAAATTCTCAGAATGGATCTTGTAGACTTTTTTTGCTGCGAACACCTTTCAGACCGGAGAGGGAAAGGGGCGGGGATGAGGAGGAAGGCATTTTCAGCCCGAGAGTGTTTCAGTGTGTGTTTGTGTGAGTCAAAAGTGTGGGTCTGCAGCTCGGCTACATTTTATGGGAAAGTCAGTTTCCCACCATTGTGTCCTCAGCGGTTGCCAGACACTGACAGGGCTTGTAGGCTGCTGTGCCGTGCTGTGTATGCATGTGTGTGTGTGTGTGTGTGTGTGTGTGTGTGTGGGGAACAGACGCTGCTGGTTTTCAGAGAGCAGCACAGGAAGAGGCAGAGTTCAGATCGTGTTGGAGCCTCTTGAGGTGGAGGCGAAGCGGCTTTTCCAAAACGTGTCAGTGCTGCTTTTTGGGACTGGTTTTATTCATTTTTTTTTTTTTTTTTTTTTTCCATCCTGCGGTTGTTGAGTGTTGACGTTCTGCTTTTGATTTTGAGCGTGGCGGTTTCCGGTGTGGCCCAGCCAGTGGTGCTAGAGGTAGTGGTGATCTACAGGGCTACATGCCATGGGCTGCGTCTTCTCCCTGCCAGAGGGTGGAGGAGATGATCCTCAGAGGTCAGTAAAGTGTATTACTGCTCAGTAACATGGAGTAATATCCTTCTTTTTTTAATCGTCGCATGATTAGATTTGTCGTGAACAATTGCCATCAGCTGCTATTGTTAAATCCTGCTCTGTGATGGCACAGACACGCCGGGAATGTGTATTTATTTTTGAGTGAATGTCAGACTAGGATCTACACATAAAGTGTAAGTGTATGTTGTTTCTATCACAGACTGGGGACGTAGCTGTTCGCCTCCCCCTCCTTCTCATTCACCCATAGACTCAGTCATTTATCTATTTGGTTTGCATGTTTTAAAATTTGTTTCAGTAAACATTTGTGGCAAAGCGTCAGGTGACGAAATGGAAAAACACGTACGTGATCGTGACCTCACCTCCATGTTTTCTGCTATAATTCCTTTGAGGATGAATGAATGGAAAGGTTCATTTTGACAGTATATACAGATGATGAGCTCCAAACTATTTGGACTGAAGTGGAAAATGTTCAAACAGTGACTTAACGCCTACAGAGAGAGAGCGTGAGTTTGTTTTCTGTTGCTCGACTCAAATTGCTTCAGAAAGGAAAAGATGTTCAAGATTATGAACTTATTTGTATTTTTTGACCTTTAAAAAAAAAAAATACAAAAAGATTCTTGTATATTTTTATGGGTGTGCGCTCAGTACTTCCATTACCTCAATATAAATCTAATGTTTTAACAGATTACTTCATTTCTCTTTTAAAAATCTAGTAAAAAATATTAGCAACTTAGTTTTTCTTATTATTTTATGCTATGGTGAAAAAAAATCAACTCAGCTGTTTATAAATTTAGGAAATGAGCAAAGAATTAAGGAGATTTGTGTTTCTAGTTGCATAAATTGGGAATTCAAAGCTGAAGGTTCATAGTCATGATAGATAGAGATTTTGAACTCAAGTAACCCGACTGTCGTCTAATGTTGACCTGCTGAGTGACTCTGACTGAGCTGATATCAGTCCAGATAGATCTTGTTAAATCTGTGAGGAATGCTTCAGCGTTGCTTCAGTCCTACATATCTGCTGCCCGCACAGCGGTGATTATCTTGTGAAGTATTTTGGTTTTTCTGTGACTAAACGTTCATTTGAAACAAACCAGAATCACATCCTTTAAATCAATTAGACCTTCACACTCCAGCTGGTGAGGATGAGTTAAGTTTAAAATATTATATAACAAATTAATAGACTCTCTGCCTCCCGGACACAGAAAATATGAAAATATATTCTCCTGACGTTTGTTTGTAGCCTTTTATTCTTTTTTTTTCAGGCAGAATTGCAGCTGTCCACTCAGCTTTGATGCTGAACGAAGCGGCGTTTCTTTTTTATTTATTCAGTAACAGGCTTTTTCTTTCTGCCGACACTGTGTTTGCACATGTGGTTTTGATCTGTTCCCCGTAATGATTATGTATTTATCACTTACCCTCCGGTCATATTAAAGATTGTGTAACACATTCTTGTGCTCAGTACGTGCGTTTACAAACGGTTAGCATGACTAACGCTCCAATTGAGTCACTGCTACTCTGAATATTTAAAATCTGCTTAAAAAACTGATGTGTTTTTGTTTGGTCATTTACAGAGCAGGATGAGGTCAAAAGGCTGCGTTGTTTTAATAAAGACAGTTTTATTAGGACTTGGTTGATTTCAGGAAGACACTAACGGGAATATTTGGTAAAGATAACAGCGACTGGTTATTATAATGTAGACAAACATTTATAACCGTGGGGGTGGGAGTCAGTTAATAGTTGTCAAACGAACTGTCCCAACGCATACTCTTCTGTGTTTGTTTATGTTTGTTGACAAACCAGGTTACAAGCCAACAAACAGGCGAGTTTGCGTCAGCCAAAGGCCAAACTGTCTGGGCAGAACATATGTCAAATGAATGAACCGAGTAACCGCATATTAAACTGTCCAACCTATGAAATATGTCGCCACGACAGCTTAATGTTTGTTATGTAACACTCTACATACCATGATTTATTTGATTCCAGTTTTTATATGGTATATGTAGAAATGTTGGCTTTTATATGTCGATTGATTCTGGGAGTGTAGACTTGAATGTGTCTCTACCCCTCATTAAACCACCAGTTGTTAGCCTGGTGCACTAAAACCCTGATTATCTCCAAATGCTAAAGGTCGTCCCAGTTAACCAGCTGAGCGATTAATACGTCGACCTCTAATGAAGACTCATCACCCGCCTCTGCTCCACATTGTTTGTTAAGGATCTCGACTGAATGTGTTATCACCGCGAGTCACTGATGTTCCCTTCATTTGTTTGTAAAATCGCTCGTTGATCTTGATCTGGCCTCACTCATTGTTAGCAAATGTAACGATAGACTTTCATATGATACATATACAAATAAGTCAAACTCGGTAAGTAAATTTGAAGATTTGAAAGATATTTTAACTTTTCAAAAGGGGAAAAAACAACCAAAAATCTATTTTCTCTGTTGTTGAAACATAACGTTTAATCTCATCGTCCTGTTTTATTGAAGCTAAAATGACTTTATAACATAAATCAAATCTTTTTGTTCTTTTTTTTCAGAGCACCCACCGTAAGAGAGACGAGTTTCATTGAGAAAATGAAGAAAACCGTGAGTAATGTTTCTTTAACAACAGTTTCTTTCTTCTTTTTTTTCCTCTTGTCACTTTCCCCTTCTTATTATGTCTGTTTTCGCTCTGTCAGCTGTTTTTTTTAACTGTCTTAAACTGGTTTTCTAGTGTTTTTTCTTCTCCCCGAAAAAAAAGAAAGTGTTAAACTTTACTTGCCGCTTTCTTTTGCCGCGTGTCCGTGATGAGACGAACGCTCTCCCTGTTAATGTATTCAGGTTTTTTTTTTTTTTTGGTCTAGAAAACCCTGTTTCACCCTTTGATGACACTCTAGTTTTCAAGCGAAGCCATGAGAGAAGAGACTTTCTTTTGAATCATGTGGTTTTACAGCAAATACTTCAGATACCACGATGGTGGCAGAACAGAAGTTTGAGCCCCCCTCACACACAAGCACAATTTTAATTTAGTTTCTGTTTTTTATTTGACATGATTTACCGTTGCAACATTTCGAGATAAAATATGATTCTTACAAATGCATGAACATATGGAGCTGTTTGTTTATGTTAAACGAGATGTCGGGAAATAATTTAAACCCAAAGATAGATGCACGGATGATGTTGTTTGATTCATATCCTGACGGATACTGAATCTGGAAGAAAATATATTCTGAAATTGTTTCTTTACGAGCATGTTTATGTTGTGATGAAGTGATATATGAGGTGTTTTTTTGTGTTTGTGTGTGTTTTTATTTGTGACCAGGGCAAGAACATCATTGTGTTTTACGGCTCCCAGACGGGCACAGCGGAGGAATTTGCCAACAGACTGTCCAAAGATGCTCAGCGTTATGGCATGAAAGGAATGGCTGCCGATCCAGAGGAGTATGACATGGTATTTTTATTCATTTATTTATTTTTACTGGTGGAACAAAATAGAAAATAGAAAAAAACAAGTCGTATTTAACACGTCGATGGTTATAATCTGATTCTCTGTTAATGTAACATATACATCAATACTTGACAGGTTAATTGAAATAAATCCAGACTCTTGAGACTATAATAATATGTGTAATAATAATAATAATAATAATAATGTGTACGCTTCAATCACTGCAACACTGAAAACTAATAAAAGCTTCGATAACAAGCTTCTCGTTAGACGTGTAATCACCGTTTAAACTCTTGTGGTCATGTTGGTCGGTTAGTGAAGACAATAATTAGCTCATCGACGTCTCATTTTCCAGGGTGAACTGTCCCGTATGGCAGAAATCACAAACTCCCTCGCCATCTTCTGCATGGCCACCTACGGAGAAGGAGACCCCACAGATAACGCCCAGGAGTTTTATGACTGGCTGCAGGAGAATGATGATGAAGACCTTTCAGGACTAAACTACACTGTGAGTCAACTATACTGTGATGGTGGAAAAGGCATCTAGTTTTAAAAGAATGCAAATGATTTCCCTTTGACATTTTTTAGAGGTACTGTTACATGGAAATTTGAATAGCTGGCCGGGGCTGTTTGGATAAACAGCAGAGACAGAGTTTGCGTTGCGTCTGCAGCGGATATTTCTACACTTAAAGGAAATCACTGCCTCTTTATTTGATGAGTCACGCTATGTCAGTTTGCATGTCTCTCATACTGAGTATGTAGGCTTCACTTGCATGAGCTTTGTGTGCATTGTGAAAGAAAAAAAGCATTGTGTCTGGTGTGTGTGTGTGTGTGTGTCATTGTTGTGGTGCAGCGCCCATGGCCTCATTTTAGTGAGGAAGTTGACTGTGAGAAATCTAAAATTCCTGTCACGTCCTTCCTTTTGTAGTTTGGCCATTGTTTTCCTCTCTGGTCTGAATTAAAGTGACTACACGACGTTAAACTACTGGAAACAGAAAAGCAGTGAAAACATTTACTCTGTTTAATCGACTAACTACATTAAATAAATTTAAGATTAATTATTTACAATAACGTTTAGTCAAGTTCATCCTGTACTTTTAGTTCTGATCCACAGTCACTAATTTATCATTTCCTGTTTTGTCTCCAGGTTTTCGCTCTGGGAAACAAAACATATGAACACTACAATGCAATGGGAAAATATGTCGACAAGAGGCTGGAAGAACTGGGAGCTAAACGCATCTTTGACCTCGGTTTGGGAGACGATGATGGCAAGTGAGTGTGCAGCTCGTCCTCTGAGTTTAAGAAAGAAATGCTGATGTTTCTAGAGCAGCACAAACCACATTATGTGATTGTTTAACTACATAGTTGGAAGCTGAACCAGCTCAGACGAATTAAATCTAATAAGATGTGAAACTTCCTGGACAGTGATGCATCTACAAAGATCTTAACTAACCCACAGGCCGAATTGTCAACACTGTGCACAAGATATGTCAGTTGTACTCGTCTATACACAATATTGTTACGTTTATTAGTGTAATTATGCAGCTTTTGTTTTTGTGGTCTTGCTTGAATGTTAAAAAAGACTAAATCTTATTAACGTTAATTCATTCGTGTTTTTGTTTGTTTAGTCTGGAAGAAGATTTCGTTTCTTGGAGAGAGCAGTTCTGGCCGGCCGTCTGCGAGCACTTTGGAGTGGAGGCCTCAGGAGACGAGTCAAGGTGCGTTGAATTATTTATTTCCGTTTTAACGGTGTGATATTGTCTCATTCGGGCTTTAAATAAGTCAAATGTTACAGATGAAAGAGGAAAAACCTGCATTAACACATTAGTTTTCTTATATTTTGGTTTTCTACCCATAATAATGTGTAGTAAAGGTGGATCAGCCTCAAACACGACAACAGTGCGCTGTACATCTCACTATGAATGTCTGAATTTTAACTACCTATAAATCATTTCCCTCAGCATTCGACAGTACGAGCTGAAGGAGCACACCGACATCAACATGAACAAAGTGTACACAGGAGAGATCGGCCGCCTCAAGAGTTTTGAAGCCCAGAAGCCGTAAGTCCTGAAGCAGAGACGCTGTTTTATCACCTGGACTCATTCATCTGCTCAGTCATTCCTCACATTTCACCTACATTTAAACCTGACTCAGGAAGTTTCCCCAAAGGTCATTTTGTAAAAAAAAAAATTTTTTTAAAATGAAGCTTTCTGCCCCCTTGTGGACAAGAAAACACATTTATAAACCTGAAGTCATAACAGAGGATGAACTAAAGAGAAATAAAATAATACAACAATGTTCAGATAAAGGTCAAGTAATTAAACTTGTGTAATCATACTTTTTTTATTGATTGATTGATTGATTGATTTTATTTCTAGGCCTTTTGATGCAAAGAATCCTTTCCTGGCAACTGTCACCGTCAACCGCAGACTGAACAAAGGTGGAGACAGACATCTCATGCACCTGGAACTAGACATAACAGGCTCCAAGATCAGGTGAGACAAGTTTGATTTGCAGTTTAATTTGCTGATTTTGCAATTTATACTGCAGTCTAATTTTTTTTTAATGACTAGATGAACAACACTGATCCATGTTCTGTTTCAAGACTTTATGGATTCCGGTCAAAGTCTAAATTTATCACATCTTGTGACAGATATGAGTCAGGAGACCACGTTGCTGTTTTCCCCACGAATGACTCGGCGCTGGTGAACAAGTTGGGACAAATCCTTGATGTGGACCTTGATGTTGTTATCTCTCTCAACAACCTTGATGGTATGGCATTGAGGGGAAAAAAAAAAACCCACGCACCTTGACTTTACTGGCTCGTCCCTCAAACTGTCTCACGAAACTTTCATTGATATCTAAACTTGGAACATCAGCACACGTGTTGCAGAAGGCAGATGAAGTAATCACTGCAATTACATGTTATCTCTGATAAAAATGACTGTACGTTACATCAGTTTCCTCTCAATATGAAGGTCATCGGATATTGTGCTGCAGAGGTTGCATGATAAGAGACGTGTTTTATCAACATTATTGAAAACTACATGCAAATAGTTTATTTTTTAGTATTTTTTTTAAAACACTCTTTAACACTTTCATTTCTGTTACCAGTTAACAATGACAAATAATTTTTTTATGATACTAAAAACTTCTTTTATCTTTTTAGATGAATCTAACAAGAAGCACCCATTCCCCTGCCCCACCACCTACCGCACGGCCCTCACACACTACCTGGACATCACACACCCACCTCGCACCAACGTCCTGTACGAGTTGGCTCAGTACGCCTCAGACCCCAAAGACCAGGAGAACATGCGTAAAATGGCTTCTTCCTCCCCCGAGGGCAAGGTCAGTGACTAGTTATACTGCACTGCTCGACTCGACTCAACTACTAAAACGTGACGTGAACAGACTGGCGGCCTCTGATTGGTCAGAGATCACAAGTGCGAGCAGACGCGAGCGAGTTGATTTTTTTTTTTTAAACACCGGCAAGAGTAATAGCCATCGTCATAACCTACCTCGTCGTAAGCTGAACGAGCCACAAGTACAGTGACGCCTCCGTGTCCTTTAATTAATGTTTACTGTTGTTTTCGTGTTGCAATGTCGCAGCAGTTTGAACCCAGTTCACATCGAGGAGGTAAACAATGTGTCTGGTGTCGAGTAGTGCTAAAACGTTATAACGGAAGAGACGTTGTATTGCACACTGCTGCATTTATTATACGTTTGTGTTGCCTCTATGTGCAACATTTAATGTCTTTTTGATGCTTCTTCTCTACAGTCGCTCTACCAGAATTGGGTGTTGGATGCCAGTAGAAACATCCTGGCCATCCTGGAGGATATGCCTTCTCTGAGGCCTCCCATCGACCACCTGTGTGAGCTGCTGCCTCGTCTCCAGGCTCGTTATTACTCCATCGCCTCCTCCTCTAAGGTAATTTATTTAAAAAAGCAGAGAAAATAAATTCAAGTCGAAGACAAATGTTTTTCTAGATGCTGATAGCGCTTCTCTGTGTTCTAGATTCATCCCAACAGCATCCACATCTGTGCCGTGGTGGTGGAGTACACGACCAAGACCGGACGTATCAATAAAGGAGTCGCCACAAACTGGCTGAAGAACAAACTGGTCACAGACAACGGCCACAAGTCCACCGTCCCCATGTACATCCGCAAGTCTCAGTTCCGTCTGCCCTTCAAAGCCACCAACCCAGTGATCATGATCGGCCCTGGGACGGGAATTGCTCCATTCGTCGGCTTCATCCAGGAGAGAGCCTGGCTCAAACAACAAGGTATTTACACACTGTGTGTTGTTGTTGCTGTCTGACCTTTCATGACCTGCTGTTTCCAATGGAAACACCTTAAATGCACATTGGCCCATTCGGTTAAATAGCGGAGATACGATTTTCAGCTGTGAGGCTCAATAATAATCAGTGTTTTGTTTTTGTTTCCTTTTGTAGGGAAGGAGGTTGGAGAGACAGTGATGTATTTCGGCTGCAGGCATAAGAACGAGGACTACATCTACCAGGAGGAGCTGGAGGAGGCAGAGAAGGACGGAGTCTTAACGCAGCTTAACGTTGCTTTCTCCAGAGACCAGGCAGAGAAGGTATGAGCGTCTCCCTCACTGTTGTTTTTAAAAGAAAGTACATGCACTTTGACTGTAATAACACGTCCTCTTTTATTCTCCAAAATAAAGGTGTACGTGCAGCATCTCCTGAAGAGGAATAAAGAGGACATCTGGAGGCAGATCGACTCGGACAATGCGCACATCTACATCTGCGGGTATTTAAAAAAAATGATAAAAAATTATTTGTTGATTTATGTGAAGGCAATTTTACTTTGTGCAACAACCACACATCTAAATATGTCTCTCTCTCTCGGTTTAGTGACGCAAAGAACATGGCGAAGGACGTGCAGACGACTTTCTACGAGATCGCAGAGGAAATCGGAGGTTTGACGCGCACCCAGGCCACAGATTACATCAAGAAACTGATGACCAAGGGACGCTACTCACAAGATGTCTGGAGTTAAAAAGAGCATCGAATCCAGCCTCATTCTAACTACTCAAGCAGAGGTGTTAAATTTTCTATTTTTATTGTATGTCTTCTTTTATCAGGACTGAATATATACTTTAAAAAAAAAACAAAAAAACATTCATATTCACCCTGGTTCATGAAAGCTACAAGTAGCAGAACATCGTGAGGCAAACCCTACCTCAAACCGTTGTTATAAACCCACTCAGCAGTTTCAGTCTCTTTCATATTTATGTTTCTACATTTTGTACCTGGACGACCAGGCTGTGTCCTCACGTGAGCCGTGGTCTCAGACCAAACGACACTTAACCCAGTCTGGTTTTTTAGAAACCGTTTGAAGGTGCATATGGATTGTTTTAATCTGTGTTAGTTGGGTGTGGGGCTGTCACTCTGAGCCCTTTTTAGTTAAACGTTAAACGTACCCCCCTGCTGGATTTTGAAAAGTAAGAACGATGAGATTCTCGTCGTCTTTTCAGATTCAACTTTGTGACGGGGACGTGCTGATCCCAACCTCTGCATGTACATAGCAACACCACTGTGAACACAACAGCTCGTATAAAGAAGGGTCTTTTACTTCACTTCCTGCAATTGATTAACAGATTTTTTGACATAACACAGCAGCACATGACGTCCTAACGTGCGTCTTTTGAGTGATCCTGTTGTTCCATTGACACTCAAGAGAAAACAAACAGACACAAATGGGCGTTGACTTCACTCACAGCTGATCTAGTTATACCGATAAATGTTTTTAAAACTTTGTAAAAAATATATATATAAAAAGAAAAGAAAATGTTTGGTCTAACAAACTGGCATCAATAGGTACAATTATGTTTACTTTTGTATTTTGAGGAGGGATTTTGCCTTTTTATGCATAAGTTGCTGTTCATTTTTTAATCAGTAACAATAAACGTGTAAATGGAACAAAAAGTGTTGCAAATAGGGGAAAAAAAAAAAAATCAAAAGAGATTATTTGCTTTTCTTGTCCCATAAAAGCCTGCCTATAAAAACATGAAGAAAATGAATTTGTAGGTACCTGTAATGTTTTATAAAATGTAAAACTTGAAACTAGATCAAGCTTCCCACATAGCGACAGTTTATTTTATATGCATCTGAAAGAAAAGACTCATGAATCGGTTTTGTCTTGACAACCACTTCTGTGGCATTGTTTGTTTATTTTTATTATTGTTATTATTATTATTAAGATCAATCACATATGCATCACTATATGGAGGAGATAACCAGACATATCGAAACATTCGTGTGTTTTGTTTTGCAGCATTTGTCTGTGAGCGTGTGGACTTTGATGAGGTCGGCCAACCTTTTTTTTTTTTTTTTTTTTTTTTTAAAAAAAAACTGCCTTACGTATTAAATTAGCATTGAAACCCTGATGCTTCACTGTCTTTTTAACGGTTTTCTTCCATGCTAAAAAAATTTTTTGATAAAAAAGTCAATTTCATCTGAGACACTTTACTTTAATTTTTTTTTTTTTTTTTTTTGTTATTCCACTTTATGATGTAATTGTTTGATTGCATTTTACCATGTATTTTTAATGAATAAAATTGGATTAATTTGCTTTGTTGTTGTTGATTTTCATACATGTTCCAGCAGGTTTAATGCTAACACATAAAATAACCTACAAACCAGTGAAACTAAGACCTGGACGTAGTAATATTGAATCCATCTACAGTCTCTTAACTCCAGCAGATTATCTCAACCATCTGTTTGTCATCACACATTACATTTCAGCTCCATCATCCATAATATTCATGTGGTTGTGAGGCTGAAAGAATCGAATCACACTGGGATTCAATTTGTTTTAATTCAATCAGCAGCTACTCTTCTCCAGAGACTTGCAGTGACATTACCGGCAGCGATCTCTAACTTATCTGAACAAAACACAAACAAACATACAAAGCGTTAGCTCTACAAAGCTAATGTAGAGACTATCCATGTTAATATGCAAAAGTATTAGCATCAAACGATCCACATAAAGTCCATCTATGTGGGCTTTTCTTCTCACAATTTACAGTTGGAGAAACAAGAATGACAATGATATTTATTTTAGTTCATTGTATTATATATATATATATAATGTAGCCAGTTAATAAATATTCTATAAATATAATATATATTCTGTGTACATACTGTATTATATAAATACAATGATCCTTAAATTGATCCTTTTATTTTTGATACTTTTTGATTCTATATTTTAATATTTTTCTGATTGACATTTAATATTTTTATTTCTGTGTCATATTTTTATTTATTTTATTTTTTTTAAATTTTCTACACTAGTGATTTTTATATTACGATCTTCTGTGTTCCTTTGATGGCTGGATTAATTGTAACAAATTAAGTATTTAATAAAGTATTTCTGATTCTGATTCAAATGCAAAAACCACATACAATTATGTCTTAATTGAATAATTCAGATACTTTTTATATTTTATTTCTTCGTTTATATTTTTTGTGACATTTTGTGTTAAAAAAAAACGAAAAAAAAAAACAACAGTTTAAACAACAGGTCAAGTGGTGCAGTACCGTCTGTGAACCGACAGGTGGCGGTGGTGTGAGTCACACGCGGAAGTGAGCTGCGTCTATAAACACGTAGAAGAAGAAGCAGCACAAGGGAAGTGTCGCAGTGAGATCAGCTCCGCTCTCCGCTGCGTACATGTCAGCGAGGGTTTTTATCAGCTAATCAGAAAAATAACCGGCTTCATCGCTCATTTTTAAACTGTGTATCTATATATAACGGTAGAAAATGGCCACTGGTAAGTCAACGTTTTTGTAACGTGTCTGTTAATTTTGTTTGTTTTATTATTTTAATTGTGAAAAGTAGGTCGATTAGCGTTAGGAGCTAAATTAGCCGCTAACCGCGAGGCCACAAGGGAAGGGCTCCGTCTATTTCATGGAGCGTCTTTCATTAGCAGAGCTAAGTTAGCTTTAAAGGGCATCGGGCCAATGTTTTTTATTTATTCACTTAACTTGTGGGCAGTCTTAACTATTTATTATAATAACAGCGTTTTTGATATAAGCACAGAAACATCGCGGAGTGGACCGGGCCGTGTCGCGGCTAACGAAGCTCCCGTGTTTTTTGCTAAACGCTTCTTTGTTTACACGGATGCTTTTGTTTCCGCTGTTAAATATGCGCTAAATTTGCGTCACTGGGATAAGTTTAGCTTTAATTCTAGCTAGTGCCAGTTATATTTGTTACCGAGGCTCTTACGAGAAGAGATTAATACGTTTGTAAAGGAATAGCTGTTAGTTTCGTTTCAACATTTAGTCCAGGCCGAGGTAAAAAAAAAAAAAAATGACCGCCATTTTTTTACAGGATTTGGCGTGGAGACGGGCCTGCCCCGTTTCTGTTTCTCCCTCCAAGTTTTGACTTTCAGTCTCCACAGATTCATCAGCTGACTTCGTATTTGTAGCAAAGACTTTATCAGCTTTTCTTCATGTCATATTAACCACAAACAACTTTTATTTCTCTTTCAGATTCAGGCTACGGTGGCTCCCAGAGGTAATTTACACTGAATGACTTGCACTAACTGTCTTTATGTTTGTTTTTGTTGTTGTTGTTTAAACCATGTTTCTTTATTTAATTTGACCAGTTTTTTCTCTGGGTTCAGTCTGAAAACCTTTAAAAAAATATTTCATTTAACTCATTAATACAACAGGTTACTTAAACTATAACAATCAATCAATTCAATTAATGGGAAAGTTGTGTGGTTTTGCAGAAAACACAGTCTGGAAAATGAAACTGGAAGCTAACTTTTTTTTTTTTAATCTTTGTGTTTGTAGCTACGGCTCTTACGGTGGTCAGCAGAGCGGTCAGGTAAGACTTGTTGGCTGTAACAATATAACTTTAAAATTTGTTTCCAAACTTCTACTTTTTGATATAATCTAATGACGTGGTTGTTTTTGTGGTTGACAGGGTTACGGACAAGGAAACGGTAGCGGCTCTTATGGGGGCCAGAGTTACGGCGGCTATAGTGGCTATGGAGGACAGCAAGGTGCGACTCAAGGTCATATATACATTAACATTTCTCTCTCTCTCTCGCTGTGCGTTTTATACACATGCAGGTGACAAGTCACAAGGGAAAAACTTGTAAAGTGAGTGGAGAAATTATATGACAAGGCCCCAACAGCCTCTGGGCGGTCAGAGTATGAAAATATTTTGGGTTGAATGTTTTCCTGTCTCGGGTAAAATCCCAGAGATGTGGAGAGTAAATACCAGAGCTCATTGAAGCTTAACTCCCTGTTAACACATGTTGGTATTTTCCTTTAATTTGTCACCTGCCTGTTATCGACATAAAGTCGCAAACTAAGTTGTGTTGAATGTTGTGTGAATAGTTGGGATCTGTACAACATTGATTAATACACGCTACTTAAGAAGTTTGATGCTTTTAGTTTGAAGTTTTATCTTATTTACAAAGTGATGAATGTAGCTCGTAACAAACTGATTTGTTAGATGTGCCCTATGATGTCCATGTTAGAACAGTTACAACAGTTGCTTTGAATAACAAAACAAAAAGTTACCCACTTAGAAAAAAATCACTCTTTCTTTATTGCATTATATGTATAAGATGGATAAAAGAGAAATGTTTTGAATGAAAGTTGATGTTTGTCTAGTTTTGAGACTTTTGTTTTTAATCATTTCTGTGTATTTTTTTCCTTCAAGATGGATATAGCCAGTCTCAGCCACAGAGCTACGACAACTACGGACAAGAATCATCTGGGTAAGCTGCTAATACACTTTTTTTTTCTTATCTGCCTCAATTCATCAGCTCTTTGGATTCACATATTTTGTAACTGTTATGTTCAGGTTTAATGATTCGTTAAAATCCTTTCAGATATGGCGATAAGCCATCTTCCTATGGACAACAAAGTTCTTATGGGCAGCAAGGTTCCTACGGTGGCCAGGGGCAAGGTGGAGACAGCTATGCACAGCCAAGCTCCTACGGCAGCCAGGGACAGGGCGCCGCCGGCGGTGGCAGCAGTGGTGGATACAGTAGCCAGGGACAAGGCGGTGGTGGCGGCGGCGGCGGTGGCAGTGGATATGGCAGCCAGGGACAAGGAGGTGGTGGCAGTGGCGGCTATGGAAGGTGGAGTGAAGGTATGAAAAACTATCCTGTATCAACTTGGAGACATAGCCTCATTCTGTTGTGCGTTTGTTGAATTTATTCGTCTCTGCTTCAGGTGAAAGTGGTGGACAGGGGGGGAGATTCGGCCGTGACCAGGGCGACCGTCCTGACGGAGGCGGCTACAGAGGCCGAGGTCGTGGTGGCTACGACCGTGGTGGTTTTGACCGCAGCGGTGGATACGACCGCGGTGGATACGACCGCGGCGGAAGAGGTGGACCTCCTGGTATGGGGTAAGTTGCATAGTGCCACTGCCCCCAAGGTACCGCTATACACTGAAATGAGACATGACTTGTTATCACTCAACCCATCACCACCCGTCAACTAAAAACCATTCACATAATTGATTTTCACCACTCATCTGCTTTGTGCTCCACATTTCTAAACCTTCAACACTGGTAATGTTTTCTTTTTCTTTTTTTTAAAAAAAAAACCTGATTCATCACAGATCAGATATTCACCACCTTCTGTATTTTGCTCCCGATTCTTTAGCTTTGTCAGATTTTTTTTTTCCCTCTTTTTCTTCAAAACCTAAATCACCTGAAGTTTAAACGTAAAGGAGACGCTGCTTTAATTCTATCAAATGACCGGTACTCGAATGCACCGTAGGTTGTGGTTCGTTAGAGGTTCCACTTGTGATCGAGGTCTTTTGGGGTCATAGAAAAAAAAAAAAAAGTAAATGAATGGAGACTAAACATGCCTGTCCAGACCGGAGCTTTTAAAAAATAAATAAAAGGCACTGGAGACCCAGTTGTACGACCACGTTCTCCCACACGCTGGGACCGGTTCTGTCCATTCTGCAACAAAACAGACAGTTTCTATAAACCAGGATCAGACACTTGGTGCAAATCTCAGAGACTTTATTTAAACGAAATACGACCGATGATCCGGTGAGGAGAAATGTGCTGCAGCACACGACAAACAAGTGTTCCACGCTGAAACGTTTACTGTGATAAATCTTTTTTTTTTTTTTTTTCTCACGTTAAAGTAGCAGAGATTCTGGTTAGAAGGAGAACAAGACACTTTTTTATTCTTTTTGGAGACCGACTTTGGTTTGATTTGAAAGCTCCACACGTTGGGTGACGAGGTAACAATGTGAAGCCAGCTGGTGTAATGATGTTTTCTCTATCGTATATTTGTTCCCTTCGCTCATATTTTTAAATTTGACCTTAAAATTAAAAAAAAAAAAAAGTTAAATCACAACCACCAGAAACTCAACTGGTGTGTTCTTTTTTTTTTTTCTTTCTTTTTTTACGCTACACATTCTGGTTTTATTTTGTTTTACTTATCGAATAAATGGAAACATCACCGAAAACGTTGCCCTTTTTACACTGGAGCTACATCTTCAGCTGCTTCACATTCAGCAGGTTTCATTCAAGTGTTGTTTATTTGACAATGGCGAACATATGTGTTGTGTTAACATGGATCTACATTTTATACTACAGGTGTTCAGAGTGGTTGAACTAAAACTTGGACCTCAGTTAAAGGATCTCATAAACACGCTCAGTGGAAGATTTCATATTAGTTGCTACACCCCTTTCACACCAATTCGGCTTCATATGTTCAAAACAAACATTGAGCTGGTTTTTCCAAGCTCTTGGTATCCAATCTGGTCATGTAACAATAACGACATGTAACCAAATTTATTTTCTCTATAAATGGTGACCCAGTGACATGTGATAATTGTCTTCACTCGTCTGCCTGATTGTTCAGTCAGAGCAGCCTTAAGTCGCCTGTTCATTGATCTCTAATGTCAAAGACTAACGAATTCCTCGTGTGAGACATTTCCACCATAGTCGCACACCCTGGCAGGAGTGCATACAGATGGGGATGTAGGGGAGCTTTGAGCTCTCAGTTGGGACAAAGGAAAAGCCATCATATCTCCAATTTTTCCTCTGCAGAGGTGGTGACCGTGGTGGCTACAAAAATTACGGTGGTAAGTGACGAGCATCAGAACTGTGTCGGTGGGGGAGGAAAGAACTTGTTAGCAGAAAAGAAAAAAAAAGAGGGGGGTTTAAAAAAAAAAAAAATGAAAAGAAAAACACTCAGTGAATGCCACCATTTTCATGTCCAGATCCCAAGGGACTCCACCTATTATTCTTAGCAGGATTTCTCATAAATGACTTCAGATATGGTAAAGAACTTGGAGCCTGAGTTGTAAAATAATGGTATTTGTTGCATGAAGACGAGGGCTGATTGTAAATGACGAGGTGTTCCCAGGACGGAGAAGGAAAACTTTCTAAAACTGGAGACATTTTGGTGGTTTTCATTTCTGGTGTAAAGGATAAAGAAAACAGAACAGTTTTGTTCTTGTTGCAAGGTGTTGGTATGTGATGCAATGGTATGAAAACACCCATCAGAGAGAGTGTAAACATGGACTTTAATTTCTTTGTATCATTATGCATTGGTAGGAATGAGGTTAATGATAATTTGTGTGAGAAACAGGTGGATTTTTAAGATTCATTGCTCAAGTTTTCCCTTCCATCCTCTCCTCTGTTACAGGATCTCGAGACTACGGCTCAAGGGATGAACCAGGTAAAGATGAATGATTAAAGAAGAAGAGTTTGACTTAATCAATCATCTAATCTGATCTGATTTCAGAATAACAATCCACTTATCTCCTCCGCAGCTGGAGAGCAGGACAACTCGGACAACAACACCATTTTTGTACAGGGACTCGGAGAAGATGCCACGGTTCAGGAAGTCGGTGACTACTTCAAACAAATCGGTGTCATCAAGGTATTGAATCGGTTAAAAGCTGAAGTAGACGATGTGAATTATCTCCAGTGAGGAAACGGTGAAACTGAAACGAAACCTCTCCTCGTAGGTGAACAAGAAGACCGGTCAGCCGATGATCAACATCTACTCTGACAAGGCCACCGGTCGACCGAAGGGAGAAGCTACAGTATCGTTTGACGACCCGCCATCGGCCAAAGCTGCTATTTCGTGGTTTGACGGTACGAGCGCCGGACGACGTCGGGCTGTCGTAAGATCTGAGCGTCGCTTTCATCTCTGACGTGTTGTTTTTTAATTCCAGGCAAACAGTTCAATGGCAACACCATTAAAGTATCATTTGCCACACGCAGAGCTGAGTTCACACAGAGAGGTGGAGGTGGACGAGGCGGTCGAGGAGGTTTGTAACCGACACACGAGATTTTAAATCGATGCTGATACTTGGTTCTTCACTCACTCTTTTCTTTCTTGTTCCTTCACAAGGTTTCAGAGGTCGCGCGGCGGCGGGACCCAACTTTGACATTAAAGGAGGCGACTGGCCGTGTCCCAACAGGTGTGTACATGTCGTTTACGTTGTAAGTTGATGCACATACGTCTCATTTGGCTGCATCTGATCCGTCTCATCTGTTTCTTCAGCTCTTGCGGCAACATGAATTTTGCACGACGACAAGAGTGTAACAAGTGCGGTGCACCCCGACCTGGAGACGGAGGATTTGGAGGAGGAGGTGAGGTTTTACTGCAGTCGTGTAGGAAATAAGGACATTAAAAGATAATCTGTTACGTGTTTTGTGTCTGTTTATTAATCGTTGTCTGGTTTCAGACCGCGGAGGCCGAGGAGGCTTCGGTGGCGATAGAGGAGGTGGCTTCAGAGGCCGCGGTGGAGGTTTCCGCGGCGGAGATCGCGGAGGCTACGGAGGAGGTGGCGGAGGAGGAGGATTCGGAGGCGGCGGCTACAAGATGGGAGGAAGGTGTGTGATTTCGTCTGGAGTCTCTGCTGATGTAGTTTGCTCATGTGACCTGAAGATGGTGTCGTCTTAAAGTCTGAAAACATTAAATTGATCACGTTTTTAAACTTAGATGTGTTGTTACATCCAGGTTCTTTCCAACTGTTGCTTCATTGTAATATCTTTGAATTATCAGATTCCTCACTGAAGCCACGTAGCGTCGACCGTCTGGTATCTTAAATATTCATCCTCCACCCTCACTTAGCATTTTTGTCCTTTCGAGCGTCTTTTATTTGATTTATCGTTCTTCTCTGAGGGTGAATTGTTTAATGTCAACTTTCTCTTTAAAGGACGAACGTTCTGCTTCAGTGAAAGCAAATGTCGTCCTCTCAGATTTAAAAGGACGAGCGAACGAGACGTTTTATCGCCGTATCTCGTCCTCGTCACGATGCTAACTGCTAGTTCAATGACATAACGGACATCTTTTTTTCTCTCTCTCTCCACAGAGGTGACCGCAGAGATGACAGAAGAGACCGGCCATACTAAACGTTGAACAGATGGAAACCATTCCAGCCCTTGAGTTCATCCTGGAGGGAGGGTTTAGTTTGAGGGGGAGAACAACTGGGAACAGGATCTTTTAAAGGGGGATAGATCAGATATTCTGATTTGTGTTACCTTTTTTTGTTTTTTGTAACCAGTCCATCCCAACTATTACTGATCATCTCTGGAGTGAGTGGAGGAGGGAGAGATGTGTTGAGTTAATGTGAAGGGACTGTAGGGGCTGATTGGCACTGTTGGCATGTGGTCATATTATTATTATTTTTTTTTTTTTTTTTTTTTTGTTGTTTTATTTCTTTGTACATCCTTTTAATTTTCTCAGATTCTAGCTGCAGATGTTTTGTGAGGTAGAAACTTCGTACTATTGTTTTCTATGAACGAATAAAATGTTTTACTTGGGTTTTTTTTTTTTCTTTCTTTCTTTCTTTTTATTTTTATTTTGTTTTGTTTTTTTTTTTTTTTTTTTTTTTCAAAAATGATATTAAAACTGTGATCTTTTCTCTCTGCTTTGTGTGAGTTCATACACATCATTTGCAACACTAAAGACGGGAAATGAGTTTGAATTGAATCATTTATACACCGCCTCATCCTGCTCTGCTCTGCAGGGAGGGGCGGTGCCCTCTCTCCCCCTCCTCCCCCCATGCTGTTACACCCCGTGGGTGGGTGAGTCGATCCTGTCAGACCTCGCAGGGGATGGAGATGTTGGGCGAGCAGCAGCACGCTCCGAGTCACTGACAGCAGGAAAAGCAACAATGAGAGCAGTGTCAGAGCGGCGGAGGGAGCGGCGCGTTAAGAGTTTGTTTGTCCCGTGATGAGCCGCGCAGCTCTGGGCAGACGGTGCCGGGTTGGTCGGGACATGGGGGCCGCCTGGATCTTCACTGTGGCCGCGCTGCTGAGCGCTCAAACCGCGGCTGGTTCACCGCTGGAGCCGGAGGTACCGGTCGTTATTAAAACTGATTAAAGCAGCTTTTTTTTTTTAGGAAAAAAAAAACAATGCTTTTTAACTAATTTAAAGTTTATTTAGCTTATTTAATATTGTTTTATGACCAAAATTACGTGTTTTAGTTGTTTATTATCGTAGTATTTAGACTTGTCCTGACTAGTAAATTACATAATAACCTTCTTTTATAGGCTGAGGCTTCAAATATAAATATAAATGATAAAGGCTTCACTGGATTGATTGATTAACTAATTGATTGTGTCATTATTCTATTGTTTAACCCTTTATTGCCAACTGCATCCACATGATCATCATGTATCAATTGAAAAATAGAATAAAATAATTAAATAAATCAGAAAATGTAAATAATGATTTAATTATAAATAAACAATTATTCATAAAAACATTGTTATTTAATTATCTAGCAATTTATTTGGGTAGTTTGTTAGAAGAGTTAATAAAAATCTTAGATCTAAAAATTAATGATTTTTTATTTAATTTAACATTTCTGCCTGTTATTATTTGATATATCGGGTTTTAAAGGGTTAAATAAATGTCAGACATTATGTCTAGAAAATGTCAAAACCACTGTAAAGATATTAAAGATATTAAATTTAAAAACATCAAAGAAGATGTGATGAAATATATTAAAACACTTAGACACATAAAACACTGGAGAAGTTTATTCATCTGAAGATTTGAAGATATTACAACAATTTGTGCCTCAAAAATAGTTTAATTAATCAAATTTGACAGCTGTGTGTGTGTAGGGTCGTATCAGATCATATAACATCTTGTTTTTTTTATTTACATAAAACATTTCAGTGTCTGTAAATGAGACAAAAGGACATTTTTCATTGCATCGCACATTCCTGTTTACTGAAGCACAGCTGTCATTTCCTCAGTTTTAATTTCCTCCTCCACTTCAACGCATCTTTAATCATAGGTGCGCCTGCTGTTGTCTCAACATGAAAACTTCTACACACACACACACGAGAAGAGCTGTGATTGAAAGATGGTAACATTAAACCACGAACATAACTAATCCTCAACCACAATACCAGAACATCTGTTGTCTGTTTTGCCCGTCGGTTCATTTTTTTACTGTGTTTTATAGGAGCTCACGTCTTCAGAACCGTTCTCGACTTGTATGTTTACATCAAATTCCTGTGAAATAATGACTATAAATTTTCAGGGACGCTCCAAGAGTTTCTGTCTCTTACGGGTGGTCCAGATGTATACACTCTTCTCCTACTGTACAACTGGAAAATGATCATTATGCTTTTATTATTTCCCTTTTTTTTTTTTTTTTCCTTTCCTCTTTGAGGGGAATTTACCACTTTTTATGAGAAACGTTGTGACATTATTGGTATAATAAAACGTGACAGATTTCTTTTTTTTTTTTTACACTTTGTGGTGTCATTGTTTGTTGGATTAATTCGTGTTTTATTATAATCGCAGGTTTTTCTAGAGAAGTACGGCTACCTCCATCAGGACAATCACATCCACAATGCGGCAGAAATGCAGACGGCAATCAGGTGGGTGATTCAGCTGCTATGTTTTGCCAGTCAGAGATCTTGCTCTTGTTGTGTTGCTGTGTTGAGCTCGAAGTGGGACAAGCCTTGGGGCTGAACGTCGGTGCAGGACAGTAAAACACACCCTCACCTCCACCTCTCTCCTGAACCCTCTTTGAACCACCCAGGAATGTCAAGAACTTCGCCTTCTGGCAAAATCTATTAACTGCACCATGAGATGAACTGGCCAAAAAGCTTCATTTTTTACTGAAAACCGTCTGTTTCACATCATTCAGATGTAGAGAAGATGATCCTCCTGAGGTGACGACGGCAGCTCACGTTCAACCCCATGGAGTCATATTACATTTAGGAAATTATATAAAATGTCTTATAGATGATGTGAATCCAGCTGTTTACCACATCTGGATGTTTAATTAACTGTTTCTTAGATCCACATGTAGGTTGACAGTCATTGTTTGGAGAAAAACATCTCAAAGTTTGGTTAAATACTATAAACCTACTGGGTTTTTACATCTCTAGACACAGTGTAAGGACAATTTAAAACTAATGAAAACCAGCAGTGATTAGGTGTTAAACTTTTTTAACTGGTCTTTCTTTAAAGACAAACATCAACATACTGCATCCACTGTTTTTTATTATTATCATTATTCCCTGTTGTGTCACATGTTGTCGACATGATTGAAAAACCAAAATTCCTGTTCAGGAAGAACGTCACTCAAACGTTTTCTCTCCGTAGCGAAGTTCCAGTGGTTGTCTCGACTTCCTGTCACTGGTCGACTTGACGGCGCCACGTTAAAGCAGATGGTGGAGCCTCGCTGCGGCGTGTCGGACAAAGGCAGTCAGAAGATCTGGGCGCGGAGGGTAAACGCCGTCTTTATTGGTCAGAAGGCAGCTGCTGGGCGACCTGGCAGCCGCAGGAGGCGCTCTGCTCCACAAGGTTTCGTATACAAATATTAAACACTGTCTTTATATGTGTGTGTGTGTTTGAGGATGTGTATGAGTGTAAATGTCACCACAAAACCTCTGTAAAGACGCTGATGTCGTTTGTTGACACTAAGTGGAGGCTGCGGCCACGAAGAGCCAACAATTAACTGGTGGCGTCCACCTTTGTAAAGTAAAACACTACATGGAACTCAGGGTGTAATTAAACCTGGAGGAGTGTGTGATGTTGCACGTGTCAAACACGACGTTGGACACGACCGTGAATCTTTCAACCCCAGGTTAACAAAACAACACGTCTTTTTTGACCTCTTGTTGGAACAATATCCCCGTTCATTTATATTTTTTACAGAAATCTGTTCCCACAAATATCATAGATGCTAAATCTGAACTCTTACTGGCCATTATCTTAATATCTAATCTAATGGACACAATGATAAAAGCATTCATCTGTGAGTAAATCACTGCAATTTGTGCCTGTTAAAGACTTGGGGGGTTTAAATTGTTTTCAACGGTGGTTAAGAGCAGCGGCGGCGGCGCTCTGCCAAATTTCTTGCAGGCTCCACTGAGTCCAAGTAATTGAGCGCAAGGTCTTGCCCTCCTTGTTTGGGGTCTTTTATAGGATATTTTCAAGAATTACAATGAGGTGTAATTTCTGCCTTTATATAAGCACATTCAGGAGATTTAAATGAGGGTAAAATCTTGTAACTGTGATGAACTTTTGTGCCGGGGTTTGATGAATGGACTATACTTTGTTTAGGAGGGATTAGTTGCATGTGTGTGTTTTTTCAAGATACCTAGATCAGATTGGATTATTACCTCCTCTGAGAAACTTTGTAGATCTTTTTGTTTGTATTTAAATCTCAACATGAGTCAGAGCTGTGAGATTTTAGTGAAACTTGATGAAAATTTAAGACTTTTATTTGGATCCGACTGCAAGTATGTGCGATCTTTTATTTCCAGCTGTACAACATCTCATAAAATGGAAAAAAAGTATTATGATGGGATCCTATAAAAAGCCTCTAGAATTAGATTAAAATTAGTCTTTATGAAGCTGGGAACTTGTTCTTCGATCAACCCGTTCCTGGGACACTTGAGTCTCGTTCGGTGAAGACACAGTCTCCTTGAATCATCATCACTGAATCCATCTAAAAAGTATTTTACTTAAAATCTTCCAAGGTTAGTGTTGTAGGATTCAGGGTATTTCCACTCTCTCTACTGTTGCCTCCAGCCTCATGGTGTGTGAAGGCGCTACATTCCTCCCTGTCACTGACGACGTTGGCTAATGTTCGGGGAATGCAGCGGTGGCTGATGTTTGCCGCTGCCTCTTCATGTCAGTACCTGATGTGTTCCTTCTGTTTAAAACATCCATAACTGACTGACTGGATTACACTGTTTGCTGAGCTATAGGTATCTTGCTGAGAGACTGACTGTTTGTGAGGATTACAACCTGTTCTTGTATCAGAAAACAACTCTTTGTCATTGTTTTAGTCCCAGACATGAATCACATGACAGGCAGCAGTGTGATTACACAAAGAGCAGCTTTAATGGCAGATACCTTTACGCCCTCTGGGTAAACCTCCTACAGATCTGGACTCATATTTCCACTGATGTCATTCAACAGTGTAATAACTTAAATGTGAGTAGCACATTTGTGTTGTGCTGCTGTTTGACCACAACCTTGAACTCAAACATCATCATGTCGTTTTTATCCGAGAGCAGATATGTTTCCGTCTTCTCATACAGTAAAAAAAAAACCTGGATGTCTCTGGTTAACTATTAATTACTCAACACACTGTAACATTTCATTTGAAAGCCTCGGTTATCATGTCAGCAACAGCCGGAGGCGAGATGTTTTCAAGTTGTTATAGCATCAGTTCTATTTTTTTGAACACAATAACCTCAGCAACACCTGAAGGAAACCTTTATAATTCAGCATAGACAGTTGTTTGGACTCAAAGATGAACTGATTAGACTTTGGTGACACGGTCATCGATGACTTAAACATAACTCTTAAAGTGATGGTCTGGAGCAATTTGAGCCCAGGGTCTATTTCACCAAGGACACGAGTCAAACGCCGCCTCAAGAAATTTTTTACGTTGGACGAGGATTTTTTTTGTCCGTCTTTTGTTTTCACAACCAAATAGTTAACTGAAAGTAAATGGGGCAGTCAGCCAAATGTATCTAAATTGTCATTTTTTAACCACTAATAAAGCTCAAAATATCACTTCACTTCAGCAGTAGCATGAATAGGGTCCCTACACATAAACTGAAGTACTGATAAGTTAGTAAGTGAACCGAGACTTTATTAAAAACACTGTTTTGCAAGACTCAACCAACGTCTTGTTTTCATAACAACTGGTGATGAAGGTTGTTCCAGATCAGCAGATTCATCATTTTACTGGACAAAAGTTCATTGGTACTTCAGTATTACCTCCTCGGAGAAACTTTGTAGATCTTTTTGTTTGTATTTAAATCTCAACATGAGTTAGAGCTGTGAGATTTCAGTGAAACCTGATGAAAATTGAAGACTTTTATCTGGATCCGATTGTCGTGTTTGTGGCTGAATTTAACCCTAGAAACCTTCTGTTCCTTTTAGTAACACCATCACTATCATTAAGTATATTATACTTAAGAAATACAACATAAGTACAACAATACATGGCAAACCTTTTATTTCCAGCTATACAACATCTCATAAAATGGAAAAAAGTATCAGTTTATGTGTAGGGACCCTATTCATGCTACTACTGAAGTGAAGTGATATTCTGAACTTTTAGTGGTTAAAAAATGACAATTTAGATACATTTGGCTGGCTGCCCCATTTACTTTCATTGTTAACTATTTGGTTGTGAAAACAAAAGATGATTAAACCCGATATTACTTCAACCAACGTAAAATATCTCGTATTCATGGTGAAATAGACCCTGGGTTCACGTTGCTCCGGACCGTCACTTTAATTCTTAATATTTGAGCTGTTTTTCCATCACATCTGACACCGGCTGCAAAACTAAAGTCAGCCAACAACAAGTGGGTGAGTCAAACATGCTGCTTGTTCTCTCACAGCTGTGGTGCGGTGTGATTTGGTTTGGTGTTAAAACTTCCGCCTCTCAAACCTGAAAACAGACCTTGACTTGTGGTCGATTCTGAGGGTCGTTCCCACTGATATTTACAGAACTGACATTCCACCACCTCTGTCCAAGATAAGTGTTGTATGTGTGTAATATGTGTGTGTGTGTGTGTGTGTGCGCGCGCTTCACAGAGGTGTGCACTTGATCTGTACCCAGCCCTGGATGGAAACTGTTAACCACTTAATCGCCATTTCACAACATACTGAACAGTTTATTGTAATTCTCACACAATTTCAGCAACATGTGCAAACACAACGTGTGTGTGAAGTTCAGTGGCTTCGCTCACTTGAGATGCAAAGATCAGCGGATTAGATCATCGACAGAAACAAAACAAAACAGGGAACTCCTTTGATAATTCACTGATATACCTACATTCCTACATTACGTTCTACGTTTCCAAAATAATGCAAACAGATTACATAAAAGGTTAAAATCGAACCAGATGAGATATCCAATATAAATATGATAGTATCTCAAGTTTTATGCTTCATTATCATCAAATAAAAACTAAAACCAGAGTATAAAACCAACACTTTTGAATGAAGTTGACAACAAAGCTTTGTGACTTTGTTTTTATGCTGCGACATCTTAAACTGGTCACGTGGTTTGATCACGCTGGCATGATTTCAGGATTTCAGGAGTTTACGGCTTAAACAAAAATACCTCAGTTCAGACTATAATCCCTTAATTCCAGCTTCTTAAATGTAACATTTCCTCTATTTTATTATAAGTTTTGATTAAATGTATTTGGCTTTTGTTACCTTGGACTAAATTAATTACCTTTTATTACCTGGTTACCTTTACCTTTTTCTAAATTAATTTAGCTATTTGCAGAGCTGCAAGCAGATTTATAGATCCACTGTTTTTACATTTCATATGATAATTAATTTACATTATGTCATTTGGAGAGTGTGTTTATTCAAAGCAACCTGGAAGTGATGGACAACACTAAAACTTCCTTGGCGTAGGCAGCATTAGAGGTAGATCTGGGAGGAAGTGGTTATATGAATAATATTTAATATATCTGATGTTTTTCTCCTCATTTTCATCTTTGTGAATTTAATTTCAAATGGGACACACAGACGTCAGTCAGTGCAGACAGACGGACTCATCTTTGAGTGTGCGTGTGTCAAACAGCCTCCTCGACACCAGCAACAAACCAAATCTCCCTGCTCCTCCACAAACAATAACTTCAACTATCAGATGATCTCAGTCGTTTCCTAATGTCTGTGATAACCCTCCCTCCTCTACGCCGCTGCCATACAAGCCAGCATGTTAATTGCTTCCATAAGGGAAGTCGAGGAATGTCTTGTGTATCGGACTTCCTGGCTTCCCCTGCCGGTCCTCGGGGACCTCTTACTCTGTGGCGGTCTGGGACGGACAGGAGGCGCCTGACTTCTTCTGAGAATACAGATCTACAAGCATCGAATGGCAACAGGCCGAATGCATGTTGTTCATCTGAGAATTGACTAAAAAATGTGGCTGGCATGGGAAAGAAAGAGCGTTCAAGTTTTACTGAGAAACAAGATCATGTGAAAAAATCTGACTTTTATAGACTTTTTCATTCCTCCTGAGGTCAAATTGTTACTTTCATGCGCCTTTTTTGTCTTTTGTGAGTGTTTATAAATCAATGTGATACCTGTTACTCCCTCAGAGACAGTTATAGTCTCTATAAAATGTGAAATTAAAAAAAAAAAAAAGCACGAATAGTTAAAATCAACAGGAATGTGTCCACATCTCCGGCCAGTATGAGATTGTAGGACTCGACAGGAGAGTGTAATAATTCAGGCGTGTGTTGTTCAGACCTCCCACTCACATTTGGCCTCCACGTCGGAGGCAAACACACGTCGACTCCATATCTCAAATATTTTGACAACTCAAAGTGCACTAGATTTATGACACCACTTCATAGTTAAACCTCATATGAGGGAGTAAAAGTAAGTTTATTCAGGATTTTAACCAGCAAAAGAGCAGCCTGCATCAGTTTGAAATAGCTTAATCGTGTCTTCTCTTTGTTTTTTTTTTCATGTTAGATTTTCTGTATTTGTTTTTCACTAAATCTCGCAGCAGCTCCGTCCACTCTTTCACACTCTGGTCGTGAGCATTTGGAGCGACAACCAGCTGCCTCTCCTTAAAGGTCCATATTATCTAATGATTGTTTCCTGCGAGGCAGTCGCTCTGTCTGCTTGTTGTGGATGTTTGCTGCATGCTTGAGAGCTTATGTGTATTTACTTTGTTTCCAGATTGCTACATTGTATAATCCCATGTATATATATGAAGAGATTAGAGTCTTGTAAATTAAAAGAGGGGTTGAATTTAACTCGCCTCCCTTCCCTCGATCGAGCAACGAATGTAAGATTCTGCAGCTTGCGACACATGTAATTACATCTAAGCGGAGAAACCACACACGCGTGTCGAAGTAAACTGTTTAGTCAAACATGTACTCAGAGTGCTTGTTAGTTTATCCAGCTGTACGCTAACATGGTTAACATCCTATCATTTTTGGCTCGGTCTGCTGGATGTGATGAGGCTCCACTTCAAAACATCACACTTGAACATGAGATGTGGCCTCTGGATTTATAATACAGGACATGTAGGATGTAAACACACAGCGACTCCACTCTAACGATAACATAACTGTTTATAGACAAGTGTTTTGCACATACCACCACTTGTGTTGATGACACTGTAAACTTTGAAGTGACTCGGGCGACAGAAAATATCATGAAGCATGAATTGAAACCAGGCTGAAAGTAAACACACAGGTTATTGTCTGTCACTGTTTTTTTTCTCCTTTTCAAGTTTAAAGCGATTGTCCGGAGTAATTTAATACAAGTTGAAAACCCCCACAAGAGAGATTTTATATTGGCTGAAGGATTTTAAAGATGTTTTCACAGCCAAATTGTTAACATTGAGAGTAAATGGGGCAGTCAGCCAAATATATCTAAATTGACATTTTTAACCACTAATAAACCTCAAAATATCACTGCACTTTAACTTATTAAGTGCATCGATAGTTTATTAAAAAGACAGTTTGATGAACTGGAGATGAAGGATGTTCCAGATCAGCAGATTCACCATTTTCCTCGCTCTTTATTGTTCAGGAAAATGATGAATCTGTGCATCTGGAAGTTATCAGTACTTCAGTTTATGTGTAGGGACCCGATTCATGCTACTGCTGAAGTGAAGTGATATTTTGAGCTTTATTAATGGTTAAAAATGACAATTTAGATACGTTTGGCTGACTGCCCCATTTACTTTCATTGTTAACTATTTGGTTGTGAAAACAAAAGACGGTCAAACTCGATATTACTTCAACCAACATTAGTTATCTCTTGGGGAGAAGTTTTGACTCTTATTTATGGTGAAATAGAGCCTGGGTTCAAATTATTCTGGACCATCACTTTAAGTTGTTCATTTTGCTTGAATATTCATTAATAAATGTCTTCAGTTGTGCTTTTCTAAGTGAAGTTACCCAGTGGCGTCACGACATCTGCTGCTCTTTATTTATGTGGTGGGGTGGCGTTGTCACATGGAAAAACATATAATGATCCCATTAAATGGAAAACAGTTTATGTTCACTTGTGGGATTCTAGTTTTCAAAATGAAAATATCAATGTAAGAAAAACAACAACAACAATATAATGAGCCTCATTTGGAACCACCATCTCATTTTTTTGAAGAAGCCAAACTGAGGCCACAGATGTTTACCAAGAATGTTTCTTCAGTTTCTCTTCTCGCAGTTTACTTCTTTCTTTTCATCTGTCAGAAAACGCTCTATAGCACTGGAAAATGAACTGAACTGAGGAATTGAAAATATTTTGTTTTGGTGTTTTATAGATGAACAATCAAACTATTGTTGTTCCTGTGTTTCTTTTGGTTATCTGGTAATTTGGGTTTATCTGCACTTGCACACAGATGTTGGTTGTAGGCTTGAGATGAGAGAGAAGATGGAAAGTTTCATGCCCTCATGTCCCATATCTCTCTCTGTCTCTGTCTCTCTGTCTCTGGGTGATCTGAAGCAGAGAAGTGGTACAAGCGTCACCTGACCTACCAGATTGTCAACTGGCCTCGTCATCTGTCTGTGGTGTCGGTGCGGTTGGCGGTGAGAGCAGCTTTCCAGCTGTGGAGCAACGTGTCGGGTCTGGTTTTTCAGGAAGTTCCCGAAGGACCGGCAGACATCCGGCTGACGTTTTACAAGGGAGACCACAACGACGGGGCCAGCAACGCTTTTGATGGACCAGGTCAGAGTCAATCACTCACTGAATCAAGTCATCACGTCTGAGTTTTCATTCACGAGGCTTTTCTTTTTAAGTTAACATCATATTTAACATGCACGTCTGGTTTATGATCACAGGAAGTGTTAGTGTGTGTTACTAACTCATCTCAGTCATGATCTTGTGTATGTAATTAGTTCTCAGGTCTCTAGACCAAAAGATCTAAATCCCAATGAGACGTCCTGAATAAATAAATCTTAACGAGTCCTCCTGTTTGTTTACACACAATAAACCTGATTACTGTCAATAATCAGATTAAAGTAATAGTTTAATTGCACATTGATACACAACAGCATGAGTTAAGATGATATGTAAACATCATGGAGGATTGGACAAACTGGCAGAGCAATTTTTGACTTACTTTGTTAAATGTAGCGTGAAAGTTTTACAGTAAAATAATGAATCAAATATTTTACTTTTTCTGTTTGGTTTGATGAAAGTTTTATGGATGATTACGGGTTAAATTAAACGCTACATAATAAGAATTAAGTAGAAAAGTTTGTATTAAGACACATTTTTAGATGTAAAATAAAATAGAATTAGGATTAGATTTGATCATTTAGATTCTGAATTGATCCATAATTTGGTATCTATGAACCTAAATCTTAAAATATAAATATAAAGTAAAACCTCCTCTGCTCTGATCTTCAGGGGGAACTCTGGCTCACGCCTTCCTGCCTCGTCGAGGTGAAGCTCACTTCGACATGGCGGAGAGGTGGACGCTCAACGGACACAAAGGACACAACCTGTTCATGGTGACGGCCCACGAGATCGGACACACTCTGGGCCTCGAGCACTCGCCGGTGCGTCACGCTCTCATGTCACCGTACTACAGGAAACTGGGACGCAGCCTGGTGCCGAGCTGGGACGACATCATCGCGGTGCAGCAGCTGTATGGTGAGAAGACACAAACACACACTCGTGACTCAGACTTAACAGGTACTAAAGGGAACTGAAGTTGTGTGGTCTGAAGGTCGGGAGAAGTGTGAAACATCGCACCTTCACTGGAGGAAAAGATATTTTTTAACCTTCGAGATTTTACGTCTTAACGTCTTTAGTGGACACTTGATAAATGTCTGGTCTGTCCCCGTCTGGCCTCCGGACCTCCTCGTCAATTATGTTGAAATGAGGCTGCAGTTTAGGCTGAACTGTTATTATAATAAACAGAACCAATTAGATGAATTACTGACTTTCAGACAGTCTTTGAAGAAAAAAACACAAGTAGAGTCATTTTTCCTTTCTTTCTTTTTTTTTTTTTTTTTGCTCTGTGGCCTGTTAAATCTGGAGTCATAACACTGAGCTGTGAAAAGGCCAGAGAGGAGCCCTGGAGGCTGCCAGCTGCAAACACAGAAAGAGAAGAAGTAGAATGAAAAAAGAAAATCACTTCAGAGAGCTGACATCTCTCCAGCGTTATCCTCCAGGCGGTGCAACATGTTGGACGAAGTTCTTATACAAAAACTCACAGCTGTGAGTGAGAGATCACAGAGGGGCTGAATTTATAAACCGGTCAGTTTGAGCATCATTGTAAAACAACTCTCTCTTTTCAGCAGGTAGAGTCTTTTCTATCAGCTTTAGTTCTGTAGCTTCTGGGAGACGTGAGGCTTCGTTTCTCTTCTATTATTATCTGTCAGCTCGGTGCTACACATCGTGTTTACCAGGGAGTTTTGTTGTGATAAATTACTGCTGCTGCTGCAGAAGTTTGTAGGAGCGTTACATACGTCTTAGTGTATGACAAATATAATAGTGTGTGTTTACCTGTGAGTGTGTGGACTCTCCTGGCATGTGTTAGACAGGTTCCCGCATGTGCTGTCACTGCAGCGGTTGCACAAGAACACGTCCTCTTGACATGTTTGCACTAAAAGTATATTCTTCCTTTTTTTTTTTTTTTTATGATGATTAAATCAACACGGTGCGATCACAGTGCATGACTGAGATGCAGGTGTAAAACAGCTGCAAAAAAAAAAAAGAAAAAAGAAGAAGAGCCAGCACCTCCTCAAGACGTCTTCACATAGCTGCAGGACAGTCTCACAATCATTTGGATAATTTAACTGGAAACCTGAGATTCAGCTCAGCAGGAGGTTGCAGACAGACTCGCGTCCAGATGCTTGATTTTCGGTTAAATATTTGAGTCTCATCTGCTCCGCCTCTGGAAATATTCTGCCCTCGTCTTCCAAAAATGGTATCTGTCAAGTCTTAGCCTCCCTTCTTTACTCTACTTAAAAAAAAACTGATCAGCCTTTTGGGTTTTTTTTTTTTTTTTTTTTTGTTTGTTTTGTAGCTTAGTTATACGTATTAATAACAGCACACACGACTGAGCAGTTTAAACCATCACAGATAAGTGTTCAACACAGCTCACTCTGATTACTTTCGTCTCTGCTTCACAAAAAGCTCCAGGAATCTTTCGTTGGATCTCAGGTAGAGTTGAGAAACGTGCAACGTGTTTTCTCCCATCAGCCTGGTTTCCAGCCTGCAGCAGTAGTTTCTGCCGGCTGCAGCTGCTCCAACGTAAATGTCAGACAGCTCCAGAGACAGACGTGAACAAGAACGGCAACTGACAGGCGCTGAGAAAACGTTACATCTGCTTGAAGAAATGAGCTTGAGGCTGTGTGTGTGTGTGTGTGTGTGTGTGTGTGTGTGTGTGTGTGTGTGTGTGTGTGTGTGTGTGTGTGTGTGTGTGTGTGTGTGTGTGTGTGTGTGAGAGAACCATCCCTAGTATTGGCATCATGATCTGATAACAAGCAGATGTGAAAACGCCTGAATATCAGTGTGTCTCCAGAGAAAATCAAGATCTGACACATGATGACACATGGAAACCCTCGAAGCATCAAACATTAAAGAACGTCTGTGTGTGTGTGTGTGTGTGTGTGTGTGTGTGTGTGTGTGTGTGTGTGTGTGTACAGAGCGTAGTGTGGTGGAAAAGATAAGAAAAGAAACATTATCACACAGTTAAAACATCCTATTACAAGACAAAGTGTTTCAGTTTCACAACACTTTACTGTTGTAGCTGTTTAGTCACAGCAGATTTGAATAATTAGTATAAAATGTTAAAGTTTAATTTGTAAAAAATTATATTTAAGTACTGGACCTGCACATAAAAATATGATAATTCCAATAAAAGTTGTTCTAGAACTTCCAAATTCCAAATCTTCCAAATCATGTATAAAATCCTCTAAGTGACCTCTTATTCCTAATGATCTTAATCTAAATTAAACTGTGAGATTAGAGATTTAAACGAGTCTTTGAATGATGTAATGATGACACATAACTCACAGCTCTAACTTTAAAGTACAGACTATAAATACGTCTCCAACCACTGATGGTGGAGAATAAGGAGGGAGAATTTATGAGGCTAAGATTTTGTCTGAGTGAAGTCAGATGGCCCAGTTCTTATCTTAAAACACTTTTCCTAAACTCACACACACACACACACACACACAGTGCTGCAGCTGTCCACGTGCTGACCGCTGTGGTCTGTGTATCTACTTTTCCTGCCGTCTTCCTCCAGTTCTTGGGTGTGCTGATTTTATCCACCTCACTATACAAATGTTTGTTCAACGTCTGGCAAACAAAACATCTGTAATCACGTCTTAAGTGCCATCATTTACTCTTATGTCTCGTACGTCGTGACTTTTCCCCCTTTTGTTCTTCTCCGACTCTGCTTTATTCTTCGTTTCTCCCGCGGCCGCGTTGGCACCTTGAGACCACACGGGCCGAGACGAAAAAGAACAATCAGGTTTTTTATTATTTTAATGCTAAAAAATCCAATAAGTTAAAGTTCTTAGTGTATTCGCTCTGAATCCTTTGTTTATTTCCTGTGCAGTATGTTGTCATCCATCAGTATACATCAACCCAGCCACATCCTGTAAGGGATGATTTACATGTTAACATTATCCAAATATTCCTGCTTGGGGAGAACTCTCAACTGTTTGTCTTCCATTTCGTTCCCATGATGTCCAAATTTAGAAAAAGCTAAAAAATTGCTTTTTGGCATCCGTGAGGAAATAAACTGGTCTCTAACTTACTGTCTGTCCTTAGAGATTCGTTTGGTTACTGTAAGTTTTAAATAACCAGATTATTTGTAGAAATAGTAGCGATGACAACAGGAAGTGGATTCATGATTCGTGTTTCATGGCTTCGTCTGATGACTTTGTTTGTTTTTTGTTTTGTTTTCCTCAGGTAAGCCGTCAGGTGATCGGCCTGTGAGGCTGCCGGGTCAGGTTTTACGCACCACGTTGCAGGAGTGGGAGTTCACAGAGCTTCACAACAGACACAAGACCAAAGGACAACCTCTGTACTGTCAGGGAATCTTTGATGCCATCACTGTGGGTGAGGTTCACATGAAATATTATTAGACAAGAACAATGAGCTGAAAACCACAAAGAGATACGCCCAGTGTTGTATAAAGTAGCTCTAGTAGAGATATTTGGTAGCAGTTCAAGTCAGCGACTCAAGTAAAAGTCTTAAAGTATCAAGTATTTATTGTACTTAAGTGCGACAAGTAATGTACTTTATATACTTAAGTAATGAAAGTAAAAGTACATGTTCATAAAAACAGAACAAGTCCAGAACGAGTCTGTTTGATTGTTTGATATTTTTCTGCTGTTTCTCCGTCCAGCTTTATAGATGGAGCCGACATCAACCCTGAAACATGGTTTTGGTTTTGATAGTCTGACCAGTCACAGGTAGACTTAGAGTGAACCGGAGTGGAAATGTATCAGAGCACATGCACATAATTAAGTTAGGAAATGTAGTCAAGCAAAAGTGACAGTAAAGAAAGTAAAGTAAAGTACAGATACTCCCAAAACACACTTAAATACGACACTGGAGACTCCAGCAATGGTAGAAAATGTTTTTATCACTGGTCATCAAAGCTGGCTTAAATATTTTGTCAACTGTCAATAATTAGAAGTGAAACACAACATGCTGAAGATGTGTATTTGTTTTGTGTGTGCGTATGTGTGTGTGTTTAGACCAGAATGGCACCGTGCTGGTGTTTCGTGGCAGCGTTTACTGGACAGTTTCAGCTCAGGGCTCCGTCAGCGACGCGCTGCCTCTCCGTCAGCGCTGGTCCGATCTCCCCACGGCCGTCGAGGCTGCTACTTTCTCCCCTCTGGACTCTAAGTGGTATTTTTTCAAAGGTAAAGCTTCACTGAGCTCATTTATTCAACTCACACACACACTTGCTTTTAAAAGACATTTAATAACCTTCTTGGCTTTGTAACTTTGTGCACCTGTTAAAGCCACAACACAAAAAGAGATTCTTGTCATGCATTTTTTAAAAAAAAGTAAAGTGTTTTTTAAGGACACGATGCTGGACTCCTGCCTCAGCTCTGGTGTTGTTAAGTAGTTTCACCTTTGTGCTGAAGCTAATAAAAGTTCTTTAAGTTATTGCCAAGTTAAAATGTCTTTGCCAAACACCTGAGAGTTATTTGAAATGAGCCAAAATGAGCCCAATGCAAATGAGATTTTTTTTTTTTATAAAACTTGTCATTTCCATAAATTATCTCCACTTTCATTCAGACTGAAAACTGAAAAGTCACAACACTGAACCTAAAAATACTTCATTCTCATGTGTCTTTTTTAAGGTTTATTCTTAGTTTTGAAATAAGATCTTATTTTATTTCTTTATTTTGATAAAAATCTTGGCATGCCACTTTGTGAGTTAGTACTTTGTGTGTGTTTGTGAAATGTTAAGTACCACATGTATTTATGGAGCTCATAATTATATGTTGTTAGGGTGTATTGTAAAATATCTCTGTAAGTTTAAGGTTACGTTTGTTTAATTGCAGACTCCCTGTAACCACTTTCACTTATGGTTGTTTGTAAATCATCCTCCTCCTCTTATGTTTGTTCGTTGCTCTGCAGGGAAGAGGATCTGGCGCTACAAAGACAACGTCCTGGACCCCGGTTTCCCCCGGAGGAGCAGTGATATGGGGCTGCCTCACCACCCTGACTGCGCCTTCTATTATCCTCCGTTGGGTCACATGGTTATCTTCAAAGGTTCCCGCTACTCTGTGCTTAACCTCAAAACTCTACGTCAGGAGCCTTATTACCCCCGCAGGCTGACGGACTGGACCGGGGTGCCGCAGGGAACTAACGGGGCGTTGATCCGTCCCGACGGACGCCTCTACCTGTTCAGAGAACAACGTTTCTGGAGATTCGACCCGGTGAAGGTGCGAGTCACCAGAGAGGGTCAGTGGTCCAAGGATCTGAGCTGGACTGGCTGCAGCAACACGCCTCAGAGCAACAACATCCTTTGACCAGCAGATGGAGCTGCAGGCTTGAGATAATGTGCAATTTGTCGACGGACTCTGAAATTACAGACACGAGTCCACTTGTTTGTTTATGCAATTTTGAATTGATATTTATATTGCGGAGCATTTAATAGTACTGTATAAAAATGTGCAATTGTAGCCTTTAAAACGGGACTAATGACGGTGTTACACCTCAGCAGTTTCATCTGCGCTTTAAAATCCACATTTGTGTTATTCTTGTAGTCTTTGCACAACATTAAATCACAAAATCTGTTCTTCTATCACCTCGTTCTCAGCGTCACTAACACACGTTTGATATTATCTAAATAATAATTACTTACTTTTGGTTTAGTGGAGCAGTACAGGAGCATGTAAAGTAACTAACAACTGACGTATGTTCAGTGTTTCCACCTCATTCACTTCGTCTCCATGTGTGAGTCGGTTCTTATTTCACTGGTTATTAATTTAGACAAAACACAACAACAACAAAAAGCTGTTTTTGTTCAACTTTGTCTTTTAATACTAAACATCTCTGCATCCATCAACAGTTTAGGTACTAAAAGCTTCACAGTTGAAGCTTCATTATTAAACAAACCTGCTGTTTGTTCCCAGTAAAAATCCATTAACAGTAACAAGTGAAACAAATGACATCTTGGAGCAGCTCATACTGGGTGAAGCTGCAGTTAGTTATTGAGTTTTAGCGTCGTAGTAGAAACTCCAATGACCTGATGAATTAAATTAACTTTCTTTTTCCCTCTCACCTAATACTGATCATAAATACTGTGAAAATCATGATGTTCTAACTATGTTTTCACTTAAATTAATCTGTTTAACGTGACCAGTAATTGACATTTCTATTATCGTTAATTTAGAAGAATCCTGTTAATTCGAGGCTCTCTGACTCAACCAATTAACATTAATCATTAAATAAGTGATCAGGTCTAGTCACCACCTCTATGTTTCAACACAAACATTGGAACAAGGATCATTTGAAGTGCAACAAACAAATGTAGGCTACTCTCTCTCTCTCTCTCTCTCTCCCTACGTGCTGCAGCGTGGAGGATAATCAGATATAATCAGATTTCTAATCACGATCAACAGCAACATCAAAGACTTCCTTCATCTCCGTCTTTTCAAAGGAAATCTAAAAATAAGACATCAACTTTCATGCTGAGTAATGAGACAGAAGCCTAAACTGGCATTAGCACCCTGACAGTTATACTTAATATACAAAACGTATCTTTATATGTGCTATTCACAGGTCGACGGGTTAGCTCTATAGCTGCACAAATCTTTACTCTGACTAAATATCATATAACTTTAGACATTCAGCGACTTTACTATGTGGGTTGTCTCATCAATCACGTCACGTCTGTTATTGTTCGATGTGGTCAGTCACTCTGTTACTCTACATGTTGGAGATGTATGTGACAAGTCAAACCATTTTAAGAATTTATGCACCAACACTTTAGTGTGTAAAGTGTCTGCTGCAGACACTTTGGTTTCCTCTATGTCCCAGAGCACTGCTCTTGTGTCCTCTTTAAACGGTTCCTCATCTTACCTGCGCTGTGATTATCACCACAGCATGTGGCACAAGGGCAGGAATCTAGATGAAGAACTCATCCAGTGTTTCCTCATTGTTTGTGCGTGCTGACAGCAGCTCAGCAGTAGTCCTGTTCTCTGCCACAGACCCTTTGGAGGGGCTCTGTCCCACCGCCACGGTCCTGCTGCCACAGCCGTCCCTGGCTCCATCTGTACAACCAGCAGAGCCCCACGTCCTGGATCGACCCTGGGGGAGCGTGTGCTGTGGCAGACACTCTCTCAACTCCTTGGCCAGAACCTCAACAGCTGAAGCCCCGACAGCTGCAGGTCTCTTCGCGTGGAAGTTCATCAAAAGGTCTATAGACGAGGAGCGAGTGATATTTGAGCCTGCTGTGTTGGAGCGAGGTGAGACAGCGACTCCTGTGTCCACGTTGGTCTCTGGTTTCTCCTCGTCCTCCTCTAGAAGGAGGTTGGAGAGAGAGCGGGTGATGGATGGGCGCAGAGGAGAGTCGGGGTGGTTGGAGGTTGAGGGCGGGGCGGGGCTGCTGTGCTGGGATGAGTAACAGGAGCTGCCTGGTGGGGTGCTACAGCAGCTCCCTGAACCCAGGCTCTCTGCTCCTCCGCCTCCTCCATGAAGCTTCTCCAGGAGAAAGTCACTGCATGGTCTGTGACCTGGAAAGACACATAAAACACTGTCATAAGATGGCTAAGTACATGGCTGAAACTCCTTTTATAATTTAAAATTGTCAAATGAGAACTGTGTCAATTCAAGGTGAATGACAACCTTGAGCTGTGCGATCTATTTAATATATCTTAATAAAACATGTTTTAAAATATATCATCTTTCTCATCTATGAACATAAATATGTATGAAAAAAAATAAATTAACTTGACAACTTTGTAAATGCAGAACATTGATTAGAGCTGCGACAACTAATTGATAATTAAATTAGTTGCCAAATATTTTAATATTCGATTATTTGTGTTTACGTTACTATACACAGAAGTAGAGTGAAACGTTGTTTTTTTTTTTTATTATTATTATTATTATTATTTGAGGAGGAAAAGACAACTAATGCCACAGAAGCCACTAGCGGCTAAGCTAGCTGCTGACCGCTGTTAAATAAAAAAAAAAAAAAACAGTAGAAGAAGAAAACAACCAATGACAAGGCTTATGTGGGTCATGTGACCAGGCTCCGGAGGAAGCGTTTAAAGAATGGCGGCGGCGGAAGCAACAGAAAATAAGGTTGCTACGGCGGACAAAGTTAAACACATGTAAGCCCATTAACGCCAGTAAAAAAATCAGTCCGTCATTTCAATTAAACTAACTACAACATCAATGACCTTACAGCTGTGACAATCTCCTTTAACTGTCAATGAACAAGATAGTTTTACTTTTGTGATAACGCTAACAAGTGCGGTCAAACCAGTCACCGCTACACAGTTACGGTACGGATGTTGACACGGGACAAAATTAATGTTGCAAATATGACTAACGATTCATATGTAGGTTTGCTGACATTTTCGGCGTTTTCTTGTTCACAGCGAGCAAATAACATAAGCTAACCCTGATATTTCCACGTTAGTTAGCTAGGTGATGACGAGACGTCAGCGCCACTGAAGCGCATGCGCACTTTCTAAAGTTTTCTCTTTATTTTTTATTTATTGATTTTTTTTTTACTGGCAGAAATGAGCTTTCATGTAAGCACAATCTGATTTCACAAAGTAATTATTGTAATATACACATTAATAATAAACACATGACCGTTAGAGCTAACGGACACAAAACACGTTCAAATCAGATCGTGCGGATGCTAACGTTAGCATGGAGAAAAGTGCACGAGCCAAGCGGTCAAAAAGTCTGCGAGCACTTATCGATACACTGAACTCTTCAAAGAACAGGAGGTATTTATGTACGTTACTTTTTTTTTTCTTTAAATGGCCTGAAATTGTGTGTTTGTTCGTACCTGGTTTTCGTGTCAAGTGGTGAATGACAACCTTGAGCTGTGCGATCTATTTGATATATCTTAATAAAAAATGTTTTAAAATATCATCTTTCTCATCTATGAACATAAACATGTATGAAAAAAAAATAAATCAAAAGTATCTTATTCATCACGTTTACAAGATGACTTGACAACTTTGTAAATGCAGAACATTGATTAGAGCTGCGACAACTAATCGATAATTAAATTAGTTGCCAAATATTTTAATATTCGATTATTTGTGTTTACGTTACTATACACAGAAGTAGAGTGGAAACGTTTTTATTATTATTATTATTATTTGAGGAGAAAAAAGACAACTAATGCCACAGAAGCTACTAGCGGCTAAGCTAGCTGCTGACCGCTGTTAAATAAAAAAAAAACAGTAGAAGAAGAAAACAACCAATGACAAGGCTTATGTGGGTCATGTGACCAGGCTCCGGAGGAAGCGTTTAAAGAATGGCGGCGGCGGAATCAACAGAAAATAAGGTTGCTACGGCGGACAAAGATAAACACATGTAAGCCCATTAACGCCAGTAAAAAAATCAGTCCGTCGTTTCAATTAAACTAACTACAACATCAATGACCTTACAGCTGTGACAAATTATTTTAACTGTCAATGAACAAGATAGTTTTACTTTTGTGATAACGTTCACGACTGCGGTCAAACCAGTCACCGCTACACAGTTACGGTACGGATGCTGACACGGGACAAAATTAATGTTGCAAATATGACTAACGATTCATATGTAGGTTTGCTGACATTTTCGGCGTTTTTTCTCGTTTACAGCGAGCAAATATCATAAGCTAACCCTGATATTTCCACGTTAGTTAGCTAGGTGATGACGAGACGTCAGCGCCACTGAAGCGCATGCGCACTTTCTAAAGTTTTCTCTATTTTTTATTTATTGATTTTTTTTTTTTACTGGCAGAAATGAGTTTCCATGTAAGCACAATCTGGTTTCACAAAGTAATTATTGTAATATACACATTAATAATAAACACATGACCGTTAGAGCTAACGGAGACAAAACACGTTCAAATCAGATCGTGCGGATGCTAACGTTAGCATGGAGAAAAGTGCACGAGCCAAAAGCGGTCAAAAAGTCTGCGAGCACTTATCGATACACTGAACTCTTCAAAGAACAGGAGGTATTTATGTACGTTACTTTTTTTTTTTTCTTTAAATGGCCTGAAATTGTGTGTTTGTTCGTATCTGGTTTTCGCGTCAAGTGGTGATTACAGACGTGCGTCCGCAGATTCGTCATTTTCCTGAACAACAGTCCCATGCGAGCGAAGAGAAAAAAACACGTCAACGTTAACTAGAGATATGCGAAATGTGCGCCCATGTTATCTGGTGACAGTCACAACATAATCGACCGTCGGACCAAATCACAGCTTTATGTGAGTCTAAGTAAAAACTAAGGACACATCATCTCAGTGATCTGTCCACGTCACATGACTGGCCATGTGGAAACATCATGAAGTTTGTAGCCTTATTGTGCGACTGTTTGTTTCATCTGTCATCGGTTCAGATAAAACACATCTGTGGATTTATGAAGCTTCAAAGAAACAGCTCAGAGGAAGTATAAGTGTTGTTTATTTCAGCAAATAACACAACAATCTGGGATCAACATCTGACGGACTAAACTAAATGTCTACAGGTAAAGTTACATCATGAGCTGCTCGATGGTGAAGTGTAGAAGTCCACGAATATTTTTTGTGATGCCATCGTGGACCTGGACAGATTTGTTTCGTTGTACATTTATTTTGTAGCCAGCACACTGCACATTTCTGTAGCTGATGTTGTGTTTTTTTAACTTTTTCATTAACCGTTGATTTTCATGATGTTTCGGTGAGGTCTCTGTCCTCGTTCACATCGACCTGTTGTTCAGGAAAAATGACAAATCTGTGGATGCACATCTGGAATCTGGAGCACCGGAAATGGTCGTAGATATATGGCTGCTTCACCCAGTGTCCAAGGTTTTTGATTTTTTTTCCCACCCCCCATTTTTATATGATTAATAACCTTTATATTGTTTTCATTTTCAAATATTGACACTTCATACTTTCCTGGACTCTAATTCATTTCATCTGATTATGATTCTAGTCTTAACAAACATTAGCCTCCTACATACAAACGGTCTGTGAGCTGTGGGAAAATTTAAAAAACACTGAGTCAAATCACCGTCAGTGGCCGTTGGGAGACAACGCAGCGCTGTAGTCATTTAAAAAGTCTGTCTCAGTATCCGTGACGGTGTTGTCTCCAGCTGGTCGATGCTCCTCACAATTGACGTTTGACTGGAAAGTACCGGCTCATACGTAGCGGTTTTAACACCTTGTAGACAGCAAACAGTTGTTTTTCTTTCTGAACTTACCTTGCCTGTGTGTTTGCCAGAGTGGTGGAGCGGTGAGGCTGCAGGGCGACAGGCTGAGGCCTTGCCCCGAGCTCCTCAGCTGCATCCCTCGAGGGGACACGCTGGGGCAGGTCAGGGGGAAAGCACAGGTCAGAGGTCGCTGAGGTTGAGCTGGGGTTTTCACCTGCGGCACAGAGGATGACAGAAGGGGAGGGATTACGATTTACACTCGGGACTAGAGAGATTTAAGCCTGTTAAGTAACTTTGACGGCATTAACATACACGCATCTAACATATGGCTTCCTGACAGCTTTGAGTTCATGCTGTGAAAGAGAGAAACTATCCACTATCACATGAAGAATGACAAAAAGTGTTTTTCCCTTTCAGCCACTGAACTGATGCCGTTTTCTGACCCCGGCCGTTAACACGCTGATTATTCTGTGGTCTGAACCGCCTGAACAAATCCGACAGTCCTTTGGTTTTGGCTCTTTTTAAACCTTTTTGATTTTGGTGAACTTATATCTGAGTTTGGCACCAATCCTACACCATCATCATCAGTTTGTCAAATTTAATATTCAAGTTCCTTCACATCCCAAACTGCTGCTGCTTTCCCTCCAAATCAAGCTTTTATTATTTGACTGAGCTACAGCTACATGCTGTGAACAAAACAAACCTTTTCTACAAGTCACACGCTGAGGAAACAATAAACAAACATCCTGAACTTTACACTGTGTTTTGTAAAATAATTATAGCATAAATCTTCCAGCACTGCTGTGTTTTTTTTTTTGTTTGTTTGTTTTTTTTTTTGTTTTGCTGTGTGTTTACAGTTCATATATGGCTCCTTCTGACTGTCGCAACCACTGACAAACCTCATGACCTAGTTTGGCACAAATCGAAGAAAATCTTTTTCTTCCATTTGCAACAATCTGACATGTTTAACAGAGTGGGATGTGTTAAAAAGCTTCACTCATGTTAATTAAAAGGCAGGAATTACATTTATATTATAACTGTCATTTTGTCTCATTTTACATCATTTTTCTATTCAAACCTTTTCAAAATAGACATCCATTGAGCTGCACTTACTTGAAAAAGGATCTTGTTGCCATCTAGGTCTTCTGTCTGCCAGCGTGTGTTGCTGATTGGAGTGCAGGGGTTAGGCAACAGAGGGACCAGTTGGCCAATTTCTTCCACACTGAACTGCAGCACCGCAGAGCTGCATGGCTCCACGCGAACCCCTGGTGACAACTGCTTTAAAGCCAACTGAAGACACAACCCCGGCTCTGTGTGGGAAGGAGAGTGAAGAGCACAATAAAACAGCAGGGAATGTGTTGAGGGAGACATCTGAAATGTAATAGTTTTCATATTTAGAAATGCACTCAAATGTTTTAACATCTATTGGCCAAACGGACAAAAGTTCCAAAATAAAGTTCAACTTGATGTTTTTAAATACTTTAACTGTTTTCTAAGAGTACATAGACATTACAAATGTTTTTGTGTCACTCGAAGGCCTGTTTCTGTACTTGATATAATAATAATAAACTAACTGGCTGGACAAACAGGATCAGATGAAAATGTTGTTTTCAATAGTTACCTGTGTGGAGGGTGAACCAGCAGAAACCTGCCTTCTGCTCCTCTGCCTGTCGCTGCAGCACCGTCTCATACAGTCGCACAGTGTCTTCATAATTGTCATATCCACTGTACAGTGTCAAACGTAAAATTTCTCCTCCACAATGCACCGGTCGAACCCCCCACACAGGCATTCCTACACCCAAACTATAGAAGTCTCTGCTGGGCAGGAGGTAGGGTCGCAGCAGGGCGTTGGCGGGGGAGCTACTGGAGGTGATGTGGATCCCTCCAGATCTTTTACCGCAGCTCTCAGTGTGATGGTACTGCCAGGGAGGCCTTTGAAAGAAGTCCAGCACTTTGAGGATTCGCTCCTCTCCATAGGCCTCATGGAGGAAGAAGGTGATGGCCAGAGAAGGATAGCCTGAAATGGATTTGGGAAATGTTTATTTTCAATCAACATTAAATAAAAACAGATGCAATTCTGGAAGGGGAAACTCGATGTGGGATGGCATGTTTACACCATACAAAGTACAACATTTTAGGGAGTCTGAGATGTTTGGAAAGTCTAAATGATGTAAGTTTTAAAGAATGGGGATTATTATTTTTCTATTCATAGAAAAAATACACATTTAATGAGATTAAAGCAAATGCAGAACAGGCCTTTTCATCCCTGCCAACACCTGAGAACTGAGTGTAAAACCACATGTTCTTATATTAAATACAACACCACACCTGCCACAGGACAGAGGCGGGTGTAACTTCTGAACGGAGACGCTCTTTCCGATACGTGGAAGATGCGGAGGCTTGGGCAGAGCCAGCGCAGCAGGCGGTCCAGGGTGTGCTGCAGGAGCAGGGAGTCTCCAGGGTTGGCCAACAGGTGCACGTTCATTAGCAGGAGCTGCTGCTGCCGCTGCGGCCTGACCCGCCTGGTCATGAGCTCAACTGGGAGAACACACACAGACATTTTAGACAGGTGCAAAAACGTTTCATCAGAAGACATAACAAATGTCCACATCAGTCCATCTGTTGGTGGTAGTAACTTATATCCATACACATATAATATAATAAGAGTGATGTTGCCACATGCTCCATAAAAGTACTTTATGGATATGAAGGTGCATATTTATAACGTATATTAAAATGTGTGTAAAGCACTTGAGTGGTCACAAAAGCTAGAAAAGTAATTTGTACATTGTATATTTATATAAATGTATATATGTTTAAATAATTATATACATTACATTTAGGTCAATTTATATATTCAATTTTATATTCACAAAGATGGTTAGTGTATAATATGAAATATGAGTTATCAAGATTAATTGAACAGTGTTGTATATCTGATGTTGTTAAGATAAATATGAAATATATCAACTATAAAAACTGGAAAAACGTTCAAAATAAAGTCTTTTATTTGAAATATAAATGACAGGATGTTCTTTTTAAACATGTGTGTTGCAGTGATTTCTGTTAAAAGTCACATCCAAGTTTAATAGTTTTAAACTTGACATATATACATCAGATATACATCTTAAAAGAGAGGAATGAAATGATGAAAGTGTTGGAGCTTGACTTTCTGTGAAGACTATATAAGATGTGTTATTTTTGTCTCTGTTGCATCAATTATAGTCACTTTTCTTTTCTTTTTTTCCCCCCCTCAACCTTTCTCCTGTGAAGTTTCCAAACCTTATAGAGGCATAAATCTCAACTTAAACTTGTGCATTGAGTGTAGAGAGTACTTACTGCCAGATGATGACATCCTGCTGCAGTCAGATCTGAATGAGGCACAAAATGAAAAGCACATGAGTCAACTACCTCACAGGCACGTTTAGGTTCAGACTGGCTGGAGAAAAGACAAAAATCTGTCTCCATCTTGTGGTGACTGGTTTGGCAACCTGCCCTTTCTTCTTCTTCTTTTTTTTTTATTGCATGCGGTCGCCATGACAACACATTATCTGTTGTTAGCTAACGTTAAGTTTAAAAAGCTAGTTTATGAAGAAGAAACGTGATAAAACTAGCAGAAATGACACAAATTAAGTTAAAATAGAAGTAAAAGCAGATAGTTTTATATATATATAAAATGTCACCTCGTTTTCTATTTTACTTGGGACTAAATTAATTTCCATTGTGGGCTCTGCGGTTAGACAGCGATGCTAACGTTAGCTAGCTAACGAAGCTAACGGTTGTTGACTCACTCTCCAGTCTCAGCTCCGGAGTCCACCACGTTTTCATGGTCCAGTCTCTTTAACACCGCAACTCCTCGAAACATCTCCCGGTAAAAAAAAAAAAAACAAACAAACACTTTTCACATTTAGCTTCGGACAGTCCGGGATAGAAAGTTTGAGCGGTGTGTGCAGCAGCAGCAGCAGCAGCAGCCCCCGGACTGAGAGTGAAAAGCATCCTGTTTGATTTCTTTCCACACACACACACACACACACACACACACACACACACACACACACACACACACACACAAAAAAAGAAGGGTCCGTTCTGGAACGCTGACGTCACCGGGCAACCATACACCGTTATGTTAAAATATAGACTGTGATTATGAAGAGAAAACAAGTCACACACACAAAAAAGAAGAAGCTAACTAGGGTTTGCGCTTATATAAACGTATTTAAACAAAACGAAAACAAAAACAAAAACATATATGTTTCAATGTTGTTTAAAAAAAAAAAAAAAAGAAGTTACTGAGCGAAAGGGAGCAGCCGAAATGGTGCTACTTTAAAATCTAAAGCCGCCTATAATAATAACATGGAGCAGATGGCAGCCGTCTAACAATATGAGGAGACAAAGGAGTCGGTCCAGACGGACAGGGAGGCTCTAAAACCCTGGAAAATTAAACACTGTGTTTGCTAAGACGTTGTTAAGAGCATTAGAAGCTCACTTCTGGAGGAAAACAACTAAGAAGTAAAGTTTGGTGTGAACATTTCCTCAGAGGGTAAAAAAAGATGAAGGTTAATAATAAGATGAGTTATATCTATATAATTTATGTATATAAACAATCATAAACTAAAGCAGTCCCAGTGTGTTCAATATATAAATAATTATAAAACACACAACAAGAACATTGTGAATTATCCAAATTAACATTTAAAGTTCAGTTTAGCTTATTATTATTTATGAAATGTGCCTATTTTTCTGCTTATTTTCCTCAGGGGCAATTTATACTAAATAATGCAACTTTGTTATTATTATTAATGTTGCTGGGATTAGCAGCAACAAAAATGTTTTTTTAATAAGAACATATTAGGATATTTCACAGTTTCATGGTTATATGACAATTTTTACAACATTATTTAATTTCTGTGTTTAATATTTAAACATGTTGGGGAGAGAAAGTTTTAGAAAGGCTGTAGCTGGAGGTTTTTGTTATTTAAAATAGGTTAGGTTAAATATTAGACACCACCTCTCACTATTGGACCACAATTACAATCTCCAATTTCGACAAAGCGAAACATTTTCTTATGATGGACGCAAATATAGAAACATTTGTGGAGAAATGAGCATTTTGGTGGAAGCAATCGATGTATTGATTAACTGAGGGTTAAGAGACCGTTTGTAACCAGCTGAGAGTGACTGTCTGAACTAACCTCGTCATGAGTTAGCATCTGTTGTCCCTTTTGTTTGCCTGATGGTATATAAAGCAAAAGGCTTTTCACAGAACCACAACGCCTGGCTTCTCTCTCCGTGCAACACGCAGTAAAGACATCCATTACATTGTGTCTGTAATTCCTCAGGGGGAACTAACAGCTCTTAATATACAAGAATTTCTTTTAGACATCATAGTTAAAATCACACGATAATGTAGTAAACAATGTATTTCAGAGGATTGCAACGTTCCTCTTGTAAACATGGGGATTTTAACTGTGGCTTGACATTTCCATCAAGCTTTAATTATGGTTAGAGAAGCAAGTATTTCTGACGTTTGCCAAAGCTTTCTCATGAAAGACGTACAAAAAAAAAAAAAGGGGGGGAAAAAAAAAAAAAAAAACCCGTCCTTTCATTTATTTTAATTCTACATTTAATATGATGAAAACAAGGCCCTGTACAATCCACCTTCGCAGTGAGTACAATTATTATTTTACAATTTGTACACATTAGAACATGGTGCTAGACTGGTTCAGCCTGTTCAAAATGCAGTCGAGAATGGAAAAAAAAAATCCTCTTTGAAACCTGCACCACAAGGAACCTTCCATTCAAAGAGAGGAGATCATTTCATTTTTTTTTTTTTTTTTTTGGCCGATCACTGAGCAGGCCTGAAGTGAAAAATGTGTCATGAGAGACCAAACAGCATTTATGGAGCTTTTGTGTGTTTGTGTGTGTGTTTTCCCCTGATTGATCCGTTAGATAAAAGCATGCTGTGAAGCTACAGCTCTTGATCTCTCTAACCACTAGTACAGACCTGGCCAAAATATTGAAAATGGCATTAAATATTTCAGCTATGTGAGGTGCACTTAATTCATATCAGACATTAAAACAACCTCAAAGAACAGACATAATTGCAACATAAATTAAGCACTCTTCATGTTTTCTCAAGTACTCAAAATGTATTTCACTGCTGTTGTAAACCAGGTCTGTGCCAGTTAACACTTTGTCCTCTTCTTTAAATGTAAAATCCTCTGGGAGAAAAAAAGGCCAAGAGTGTCTGTCAACCTGTACAGCCATCATTGTGCCACAAAACACAAACATATCACATTGACATCAACATTTAAAACAGGGGACTGAATTCAAATGTTTTTTCTTGGTCTCCATGTAGCCGCATGTTTACTTTAACATGTTGACGCTCGCTCTCAACAGCTTGTAGTTAACTGGCAAACAGGCTCATCCAACTCTCTCCAAAGGCCACAAGAAACATGATTTTATACAAAACTAGATCCCCCCTCCTTTCTCTTTCTCTCAGCAGAAGAAATCTAATATTGCTAGAAAACTTCCCCATCTTTTGCATGATTTTTTTTTTTTTTTTATACAACTTATGGAAGAAAAGATAAGCTTCCCAGTGTTTCCCAGAATCAATGACGAAAGCACTTCCGAGTTCATTCAAACGCATAACAGTCCACAGAAAAAAACAAGGCTCTCAGTTTCTTTCAACGTGATGTTAACTTTCACTGAATTCACTCCTTTTATGCTACATAAGTATACACTTTGCGGTCCTCTGGTGTTCGTGCCAAATATTCCCTCTCAATGAGTCCTTCAATGCGCTTCTTGATGACTACAGGACTAGGTAGGAATCGTGCTCGCAACTGCTGTGTGACCTGCGGAGATAAGAAATACAGTAATCAGTACATGAAAATGTCTTAACTCTCATTATCATTTCAACTGCCGTCATTGTCCGTCTCTTCATTTACAGCAGCACGACACTGTCCAGTAACGTTGACAGGTTGTGATCAAAAGAAAGAACAAGCAGTTGCATTTTATTACTTTAATTTGGTTAAATTCGTTATGCAAATTCCTTTTCATGACATCTGCAGCTTTGCCCAGAGGGACTGACTTGTTGTACATCACATCATTCACCACTAGAGGGCACGCTTTGGCGACAATAACATGCTCACTGCTTCAAGGTGAGGCGATGGTATAATATTGCTTTGGGCTTTACAATAAAGTGTAGTTTTCCTTTAAAAAAAAAAAAAACAAGCAGCCATTTGAGCCGACTGACCTCTGCTACTAGGACGTTGTGCTGCATCTTCTTTCTAGACTTCATGATACGAACAATGGCAGCTTCGATCTCATGCTTCCTGTCGTCGTCCACTTTCTGTCGCGTCTCCTTCCTCTCTGGGTCAGACTCCCCTTGTTTAGCAGCCACTGAGAGGAGCACAAGACACAAAATTAAATCTAATATACAAGAATAAAGTAATTTATTATGTGGTAAATGGTGAAAGTGATGTTAACTGTGCTACAGAATGTGACTACCCAGTGTCTCTGTGTGGATTTAATGTATCAGTAAAGCTATGTTTTTAATCAGGAGGCTGAACTTACCTGTCTGGATCTTGACACGATGCAGTTTGGAGGTAAACTGGTCATTGACTGTAAACACGTGGCCGTTCTCTATCTCCTTGGACTTGGGCTCCTTGGTGAGGACTCTCTGAGTGGGTTTCCCACAGGCCAGCGACTGCAGCGCTCGCACTAGCTCCCTCTCTGGGATGTCTGTCTCCTGCTGGATCTCCTACAGGACGGGGGAAATCAAGTTCAGGTCTACGAGGACACAATAAACAAGACGGATGGACAAAGAAACTTGTATGACTGAGGCATTAACTTCTGTACCTCAAAGGTGGATTTCTCTCTGTTGTTGAAAAGCATTAGGATGGTCATCTGGAAGGTGGAAACCTGCAGGATGTGCTTCCTGGTGTTGGAACCTGTCACCTGGGCTCCTCCCACTCCGACCTCTGACCCATCCTCCTGTTGACATTTGGGTACAAAAGACCACAACAAGACTGAAAACCAGACTCATAATCTCTTTCTATAAGCAATTATGTTTCCTGTTACTGAAAGTCACAAACAACACAAGAAGCCCTTGATATTTCCTAACTATTTCCTAAGAAACTAGAGTTAAAACTAGAGTTTTAAAACTGAACATGCACCATTGATAGGGACTAAAAAATACAATCACTATGTTAATTTTTAAGACAAATTAAAACTCACATCACATACCTTCTTGATGGGGCCATAGAAGGTGGCGTTTAGATCTGCAGAGCCCATATGGTGCTGCAGTGTGAGTTGTCTGCCACTGTGCTTACCAAGATAGAACCTGTAGGCAGAACGAAGTCGCTTTAGCTTATGAATAGTCAATGTGTCATAATTAATACAACTTAAGTTTTAGTGCTTTCTGCAACAGACTTTATGTTAATATATTTAAAAGACACAAACATTTTCCTTCAAGAGCTGAAAGAAATTGTTACTCTGGGAAGTTTTTATTTTGTGACACACATAAATTGGAAAATTGAAACATGTTTTAACTGACCAACCTCCTAAATACTTCAAACGCATGTCGCGGTGAAGGAGGAATATTGCACTTGGGTGTTGCTGATTGTGTTGGCCAGTATCCTGTGGTCAGGACTCTCACAGTGAGATCAACTCCTCCAAGTGACACCTGAAATGAGACAAGCACAAGACACATAATCAGGACACATCCACGCAGATGGATTGATGTTAAGTGCTGGTTGTAGATGTTGTGGTATTAGAAGAGCTAGAAGAGAAGATTGTCTCTGAAGAGACGAGTCTTCAGGACGTTCTTGAAGACAAAGAAGGTTTCATTTGTTTCAGTTTCATTAAACATAAAATATTGTAAAATGATCAGCGATTACTACTATCTAGACGTTTACTATGTACTAAACAGATACAGAAACAGCCACGTTACGACACAACACAACCAGAAATTAGCACCATATATTCCCACTCAGCTGCATAATCGTTTTAATGTAACTGAATATTCAATCAGCCATGTAATGATCACAGAGAGCAGACTGAGCTCTTTATATCGACAGAATGAATTGTGGCGTGTGTGTGTGTGTGTGTGCGTGTGTGTGTGTGGCGTCTCCTCACCCCAGTTGTCTGTAGATGTTGTCTGAACTCATCCATGGTGGTGTTGGAGATGCTCATATCCCGGAACATGCCCTCTAGTTTCGAGGTGAACTGGCAGCCGCACTCAGTCTGTGCGATGAAAACCACATGAACAATCCCATTTTGTTAATGAAAATGCTATTTAACGTTAACTGATGCTCAATCAATCTCTCAGTTGTCAATTTGCAATGAGTGGAAGTGGATAAAAGTTGCTTATTGTATCTTTCAACATACTATACTTCCTCTGGCTTGTGTCTAATACTTTCCACTGGGATTTAAGATAAATATTAACAAGTTCAAACAAAATGAGTGATAACACCCTTAATTATCGCTAACTCAAGGAAAGTTTTAATGATGTGAAAAATGAAAAGAACTTTTTTTGGGGGGAAATTGCATGAAATCATTTGAGTTAGATAACCCCTTCTCCTCATCTGGAGGCTGAATGTTTTTCATTCTATGAAAATCTTAATTGAAATCTCATAATTTTACTCCAAGTAACAAAACTTGGTTAGAGAAAAAACTCCTGCTCACCTTGAGCTTCGAGATCATGTTCTTCTCAGAGTCATCAGAGACGCTCTTGTTGGTGAGCAGCCTCCGGGCCAGGTGCTGCTTGTAGTACCTCTCAAACACGTCTTTCTCCTGCATGAAACGGAAAAGCACCATGGCCTTGTCCAGTATCGACTCCACCTCCTGCTCCGTCAACTGAATCACACAAAAAAACTAAGTGTTACACACTTCATATTACTCAGAAAGTGTTTGAATCTTGTAGATTTTGATTTGATCCACTTACCCCCTTTACTCCTTTCTTCAGTTTGTCATCAATGAAAAGTGAGAGGTACTCAGGCGAGCGAGAGTTTAAGTTGAGGAAATACTCAAAGTCGCCAGCGATTGTTTGTTTGAATAGCCGGTCATTATTGAAGGACTCCTGGAGAAAACGGTCGAAACGGGACTTCAGGTCCAGTAAACCCTGCGGAGAGAAAGACAGATGAAGAGGAGTGATACATCAGCAGTAGCTTAACACAGAAAATAAAGCAAGAAAAAATGAAGGCTGCTGTCCATTAGATGAGTAAGAACACGAATGTAGGAGTTAAACCACACAAACCATTTTACACAGGAGCTTCAGAAATAATGTAGAATGATCATGATGAGACTTTTAAATACAGCTCAGCACAGTGAAACAACAAAGTGTAATTGAGGGCAAAGACCGTCATGGTTTGTGAACAAAAACGCAGTGAGGTTAGAGGAGTTAGCCTCTGCTGGGATGTTACAGAAGAGCATTATGCTGTAACATCCCAGCAGAAGCCTGCTGCGCCAGTGGAAATTACTCCATGATCTCTAACAAGACAAGGTATTAGGGCAAGTGTCTTTTTTTTTTTTACCTCTCACATTCACTAACAATATATATGTGGTTACAGGGATGCAGCATCTGTACCATCTGGTCTGTCTCCTATCTCGTTATAAGAAATTAAATGAAAGTTTCACGATGCTGCCGCAGTATTTACAAGTGCACTGCAGCGTCTCCTGATAAACGAGCATCTTACCTGGATGTAGTCGACAGGGTTCTTTCCCTCGCCCTCCTCTGACACGAGCGCCTTTCCTTGCTCCCGCAGATATGAGCTCATGCACTCACACATGGTCTTCAGGCCGTTGGGAACTCTGCTGAACAGCTTGTACATGCACGCCAAGTCTGTGGACGGATACGCATGAGTACACACAGACACACAAATCAGAAATCTATTTCTACCCACTGAAAACAAGTGAAAAACTCAGCTGAGACCTGCAGGAGAAGAGGTTTATTTGTGCAGTAAATTGAGAAAATTGAGTTCTTCTGAGCCAAAACAATGTGAAAATATTTCCTGAAGGTGCAAAATATAATCACTCTAACATTCCTCATATTTCATTATTTGTGACATGAGCGAAGGGAACGCTTTGCACTGCATTACTTATCCTGGAAAACATTCATCTTCTGCAAATGACAGGTCAGTGTTTGGGATTTCTCTGCTTTGTGCAGTGACAATTGAACTTTCAGGGAAACTTGTGTGGATTTTATTTCATTTTCACCGATAAATGGTGGATGACAAACGCAGAAGACGTGAAGCTTACCATCCGTTTTGCCATTCTTGAGCATGTGGACGAGGCCCGAGTTCTCCATCTCTACAATAGTTTTCATATGTTTGGAGATTAGTTCCCTTTCCACCACCTTGACAATAGGTTCTTCTGTGGACTTGTCCAGGCAGTGCATCACCCGCTCGATCTCCTCATTAATCCTGGCTTCCACCTTCTTTATATACACACTGGCACTGTTTTCTGCAAGAAACTTTTGGCTTTCCATCTAAACAAAACAAGAAAAAAAAAACTGTAAGCTGCAAAGCATAAACGGCATAATTATTAGTCCGTATGTAAATAGATGAAACATTTTATTGTTGATGTTTCCAAAATTCATGTATGGACACTGTATCTTATTCATATGGATCCCAGACGGGGAATATAGAGCCAAGTCAAATGATAAATGATAAACATGGGGCAGTCTGGGGAGTGATGTTCTCTCACAAACCTGGAAAAATTCTGCAGACATTTCTAAGAACGGTGCCTCGAAGTCCTCTTCATAAACTGATCTCCCTTCAAGGCCGAGGATCATTAACATTTGGCAGGCGTTTCTAATGGCCCCCCTGGAGAGAGAGAAGCCGACCACATGTTGAAGGCACAGCGAGAAATGCATGAAACGATAAAAACAAAACAAAAACAAAAAAAAAAAAACATTTCTAGATGCTCGTGGCTGCCAACGAAATTTTGATTATTTCTTTCTCCGGCTCACAAGGCTTGTTAAAACACAAATAAATAAATTCAGTGTTTTAAAAATGTCAGAGCCATTGTTTCGATGAATACTGAACTACTCTCAGTTGTAAAGTACTACCTAACAGCTCGATGAATGTTTATGCCAAAACCCAGTGTGAGTGGAGGTGACATGTGGACTCAACTGAAAATAAAAAGGAACTAAACGTCAAGGGATTAAACTAAAACCGTGAAAGCTTTAGGAGGACTTGAATATAACTGACGTTTATTTATTTGTAAAAGTCGAGCACGTTTAATTAAGCAGTGAATCAAACAAATCTTGTGTTTGTATTTTTAGCTACCTGTCCACCACCTCTCCCTTCCTCTCGCGTGCGATCATGTCCAGCAGGGTCTGTCGGAGGTGGTCTCTGATGCAACCGTAGCGAACCACCTGATCTCTAAAGATGATAAGACCCAGGTTGTAGACGTTCTCTACATTATTCTGTTGTACATAAACCCGGTCCTGTAGGACAAACACACACAAACAAAAGAGGAAAAAAAAAGCAGATATCATTGATATATTCTATGATTTTGTATTTAAAGTGGGTGTTAGGATCCATTGTTGTTGCATAAAAGGTTCAGCACTGAAGGCCTTTTCTAAAAATATCAGTCAGTATTAGTTTATGTAATTCTTTTACTCCTCACAGACGAACGTTATTACTCATTTTGCTTCCAGTTTGTGAGAAACATTCGGAAACATCGGCTACTCACCATATACATCAGGATGTCTCTGATCATCACCATCGCTGTTTGATGGTCATTCCAGGCTTGATTTAGAGTTTGAAGGAAGTTATTGTTTAGAGAGTTGAGAACATCTTCTCGTACCTTTGGGTGAGACCGACAGACACACATGAGTGGGTGGACATATTACAGCATGTTCTGCAGCGTATGTGACGACAAATACTGTCTTTTGTTGTGGTCTTACTTTGCTGTTTCTTTTCTGTACTAGTCAGGCACACAACATCTTGATAACAGTCACACTGCAGTGTGACTCAGCACTATAACCCAATGTCTCAGTGGAGTAAGATTCTTAAGGGCACATCGACCTTCCTTTTTTTTTTTTTTCTTTTTTCTCCTCCTGAACAGAGAATAGTCAACTGGCTCTAATGCCACGAGAGATCAACTCTAACAGACTTTTGCACGTCAACATCAAATATTTAAGTGTAAAACGGAAGCAAACAGTCGTTCATCAGACTCGTTTTGACATCGTACACTCACTGTGCACGGCGATTGATTATTCATAACAAATACCTATGAGGTAACTAACATTTCACAACTAGTACATCCATTCTGACTCTTAATAAAGCTGCAGCTCCATCATGTTAAACAATATGAATATCAATAACATACAGAGGCAGAGGACTGTATTTACAGTCAATAGCATGTTTGATGAGGAATATTAGAAAAATAAGAGCAGAAGTTAATGTGAAAGAAAAAAAAACATGATATTTTTAGTGAAAATGTGGCTGTGGTTGACATGAATAGATGTGAGCAGTTTTCTTCAGACATCGTCTACATGACATTAGAGGAAACACGTCTTTTGGTGTCTGCCTGGTCAGCAACCTTTAATAGCATCAGTGTTCAAACATGTTCAACGTCGCTACATTGTTCGATTCTTTAGGTCAAACGTTGATGAGATCTGGCTGCAGATTTTTTTTTTTTTTGGGCCACATACAAATCATTACTACTCTCCATCTTTGAAAGTGATATTTCCATCATTACTAGATAATAAAAACACACTCCAGTGTCAGATCTCTCTTCTTTGATCTTTTCCTTGTTGAGAGTCCGTCACTGTTAATTTACTGAGCCTGCCAAGTTGAGAATATGCATTTAATTAAGCTGTAAAACCATCTGGCTGGTACGCAACAGGAGCCTTCTGAAATATTGCTCACTGGATATCTGCACACTGTAAACTGCAGATATCACATGGTCAAACTTAATTTGATGCTAATTATATGCAACAAAAAACAAATGACAGCTTAGGAAAACATTCACCGATGGCTCCTCCAACTTATCAACAGGATTTGGAAACACACTAATCTCATCATGACAGGAACAGGATTGGATTGTCACCCCTGGTGCACCCACCGTCCCCAAAAGAGACTGATCAGAATAATCCAATTCATTAACATTTAGTTCAACACACAAATTGTTCTCCAGGTAAATAAATCATCTAGGCCTAAATGTCCAATTAAGATAAAATTGTGTTCTGTGACTGTCAGTCAAAAACGTGCAGACGCACGTACATACACGAGACAAAAGTTATTTCACGAAACAGTAAAAAGACAGGAGAATAAAATTACCACTCCACCATCTAAAAAAACCCAGGGCAGTCGGATAAATGAGGTCTGAGAATTCATGTAATTCCCACTTATTCTCACAAGGCTGCTTATGAATAGAAATAACTCGTGTTTTCAGGTATTGCCTGTTTATATAAGGATGACATGGGTCAAATAATATGAAAAAAGAGAGAAACTTGCAGCAGATTCTGATAAAAACAAACAAACAAACAAACAAGACAGCTGTTAAGCAGGTAGCTTAGGTTTTTTTGTTTGTAACAATATGTCACCATAGATTAATTATTATAAACCTAGTCTTGGATTTTTAGAAAAAACTATTAGAAAAACCTTCAGACTCCTGAAGTCACATGATGTTGTGATTAATTCAATTGATGGTTCAAGATGTTACAACACATATGACCGTACTGTCAACTTCCCTCAAAAGTGCTGCTTAATACTCTCTTCTGTTTTTTTGTTTAATATTGATAAACCAAGTACAACCTGAGATACGATGATATGAACTTTGAATAAAATACGTGTGGGCGTCGTATTTATCCTAATATGTGGATTGTTTTTGTCCTTGTTACTGTAAATATTGACTTTGATTTCTGTCTCAATTTGACCTATTATATATTATATCTGCACTATTTAATAACCCCTCTCACTCAGTTAAAGGAAGGCCTTTAATATAGTTATATACTATATTAAAAAAAAACCAAAATAGCCCCAGTAATCTAAGGGTTAAATATTAAGTATATAGCAGTTAGTGTCTATTACACCTCTTGAAAGACAAACCAGAAACATAAATCACGTTTCATTTCAACCTGTTGTCACTTGACTTTTAGTGTCAAATGTGGCAAATTAACAGAGCTTAAGTGATGCACTTTACATGTGATGACAGGAAGATACGGTCATGTTTTTTTTACAGTAATTCGCCTTTGTTTATATGACAACACTTGGCATCTTAAAATGCTAAGGGTCTGTTTGATTGTGGGATTACTAATGTCTCTAGTACAAGGTGTGTGATCCTAACTGGACCTATGAAATGTATTGTTAAATTCCCATGACTGGTGTGTAATCTTTGTTGGTCTTACTTTGTTGATAAGGTGTTCAGTGACGACTTCTCGTAGGCCCGTGTACAGTTTCTCTCCGTGTTTGTGGAGAACCATCGTGTAGGCGTTCCTGTATAGTTCCTCAAAGCTCAGGCCGCTGTTGTTCTTCCTCTGTATCTCTTGGATGGCGTTCTTCAGAAGGTCCCAGATATTGTTGACATACTTCTCATCCATCGTCATCTGTAAAAGACACCAAAGTAGAGGATTAAATGAAATTACCACAACCTCTGACTCTTAGAAACAACACAACAAACCAAGGATCTTTTTCAGAAAAGGTATGATGGGATGCAGAGTAAACGGTCCTGATTAGTCCTCATTAATAAACACAATCTCTGTAAAAGCGCATATTCCAAAATAATTCATTTAGTCTTCAATTATTTAGCCAGTGCCAGTCCTTCCACCTCTAACAAGATCACACATCACCGCTGTCAGTTCACACATCTGTGACCTTATTATAAGAGCATCAATTGAGGAGGCAACCATTTGTCTTTTGCGTTGAGTCTGAAGCTCTAAAGCGATACTTCCTCTGCTTCTTCTGTGTTTCGTGCATGTAAGCACCACGCACCAAACGTACGATGTGTTGTGCCTTAATGTGCTGCTGTAAGGGTCTGCTGGCTATATAAATAAAGAAGGGAGTTTCATTAAACCTGACAGACAGGTCTGAACGAATTAATCAAGACAGAAACAAAAACCTGTAGTAGATCAAAAAGGTCTAAATATGACAGCTTTGTAGTTACCATACCAGCTCATCTGAACCCACAGACAGGAGAGATTAGTTGTTGTTTCCCAAAAAATGCAACATTAGGAAAGGTAACAACTGAGTCATGACGCAACTCTGACCTCCACACAACATTTTCTTTTTCATCCAAAGACTTCAACCCTGCACCATGACTGAATTTCTTTTAAAATCACGAGAAAGTTTCTCTGGTATTGTTCATTTACTTTGCTTTAAGTTCAGCTGAACAACCCATTAAATTATTAGAATAAAGGTTTGACAGTTTCCCCCAAAAAAGGTGATACTTTGTTAGAATGACATCCAGGTTGTTTCACATTTTCACATGTTTCTAAACAGAACCACACTGACTTTTTAGGTCTTAAACACAATAATGTGCATCGCGACTTCAATGCCAAATACCATTTAAAAGTGGGTAGTTAAGATTTGCACAGCGAGGTTGGAAACTATGTTTGATTTATTATGTTTTTTGCTGACGAACAGGAAATACAGAAGAGATGACTTTTAAATTATCAACCACGCTGAATAAAAAACGTGCAGTTTTGAACTGTAATTGATCTGCGGTGCGTGATTACAAATAAAAAATGTAAAAACACGCGTTGTGCGTGCTTCCAAAGGGAGGCAAAGAGAAGGGGGGAAAAAAAAAAAGGAGGGAGAAAACTTAATATGTGCCACCTCTAGTGAGGAGGAACAGTGTGTGCTGCTTCTCAACAGACAAGCCCAAACACATGCATGTCAAGATTCAAGCCTCTGTCAGGACTGAACCACATTCAACAGGCTCACATAAGTAAACCGTCCTTCATGTTCTAACACAAATATAACTACGGCCACTAATGTTTGCACACAACTTGACATTAGACGGTTTCTCACAGAGGATCGTTATGATGTTCAATCTCAGTCAGCAGGACTCAGACAGGCTGAAATTACACTTTATGCAGAATGAGGTCAGTTCATAAATGAGGTCTTCAATGACTTGCAGACAAAGGGAGTGCCAGGTAGAGCAAGACAGGAAATCCTACATGACATTTATTCACTAAAATAACATCAAAAATCAGGACTCTGAATCAAAACTGGCAGGATCCTTCATGTAAACCCAGATCTGGGTTAGCTGCCTTGTTTTTTTCCCCTCTGTCTCTTTCTCTCATACATTAGCATCTATTTACAGCTGTGGTAACGTTGCTGCTTTCTCTTGAACGCATTAATACGTTTCTCACACATCTTAGTGCACTAATGTTTGTCATATTTAGAGGTAAAACTCAACTATATATGATGCGCACGATAAAGAAAAAAGGGGCAAAACAACAAGTGTCAGAGAGCTAACGCTAGCGGCGGCTATGTCGAGAGAAACATACAAGCTCCGGTTTTTTTCAGAGGGGGGTGGGAGTTGTGAGATATTAAAACATTATAGACAATTAAAGTGATTAATAACATTTATCAACGATAATAACAGAGTAGTCATTCAGTCGAGAAGTGACGGCGACTGGATATTTTGACGCTTGTTTACGGACAGACAAGTCATATCTGCTGCTCATCTGGTTAGCATGTTAGCATGTAGCCAGCAGCTCAGACCGCGGTGGTCGAGTCACCGCCTGTCCGACGAACAGAGCAGCAGCTGCGGCGTACACTTACAGGAAAGGCCCGTATCCTCATTTTGGTGTCCTTCTTGGTGCCGCCTTTGCTGAGATTGGACATGGTTGCCTCGTCCGTGTGCTCTGTATTCACATGAAAGTTATCTCCAGGGAGGGACGGGGGTGACTACTGGTTTATGGAGCAGCCGACGAGCTTTCACTCGACCTCGTAGCTCCGCGTCCCGGCACCGCAAGTTTATTGTTGACAGCCAAACGCCAAGTCCGATACTTCTTCATGCAGCAATGGCGGACTACCTGCAGTTCTCATTGCGCAGAGCTCACGCACTCCAACTCACGCGAGAAATCAATAATTGAGAATATTTTTTTCGTTTTTTTTAACTGGCACCTGTACTTCAGAAAGTGGTGGAGGAATTGTTTATAAATATATATCCATTTTTTTTTTTTTTTGCATTATATTATTATTAATTTATTATTTTCTTCTGAACTGCAGCTAATTATTGTCATCATAGATTCATCTACTGGTTACAGAAAAAAAACAGCTTTTTCCAAATGTTAGTTTGATCCAAACTGTGGTCCTTTAAATTATTAATAAAAGTAAATGTATGGACAGGTACGGACTGTGCAACTTAAGCAATTTAACCCTCCTGTTGTCTTCGGGTCAAAAATGACCCAAAATCATGTTTAACAGTAGAGAAAACCTTGAAATTTGAAATTTTATGACTTAGATAAAATGCAAATATTGCCTTTATTCATATTTCCATTAAACCTGTGCAGCACTTATGTACAAAGATCACCTTCGGGTGGTGTATACAGAATATGAGGACAACAGCAGGGTTAAGGACGACCTCACAAGAGAGTAGTGCACTACTCTTGTGCATTATTCCTTGACAAATTCCTATTAACTGTACTGCTAAAATGGCTATAATAAACACGAACTTATTAACTCTTACTCTTCACTCAAAAGTAGTAATCACCACTAAAATGATCAACAGAAACAATGGTTTTGTGTCTATATGATCTTTTTGCAGTGTTTTGTAGCTTTGTGTTTTAACTGAGGTCTAAAACAAGACACAGCCTCATCAGAGGAATATCACCATGTAATAAGTTCAACTACTTGCTGCACTTCACTAAAATTCTGAGTTACTATTAGTTTACTTGTAGAGTATAATATTCATACTAAAGCAAATGATCTGGATACTTCACACACTCAATAGCTCCTGTTAGTTTCATATTATCTACATGTTAGTTAAGTAAAATAGTATTTTCATTTGAAATTATTATTATTTCTGTGAACAACTTGACATCTTAGTTTGAGTTTTGACTTTTTATTCCGCGTCTGATGTGAGTCACTGGAGTATGTGCATGTCTTCTTTTCTATGTGAATGTGGGTATTTTCAAAAATATGACATAATATGACATGTCCCTGGACATTTTCTGTTCACATTGTTTGTTGTGACACTTGCAGTCGTAGAGACTCGCCTGTGATGTTACTATCGTCTAAAATGCAGATGTCGTATTCCTAAACGATGCATATTTGACAACAAAGGTCTGTTAAATTCAATTTGCCAACAGTTAGTGTTTGGTGGAGCAAAATCTCATCTTGACACGTCTTCACTAGAGACTCATCCTGATCGTTTTAATTGAACTAAACACAGAAATGTAGTGAGAGGAAATAATTCTGACCTTTGCAGGGAGGGATAAGTAGCAGCTGTAAGAGATTTTTGCCCCTCAGCCTCCGTGAATATCAGTATCAATAGAGGATCGACACAGATGCGACTGTGATGACTAGAGTCATAACGTCACCTGATCTAAACACATAACTCCAGGAAACCACATACTCTTTAATGACCATATATATTAATGCATACTCTATGGTGAATGGTGTGTTGTGCACTTTTTTTTTTATAGACATCAATTAAGAGGCCTTTCACCAGATTTATTCCAAGAAAAAAATAAAATAAAATAAAATCAAAACATCACCCATTTGTCTTCTTGTTGAAAATGTCCTTTTTCATTACATTTGAAGAACAACAAGACCACCAGCACTCAGAACTCAACAAAACAAATAATTAACAGATGATTTTTGATTTTCTCCTCAGCACAAGCATCATTTATACATTTCAGATTAGTTTGGGTTTTTATCATATGTATATCTTAAAATACACATGTTTTTTTTCTTTCTTTAACCATCCCTGCTCTCTAAACATCAAACTTGGGATTGTTCAAAAATGGCAAAATGGAAAAAAAAAAAAAAAAAGAGCAAATAGGAATTTGTTTGTTTGTTTGTTTGTTTTTAAATACATTACATCAGTGAAATAACTATCACTGTAATAATGACAGACAATCAAATAACCTTTTGTTTTCAAATTATGATATTTACAGCAATTACAGTTTTTATTTATTTATTTTTTTGCCGCTTTAAACAATTTATGTCACAGGTGATTCTTACAACGACGTAACAGAACATGTTAAAGTCCTGCTGCTCTGATGACGGGAAATAAATCGGATTCACGTACTTCCTGTAAGAGCCGCAAATTTTCAGACCTGATCGTGACTGAATGTAGTCCTTGTCAACACATTAACATTAGATAAATAAAAATATTCCAAGTTATGTCCATTTTCTTTTCTTTTCTTTCTTTTTTTTTTTTTTTTTTAAGTTTGCAGCTTGGCCAGGAAGTAGAAAATGTTTGCTTGGCACATTTAGCCCTGATGTAAAAACAAAACTAAACAAAACATAAAAAGACAGATAACACACTCCGTATAGAAAACGGTCCTAGGTCTGGACTCTCAAACACTGAGAGAAGCAACCAGTCTGTTTGACTTTCTTCAATGGAAACATCATGATCTAACTCTTCAATGCCTCCGTGAATCCAAGACATATAGTAATAATTTAACAAGAGGCATAGGTATTTACATAGGAGTCTATGCAACGTCACAGAGGCAGACACTTCATATTGCACGTGAAAAAAAAAGGCAAGTACATATGAGACAGTGGTTTAAAAATGACAGAAATGGAGAAAACTACACGTGAGAGAAGATTGATTGAGAAAAAGAGAGGGAGAGAGAGAGAGTAGATCTTTAAAAACGTTATAGTAAAAAATATTCACTCCATGTATCAAACCAAAGCAGATCAAACCACACATTTCCCAGTTTAGGTATAATACATACATCAGTCCACTTTTGCTAACTAATTAACCTTCCTCTCTAATGTACCCTCATGAGACCCTTTCAAAAGAAAAAAAATAATATATTTAAATCCTATGATTGCAATATTTTTCCTTTCATCTAGCCTCACTAGCATTATCAGGGCTGCATAAAAGGGAAGATATTTAACAGAAATCTGTTGGATCTCTTGAGTTTTATGTTTTCTTCATCTCTGCCAACAGCGACTCATCTACCTCCAGTCCTCTGTCTCTTCCTCTCTCTCATCTACTCACCCACACGTCCATCCAACATCCACTCAACTTGTTCACTCTCACCCGTCCACACACTGACACTGCCTACATACTCTGGTGTCCATTACAGAAGTTTCTCTTTGCGCAACTGTTCTGTTTGTTATCATACCCTAACTCTGCAGCATTTCCATTTTAAAAACAAGGTAAGGTAAGGTTTGTAAACCAAGTATGGCATATTGTAACACAAAAACCCCCCCAACCGTCTCAAAAATGTCCAGTTTCCTACAAGGTGCAAACTTAACTCTTTAAGTTTCGAGACATTTCCTTTGGGGGTGTAGGAAATAGTGAACATTTGTTTTTGTTTGTTTTTTGTTTGTTTGTTTGTTTTTTCCTCGAAAGAGTCATTTTCTATGATATCCTTTTTTTTAAAAAACAATATTTGGGTGCACTGACAACAAACAAAAAAACCTGCTGTTGTGTCTGCTAAATATCCACTAGTGGTTCTATACATAACATAGAATAGAAAGAAGTGAAATGACATGACATCTGAGGTCTTCACACAGTTATTTCACAAATATACATCTTCTGAGCATGGTGATCATTCAGTCAACACACTGATACTCCAACTATGTCTATAACAAATATACAACATACATATTAAACAGATGCTTTATTTCAATTTTTCATATATTAAAAGCTCTAAGAAAGGCAGCAAAGATGCGCAATAAGGCAGATCCATATGACACACTCAATGACACACTCCATATAACACGCTCTACTCTGGCACATTTACACTAACAAATGAGATGGATCTTTTAAAGGGCTTCGGTTGCTCTCTAGCTAAAGTTGTTTAATGAGGACGTCATTAAACTACGAAATAAAAGAAAGTGTGAAAGAAAATGTGCAAGGGAGTCAAAATAAAAATAAAAAAACAAACAAACTATGAGCCGTTTGTTTTCGAGGTGTAAATATAATATTTGATGAAGCGGCATGCAATTAATATGCATTAATAAGACGCGTGTTGCCAACGTGTTATGACCGAAGTGAGGTGTCGCTGTCGAGGAGCTGTATCTCTGTCATTGATAAAGTGATTGTCAAATTGTCCTTTTAAACAAACTTAAAAAAATAAAATAAGGAAAAGTGAAATATTATATTTAAACATAAGAAGAAAATCTCCCTTGTACAACTTCATCATGATCATAAATTAATTAACTATACTTCGAAGAGTTGAATGTTAAAAAAAACAAAACAAAACAAAACAAAAAAAATGGCTCTAAAAATGGACCGCATTAATTTCTTAGCCATGGAGAAATCAACACTGACTCAGATAAAAGGAATAATACATGAGGTGTCCATAGAGCATGCATTCATAAGCATCAGGTGAGGGAACATGGCAGCTGCTTGTGTGTGAACAAAGCTGAGCCATTTAAACCAATAGAAGCTAATATGAAACATTTTACAGAAAGTATAGCACTTCATCTCACTGTTACATGTTGAAGTAGTCTTTTTCCATAACAATGAAATATTTGTTGTTGTTTTTTTTTCTTTTCTCTGTGTGTCTAAACAGTATGTGCATGTACATACGTGTGTCAACGCGTGTGTTTTTACAATCTTAATCAGAATCAGTACTATATGAATGAACTTGTGGTTTAAAAACCTATTTTTCCAGTATAGTTGCTGAAAAAAACCATAAAGTCACCACCTTCTGCTTTCCTGAACTGGAGACACAAGCAACATGTAGCATCTAATCACTGAACCGGCTCAGATGGATCCACTTGTTTCAAATCACTTGTGTGATTCAACTGGTTTGAAACGTTGTCCTGTCCATACTGCATGGCCTGCTAAGCATCTAAGTGATTGACAGCAGAGAGACCCCTCTCTCTTAGGTCACGGTAAAAAGGTATCTTCGGCCCTTTTTTCTTTTTTCTTTCTTTCTTTTTTTTTTTCTTTTTGGACCATAGGAAACTTCAGGAAACCGTCGGCAAACCGTCGCTGTCGTCACTGTCGTCACTGTCCCCTGCCTCCATCTGTGTCGTCAAGGCAACCGTTGAGGCAGTGGTCATCACTACCGAAAGCACCCTGCGACTGAAGCAGCTCGTACTCCTGGTCCAGGAAGTCTAAGCTGTTGTTGCTAGGCAACCCACGGATGGTGAACTTGTGGGACACTTTGGTCCACTGCTCCCGATTCGCCGCCACTCTCTCGTACAGCTCAGTGGCCCCAGGAAACAGTTCAGAGAGCAACCTGAGAGGACGGAGGACGGCACGTGAATTAAGATGCAGCTGCTTTTTACTGACAGACTTTGTAAACGAGGTATTTTCTTCAACTGCGTCATATGATGCTTTATTTTAAACAGATAACAGCTTGTTTGAACATAAGCACAAGCTGGAAACACAACTTTAACATAAACTTAAAAAAAACAACATCTGCTTATTTACAGATAGTTAGTTTTCATTTGAGCTCATTTTCATCTAATGAGCATAAGTTCAATATTCAGCCTTATTTGATTTGTTTTCCTCTCCACAGAGCCCCCGAGGGAAATATCTGAATCTTTTGCTACTAAATGCATCACATCATGTACTGCAGCTGGTTTCTTATTGAGCCTGTTTATTGTGAGGTAGAAAAAGTGAACCACATCATATTGAAGCTGCCGAAATAAAAAAAAAAAAAAAAGATATAAAGCACATTTGAATTCAGTTCAGTTCATCATATTTCTGTCTCAGTGGTCAATATTTGTAATGTTTAAAGCAAAGTCTACACAAACGCTCAGACGAATCAATACACGGCTGAATCAATCAATCAGGAGGATGAAGGATCGATACGTACTTGTAGATGGGCATGGCGATATGTTCCATGAAGCTAATCTGCAGCTCTGGGATGTATGCTTTTTCTCTGTCCATCATTTCACTGGGCCTGTTCCCCATGGCTTTTTCCTGTTTACACACAAAGAAGAGAGAAACATGAGTAATGAGCTCACCATTGTGTAATACTGCATGTTCAGCCACTTGCTAAATAATTTCACATGTCATTTAACATCCACGGTGCACTGACACATACCAAATCTCCTTGAGAGAAGAACTCTTTATAAATCAGCTCCTGTGGACACAGAAGAGGAAGATAAACGTTCATATTGTGACACTGATTGTGTTGCAGCTTCAGTCTATGTAACGACAAATCAAATTGACTCTAAAGTTTATTATCTTAATGAATGAGGCATAAATCTCACTTTACGTTTTCATTTAACTTTGAAATGAGCATTAACCAACGTGTTACATAACAACACACAATACTATAATACATTACTAATGTGAGTGTGGGTTTCTCTTTGGCTGAATCACAAAATCGCCATAATCTAAGACTAAATGCTTTTCCCACAATATTACATTTTCCTTCTTGATCCTCACACATTTTCTGATGAGTGAATAAATAACGCACCATCTGAGACACAACAAACTACAAGAACTACAGTTGAATTGCTGTAGGTGTTTGGTATTTGAAGATTTAGGGTGATGGATTTAGGACAAATGTCACATTGTTTGTAGTTAAAAAGGGGGCAGATCGAGATTAAACATAATCCTAAAATAGAGTGCAGTTTCACCCAGAAAACCCACAACATGTCATATAGATTTAAGTATTGTTTTCTATTGTGTGGCTTTGCATCTTATTATCCTCATTGTCCCAGAAATTAGTCAGTTTACAGCCCAATTTTACCGTGCAGTTGTAGAGTATGAAGCTTCAGCCCTGTAACCACAACTGTTTTAAATGTTTAAAGTGATTATTAATACTACTAGTACCACCTTGTAGCACACTAATTGATGTAATCATCAAAAGCCTCATTCCTCTCTACTTTTCTGTGGGCTGAGTCATTCATATATATATTCATAACATAGTTATTTTATATTCCCTGATGTTTTACTCTAAATTATCAGTGTCAGTGTTTAAAAAAAAAAAAAAACAAAAAGCTGAATAACAGGAAAACATAGTATAGATAAGGAAAAAAGATCCTGCTGAAACAGACAGACTTTAATCCCCCACCACTAACTGGATGGCCCGGGGTTATTTTGATACAACAGCTACACAAGTCTAAGTGTAACGTTGTTGATATTTGCTGGTTAATCCTGCACCATATTTACAGTAGAGCAAAGATATGAAGAACAGACACAGGTATGGACTGATACTAACAGCAATCTTGCGCGTGGTTTTCCAGCCCTTGGTTTGATCCGACAGGTCACATGACGTCATCAACAGGCACAGCAGCATGGAGCGATGAGTGGAGCTTTTTGGATTATATCCATCTGGTAAACACACATAGAAAATGACTCTTTAGAGAGTTAAGCTTCATTTACGTGGTTATGCAAAACTTAATGCTTTTTAGTGTTTTGTAATCAAAATGCCACAGTTGAGGACATTTTGTGTGTTTTATAAGAGGAAGAAATCATATTTAAATGGCACCTTGACACTGAGTTTTTTTTTTCCTTTTTCTTTTTCTTTTTCTTCCGTGTTTGGTTCAGTCGTTTTAGTTCATGATTGACAAGTGACACGCGGCAGTGGCAGGAAGTTGCAAACTCATTTAGCAGGTTTTAATGTCCTTGAATTGCTTTAACAGCTCAAAATTGATTCCTCTGAGGAACTTCCACTCAGAATAACTTATAATTGGTTGCATTCAGCCGTAACAAACCACTGGTCAGGAGGTTACAGCCAATTATATTACATAAGAGCTCAGCAAGCAACTGCCTCGTCAAAAGGGTAAATAGACCAATGAAACTACAAGATTTTAAAAAATTTCAGTGATGAATATTACAAATTTGACCTCTGAACTTTGCAAAATGTGATACACCATGTAAATTAATGTATGGTCAGTATGTGGCTCCTGTGCTGTACTGCAGAGGAAATGTATGTAAACGATTTGGTTTTACTTGATATTCATCAGAAATGAAGAAAAAGACGCATATTCCTAAAATTAAATCATCTAATGCTTTAGATATCGTCCATTCTGTGTTTTTTCTTGTCAAATAAACCTTTTTAAATCTAAGGAAAAAGTAAAATTTGGTTTAGTGTCGACGTTTTGCTACAAGCTACTGAAGAAAAAGCCTCCTTTCGCTGTTTGGGAGTCGTGAGGAATAAACAGTAGAGAAAAGTAGAGATGTGGTTGTGAATACTGAACTACTGCAACGTACCATCAGCCATCTTCTGCAAGTCCTTGAAAATTCGAAGGTGGTGAGCCAGGTCTGTCGCCAGAATGATGTCTCTCATCAAATCCAGCATGCGCTGGTAATCCTGCAAAACATCAAAAATAACTTTAACACAGTGTTAACAGAATAGAGAGAGAGAGAAATGGAAACATTTTGTAATATGTAAATATCATATATATTTTTTTAATTTTACCTTCCTGGAGAACTTCTCAAAGATGTTGCAGCCGTGAGTGTTGAGGATGGCGATGGCCTGGGCGAAGTGATGTCTCTGTTGTGGAAAAAAATAAAGAAAATGGTTTCTTCAAAAGTAATGTTGAGTCATGTTCTTTTGCAATAAGCAAAAGCAATTATATATAATATACTATACGTGCCTCCCACTGTTACAGAGAATATGAGTGTGATTTTATTTTGACCACTAGATGTCGCACTACAACTCCACAACATCAGTGACTATGAGACGCAAAAGTTTAAACAACTATAGAGAAAAAAACAGTAAAACCAAAAAGGCAGTTATATTTTTTCCAGTTCATATACAAAGTGTGATATATGCAGGCAAAGTATCTACAGACACAAACATCCCATGTTGTTTGAAAACAGTGGTAAAGCTTCGATTGATGAGGTTTGTTTGTCAGATCTCACACATCCTTATGATGCAGCGTATGTGACTGTGAGTTTACCTCCATCACAGAGCCCTCGGAGCTGTAGAGAGCAGCCAGCACAGATTGCTGAAAATAGAAACAGACACACAAATGAAACACAATCCTTTTAGCGTACACATGTATTGATTTAAATGAAAAACACACTGGCTTCTAATCAACTGTGCTTGTCAGCTCGAGTTTTGACAAAAAAAAATAAAAAAAAAAAAAAAATCACAAGTGAATCTGATAAAATACTGAGACACCTTTGTTGCATGAAGATAGTGGAGTCATTCAGGTACTGGCGGGTTATGCATGATTAGAGTGGAACAGAGCGACATGGTCCTAATCACAGTGACAACTAGTGTCTCATTGAAGCTCATTCACATCTGCCGAGATACAACCACAACTACACACTCTGATATTACACAACAACACGTAGAGCCGGGACCTTTTTAACATGCATCATGCTGAGCTTATGTCAGTTTTCCTCTACATTATCAAGAAGATTAATGTTATTATTCTGTGTGTTTTCACTTCTTATCACTACTGCTGCCTACGAGTAAAGCATAAACATAGTTTGCACTCTCACCGAGGCGACTTGGAAAGAATTGTTGGTGCCACGGTGGTCCAGGTCATGGCACATACAGGAGACAAAGAGAGCTAAAATCTCTATATCCCTAAAGAGAGAAGACAGTGGGATCATTTTTTAACGATGAAAGTGACTCTGAAATGACGCTGATGTTGATGAGAGTAGTAGTTTACTTACTCGAGGTAGTTGGACAGCCCTAGGTTTTTGTAGAGCAGGTAGCAGAAATGTGAGACGGAGAACGCGTGCATCCAGTTGTGGTAGGGAGGATCTCTGTAGCCTTTCTTCACCATCAGACAGAACCTGACAACACGACAGCTCGTTTAATTAAAGTCCTGTGGTCGACTAAGCTGCTATATTTTCCCATCTCTCAAGTTAAAAACAGGAAAACTTTACGTGGCAGTGAGTTTCTGCTTCACCAGCTAATTCTGACCCAAATTTTTGTTAATTTCATCTCGAGAGAGTTTCGCTCTACATCGCTCTCATCCATCTCTCTAAGGTAATGTTGACTGACAAGATCAATAAAAAACAAGAATATTCAGCCAAATTTTAAGAAAAGTGAAACTACAGTTGAATATAAAATCAGTATATGAACCTGGCGAGAGTGTGCATGTCAATCTTGTAGGTGTTGATGAATCCCATGTCTTCAAACATGCTGAGGACGCACTGCAGAAACACAACAACAGAAACAACAGTTACATCACTTCTCTTTGTGTTTCTAAATCATCCTCATCCTCCTGTCTGTAATCTCTCCACATCTCTCTCTCTTTTTTTTTCTCCCCCACATTCCCTTTCAACCTCTGGTCCTCACCATGGGTGTGGTGTCGTCGGGCAGAGATCGAGGCGTGTACGTGAACTCAGCGAAGCACGGGTGGATCTCTTTCACAGGGTCGATTCCCGTCACCAGCAGCTTAGTCACCTCTTCCTCTGAAACCTGCAACATACACATACTGAATCATATTGGATGAATAATACTGACCATGACAGAAAGCACAACGTGTCGCTGTGCTGGAGTCAGTGAGTGTTTTGACACACGTTGAGATGATTTTACCTTCATGTGGTACATCATCATCTCATTGGCCAAGTGGGACCTGAACTGAGCTTCATGGACCCTCTTGTAGAGCAGAGACTAAAGAGGGAAACACAAATCTACAGTTTAGTATAATTTTTTGAATCGAAATGTTTATTAAACCTTCTAACAGATTACAAGAACAACATTTTATTTTATCTTTCTTAGGCGTCAAATATGACACAATTGGCAATTAAGGATTAAGTATTTACACAGATACCAAGCTACAATATAATATAGTAGAAGAAGAAACTTTTTTCCAAGTTTGTGGAAAGACTTAAAAAACAAGAGCAAAGATTTTGTTAAGTTTTAATCAGACAATCGCTGGACATAAACATAAAATCTCCTTCTATAATGGACTTTCATATTAACCCACTGGACATATGCAGGTGCGTGTGTGTGTCTTTTCAACACTTGAGTGAATTTCTTTTTTGAGTCCTCGGTGCACTGAGCGCCACGCTGCTCTGTGAGCTTTGATAAATAATAAATAATGTGGTCACATTTCTGTGATGTCTCAGACGGAAGTTATTTTTCCAATCAAACAACCTCAGAGTAACTATGTGACTAAGCTACAAGAGCTACTTGATGAACTGTTTCTGTTTCTGTTTCTGTTTGGAGTCAGTCTCCATTACAGTATCAGTATTTTTTTCTTATGTGAAAACAGTTGTAAACATGCAATTATCAATTAAAAACCAAAAAGCCAAAAAACTAGAACAGTCAGGTATTGATTTCATTCATTTTTAAATCCTTTAAATTACTAAAATTCAATGCAGGAGCGCCCGAGGGCGTTGTTAGAGGAAGGAGAAATCAATCCTGTTTCACAGAGCGAGTCAATTTTAATCAATGTTTCCACTGTGTTTTGGTGAGAGTTGAAATTAGCTGCAATAAAGTGGGATGTCATGGTGTTATTGTTGCATTTTGGAAAAAAAAACAAACCTAAATTACAGCAAATTTAAACTAATGTATGTATCTCAGTGGATATTTAGAAACCGTCCTATTAAACATCACAATCTTTTAAAATCTGTAACAGCTCTGGGAGACGTGTGACTGCGTCGTCCTCTCTCTCCTTTTAATCACCGTCATTATCATGACAAACATTATTGTTTTTGTGATTTACAGACAGTAGTTTTGGCCTCAGTGTGTGTTAATGGGTTGGCAGCAGTCACACAATTCCCATGAACTGCACCACGAAGCCACTCAGACCATCTCAGACCCAATCTCTGTAAATTTCCCCCGAGACTTTGCTCCACACACTTTTGTCTGAGCTTTGACTGAGCATTTTGCTCCCGCTGAACTGATCCTGTTTTGCCAGATGAGATCGATCTTTTTTTTTTTTTTTTTACAGCAGCAGTATTAACACCAGATCTACCACTCTCTCACTGCTTTTTAGGGAGTGAGAGACTCCCGGTGATGGATTCACTGTAAGTGCTCTCTTTTATTCATCTCTGTGCAGTTAGATTAAGTTAATGATCATAAAGCTTCACAGAGGCGGCAGAAATGACATTATTATACATTACATTCGTTTTTTTTCTTTTTAGCTGTATTTAAAATCAAGCTGAGTTAATGACCTTGGGTTATTTACAATGAACCATTGTGTACGATGACAAATTGTGCATTAATTCCCTTTTAATGTTTCATACATTTCTGCTCAACTGGATAATAAGAAGAACTGACAGAAGTTTCTGTGTAGTTTATTTATTTTGTGCTTAATATACTCGGTTTAAAGACTGACATGCTGACAGTATTGAATAAATTTACAACTAATAATTTAATGCTTCACCCTGATCAGCACGGACAAGACAAGAGACTTACATGAGCGATGCTGATACCACAGTAGATGGAGAAAGCAGTGGCCAGATCTTCATCGAAGCGGTTGAACCACGGCCCGTTCATTTTATTCACCAACTCAGCCACACCGATCACCTCTTGAGAAATAAGTCACAGAAGGACAGATAGAGAAATGGAAATGTGAGAAGAGGAAGGTCAGACGTCGAGAGGAAGCGTGAATTGAGAAGACGATTCGAAGGTTGAAGGAGAAAAGAAAATGAGGCGCATGATGCAAAAGAGTCCAGGACAGACCAGAACATTATTTCCCACTGGACCTGAAGTTAACTACACACGAGAACATCTGAATTTCATCTCTTTATCTGTGCTTAAGACAGTTTTCAGTAAGGAGACAGATCACACAGGATCTAAAATTTCTCTCCTCGGATATGGCAAGAAGTAAAAAGTACCAAAGGCTGAATTTTCTGTAATTTGGAAGACATTGAAGAAACAGCAGCAGCAGCCTCTCCAAAGTGCATAAAGTGCACTTTGGAGAGGCTGCCGTCATTTAGGCAAAAAGATGTGATGTAACTATTGAGCTATTCTGAGAGAAGCGTCGTCGTAGAAACAAGGAGAAGGTCGAGGACAATAGAGCAACATCTACCTTTAATATAATAAAACTAAACACTGCTGCATTATTAGCACTTTATTAAACTCCACATGGGCGACTGGGCTCCTCATTTAACAAATAAAATTTGTTGAACATAAGAAAATATAATATCTGTTAATTGTTTTTTGTCTCAAGCATCAAACTGCTGAAACAGCCACACAACACTGTCTGAATGTGTGATATTTTAATAACAATAATAATAATAATAACAATTTTTTTTTTTAAATGCCATAAATATTTGAATCACAACCTTCAGTTTCTACCAAGGCCATTTATTTTAACAGTTGATTCTTGTTTAAAATAATTAAGAAAAGCAATGTTTTGGCAGCATGTTGTCTTTGGTGGATATTAAAAAATTAAATATGCTTGAGGGAAGACTGTGTGTGTGTTTTATAATTATTGTTACCGTTGTTTTCATCTTTGATGGGGAAACAGAGAATGTTGCGAGTCTTGAAGCCGGTGCTGTCGTCGACGCCTCGGTAGAAGAGAGGATGTGAGTAGGCGTCCTTGATGTTTAGGATCTGACCGGTGGTCGCCACGTGGCCCGCGATCCCCTGATCTGCTGGGATACGAAACTCTTTCTGCACTCACACACACACACACACACACACACACACACACACACACACACACACACACCATTAAGGGACATCATTTTTTAACATCTGTGCTTTTAATCTTTACATTCTTTTATTAATTCTAGATTAAATTATCATTTAAACTGTTTTTATTTCTCTCTTTTTTTATTATTATTCTGAACTCTGATGCAAATTAGCAATATAGTTAACTCTGGTACAGGATTTGTACTGTAAATGGCCCCTGTTAATGAACTAATAAACTATTTCAATTTGTAAATTGAAATAGTTTCCTATTTAAAGTTGCCTTTGTGTATGAAATGCCTTTTCTTTGTTGGTTAATAAAAGAAACAGAGAGGAAGTGTGTGGAGAGATCAGAAAGGATGACTGGTGGCTTCAGTGTTTCCGGTATTGATGTATCAGGACAGGGACCTTTACTACTGATTATTGCTACTCACTAGTTTCTCCTATGAACTTTCTAACAAAGGTAGTTACATGATATACATCAGGAACCATCATATCGTCAAAGAAAAGAAGAAAAAAAGAAACTGTACCTCCTCGTCACTGACCACGCCTCCATCAAACACCTTCGCCACCAGCTCATGACTGAGACGGTCGAGCAGAAACACTGAACAGCTGGAGAAACAAAAGAGCGACGGAGTCAGAGGAGGCGAAGCTGAACGGAGCAAAGATGAGAATATGAAAGTTTCATCTCATTTCATCTCAGGTCATTTCGTAACTTTTATTAAATGAGGCAAATCGGTTAAGAATAAATTGCAGAGATAGCCTTTACAAATGGAGAGTCATGTACACCCCACACACACGTACACATGCATACACACACACACACACACACACACACACACACACATCTCTTTGAAGATGAATCAGAGGGCTTACATCTCTGCACCACTGAGGTTCCTGGCCTCCACTATAATTTCTTGTAACAGCACTGACACATCATCTGAAAAAAATTAGACAGGGAGGGAGAAAATGGGAGGGTGAGAGAGAGGAAATAAAAGGAAAAGAGAGGAAATTAAAAGGAAACAGTGATCGGTGGTGCTCAGATAGACAGAAACACAGATTACACCACAAGTACCGGAGGATCAGCTGTACAAGCTGATAAGAGCTTTTGTAATCAACGGTTCGGTACAGTCAGGCAGACAATTTGCCCTACCAGTAGATCAATTTTTATTTATATATTTATTTATTTATTTTTTTGTAGCTGCGATCATGATGAATCATCAGTGACTAGTGCTTACTGTTAGATAAGAATCTAAATGCCTCGGTGTAATTATAGGACAGAGAGGTGGAGCCATCATCTTTAATGCCCTTTTGATTTTATGGTTATGATCCTGGGTGTAATCACCTTTAGGGTCGGTAATATCTCATTCAATTACGTGCGCCATTTGTTTCATTAGGTGATCACTTAAATATCGTCCATTAACACAAACCATTTCTACAACATCCTTCCTTCACAGAGGGTGAAGGAGAGACTGACACGGGGAGAAAAACTTACCCAAGTGTGTAAAGAGATTCTTGGCCACTTGTAAGAGCGCCTATGTGGAGAAACAGTGGACATGAAAAGCTCTTTAAAAGGCAACTTCATGTATATTTATGTATGCATATAGTGTGTGTGTGTGTGTGTGTGTGTGTGTGAGAGGCAACGTGCAGTACCTGGCACTCCACTTTGAGTTTCTGTTCTTTCTGGAAGGCCAAAGTTGAAGTGAGGACCGTTGAAGTGTAGCAGAAACAGTGCTGAATGGCGTGTTCATCTGCCTCCGTGTGTCTGTGGAGAACATAGACACACATGATCATATGGTGAATCTGCTGACAGACAGATCTAACAGACTGCTGTGGGACTTTAGAGCCATTATTATCAAATACCAGCCATACACTTGTGTGCCATCTTGTGTTGCTATAAATACATTTCTAAAAAAGCCATTTAACGGGGGAATGGACTAATAGATTAACCATTTTAAAACCAAAACAATCATTCTGTATGTGAATAGATTAGTAGATCAAACAAAAACAAAACAAAGCTGAATAATTATCAATGAAGAACACAACTATGTCAGAATGAATTTAGACAAAGTTGCTGTCACGCTGTGTGTATAAATGACTGGAAACTGAGGAAATTTTAATTTCCTGCAGGTGGTGAATACAGCTGTCAATAGCATGAAGCAGACTAATGAAGACCGATGAATAAAATGATCTGCAGTGACCTCAGTGATGGTGGTAATTGCCTGCAGTTGCATCTCTCTGCCTACAGAGGGCAATGGTACATTATTGCCTTGATATCAAGGGGGGAGGTGGGGGTGAGGGCAGTGTAAACTTCTACAGATTTCTCGCCTCGAGCTCAGATTCCCAGGAATCCTAGCAGAAGGTGGCAGGAAATGTATTGAGCTTGGAAAAGGCCTGAGGAGCACGTTTGAGAGAAATTAAGTGCACTCTCCCACAAGTGGTACAAATCTTTTATCGCTGACATTCAGGAGACTTACATAGATCAATGGACTTCAGTCTGTGCTCTGACAATAGAAAATAGTCATGGTCATTTCTGCGGCCAAAATGAAAACCAGCAGGAGTCCATTTTCAAAGCCCAGATTCACAAAACGCTTTTCAACAAAGAAAACAGTATTTATAAAACTGACTGTCTGAAAGAATGTGAGTGCTCTGTTTGGTCTTTTGTGACTTGATCTGTGCATAAAACAAGCTATAAATGTTTGTGATGGTGTGTGTTGTGTGTGTGTGTGTGTGTGTGTGTGTGTGTGTGTGGTCTGCTCATCTGCCAGCAACCAAAGCTGACTTATAGACCTGTTACTGCTGTCAAGTTTTCACCTGTGTCCTTGGTTAATAAAATAAATTAGACTATTTTAGAGTCTGGCTGAGAGAAGTTCCAGCAAAGTCTGCCAATGAATATTTAATCAATATGATACGGGGGCATGTTTTTAAGATGTATGTATCTTCTTCTAAAACCTGGATGACTGAGCTCAAAGCATAGAATAGATTTCTAACATTTTATGCACAGTAGCGAACATAATCCTGCTACTGTTACTATGGTAATGAGATGCAAGCTCGGTCATCAGTGCCACTGGCAGAGGGAGAAATTATAGGACATTATCCCCTCTCATCCATCTTAGTCTTCAGAGAGAGAGAGAGAGAGAGCATGTGGAGGAGAGGGAAGGATTGTATGTGTGAGTGTGTGTGTAAAGTGTGTTTAAAGGAAGAAAAATGATAAAATTTGCTAATCCTCCAGCACTTAACCACAAGTAGAGACATATGTTCCTTGACAGGGATGATAGATAGATAGATAGATAGATAGATAGATAGATAGATAGATAGATAGATAGATAGATAGATAGATAGATAGATAGATAGATAGATAGATAGATAGATAGATAGATAGATAGATAGATAGATAGATAGATAGATAGATAGATAGATAGATAGATAGATAGATAGATAGATAGATAGATAGATAGATAGATGACATGCAAAAAAATAACATAACACCAAATAATTTGTTTCAAGCTGTTTCTTAAACAAGCACTGACACACAGCTGGGGTGTGTTTTTACCGATATAGATAGCAGCATAGCCCCAGGCATTTTCACTCACACACACATACACACACACACACACACACACACACACACACACACACACACACACACACACACACACACGCACACGCACACACATAAATAAATAAATGCCAAGACATGGTGCCGAACCAGGCAGCCAAACCACCCGCTGCTGTTAGACTCATGACCTGACTCTAGATCCTCACACAGCCATCTGCATGGTCTCTCTCTCTCTCTCTCACACACACATACAGACACATGCATAGACACACAGACACACACAGACACACACACACACACACACACACTTCAGCTGAAGTGAGGTATCCATGCAGCACACTCTACTGGCTAGCGGCAGAGTTCAGTAAAAACCACAGCACACATCCCAATATTATTCTAAGCCACTGTCACATAAATCTATACATCTACCATGAGTCAGCGCTTCAGGATTTAGGGAAAAAGCCAAATCATCTTCAGACTGACAATCCAGAATTTCAAATGTGCTTTGCTGAATAAGCAGCAGTGATGGAGCTGCAGCGATTTCTGAACAGCTACATGGTTTAAAAACAGGATTTCAAACCCTGAACTCTGCTGCTCTGCTTCATAAGATTTAGTGTGACCTTTCTAAAAAACAGCTCACAATCAGAATGAAGAATAGCTCAAAGTACGAACACAGTCTTTCACATACATACCTCTGACCACCTTGTTTGTTGAAGGCGCAAGCTAGTGCCACCACCTGACTAGTGGCTCTGCTGACCACTGGGACACAGAGCATGGAGGAGATCTCACAACCCAACATACTGGACATCTGCCTACGCTCCTCCTGAGAGAAAAACACGTTCAGACAGATTAGATTAGATTAGATGGATGGATGGATGGATGGATAGATAGATAGATAGATAGATAGACAGACAGACAGACAGACATACAGACAGACAGACAGACAGACAGACAGACAGATGTGTTCTTACAGCACTGATGTCCTGAAGAGTAATTGACTTCTTCTTCTCAACGACCTGACCAAAACGTCCGAACATTAGCTGAACAGATGAGTGAAAGAAAGGGAGATAAAGACACAGTGAACAAAAAGGAAGAGAGGCAAGAGGGTAAAAAAAAAAAATTCTGTCATGAAGGCGAGAGACAGAATGAAAGCAGAATTGTTGCAAGACTCCCCAGAGAGTTTTTATCGAGGTGAAATATATAAATAAATGTTGTTTATTCTGAGGGAAGTCTATTACCTCCCTTGTTAAATTAGCACAAATAGTCCATCAAGTGTATATTTTTTTATGTCGTAATATCTCTCTACATCTTCTATTATCAGTATTTCACACATCATTTAGCCCAGTCTATTGCCTCTATAATGTAAAGCCTGTTAAAATTGCTACGTCTGCACCGTAACCGGGGATATGAGACTTAAAGCGACCCAAAGGATATGATTACTTCCCCTGCCCAGATTTCTTAATTATAACCACTGGCAGGGATTATAAAAGATTACATACGGGAGGTTCATTCTATCGTGTCAAAGAAACCTACGGGACGGGTTACAGCACTTACACTGAAAGTATGCTTGTTAAAAACTTTAGCAAAACTCTTTGAATATACATTAGCATACTAGAGCAGCTCAACAGCACAAGTGACTGAATGAGCAACGTGGAAATAAATATAATGAGAAAATTACTTTACTATATTTAATAATTATAGATTTTTTTTTTTTGACTTACCGGGAAACTGATCTCTTCTTCCAGGACTTTGTCTCCAACTACCTGAAGGTCACAAAGGTCACGTGTTATTCGAATAATGCGTGTGAGATGTGGGAGAGAGAGGGAAAACAAACAAACATAGTGTGATGCATCTGATGCATCTGTGTGTTGTTTTTTTTGTGTCATATTATACAACGAGACAAGTCATACCTGGCAGAACAGCTGGTGGTTGTCTTCGGACACCAGGAGCAGACAACAGCACTGCGATTGAGTCTGTTGCTGCAGCTGCAGGAGAACACAAACACGAACACATCAACTCTCACGTATAATCAGAAAAATCTCTCGTAGTTGTCGCAGCCTCAGATTGTTTTTCTTAAAACCCTCAATTTAAGATACTGTGGAGCCTGAGGGTGAAGATTAGATTAGAAATTGGACCCCAGTGGACAGTGGAGGAGAAAATGATCTTGGTAATCTTACAGCAGCATCAAATTGAGAATTAAGACTTTATAAATGTTATACATGTTCCTGAAATTCACAAAACTGGACTGATTTTTTATACTGATTCATACATATTAATAAAATACAACTAAAGTAACCACATGTGCATTTCTACGTGACTGTAAACAACATAAAATACATTATTATTCTGTTTAGCATAAGATCAAGGCTTTGCTTTGAATCAGAAATCTCCAAATCCCTCCACAAACAAGATAAATTATCTGTGTTTATAAATGAAGGGGTGTCTATGCACTGTACACCTCTCTGGCTGTGTTCTTGCAAGACCTGCAGAGTTGGAACTAATATCCGGCTGCTGGATGTGATGAAAAACAATTCATTCACATTCATAGCCTGAAATACACTCTGAGATACAGACTGACACAAACACTGCAGCATACATGAGCATACATACATACAAACGCACCCACACTGTCCTATGTAAGAGGAGTGATTCCTCATCCTTTATATTCTTCTCTGTAATCCACAAAGCTGGATGCAGAACAACTGAGACAGGAATAAACACCAGCTACTGCCAACACGCTCGCCTCACAGTCACACATGCAAGTGTGCATGTAGTCACATAAGAATGCAGCACAAACACACACATAAAGCATATTGCTGCCCCCACGAAAAGTAATAAACCCAAATACTGTTAATCCCATAAGAGCCACCCCGAGCTCTTCCCACCAAACTAACAATTCTTCAGAAGCAACAATCTCCTGCTCCTTTTCCTCCCCTCCTCACTCCTTTTTACATCTGTGACAACAAACAGGCGAAACAAATCGTGTCATATTCAAAATACATATTAAAGCCCCTGCAGCCTTTGCACCACCGCGAACCTCTCCCATGCTACAAACGCAGGATGAAACACAACAAATGGGTCTGGATGCATCAAAGCCTGACGTGTACATGCACGCTGCGACGCTGCAGCGCCGCTGTTTGACCATTTAAGAGCTGTTACAGTTAATAATAATAATAACAATAATTATAAAAACACATTGGTTTAAACTTGTCTTCACCCTTTTTTATTTGTTTCAGTTGTAATTTGTAATTTAGTTGTAAAAGTAAATTAGTTCATCACAAAAAAATGTGATAAAGAGCTGATGATTATTCACTAGACTCTCTTTAGTAAGTAATTATTAATTGAAAAAAAAAAATTAACAGTTCAAGCCCAAACTTGTTAAGATGCAAATGGTATTTGTCAAATTCAACTTTCATGTTATTTTTCACATTATCAGTGATTATAATTAAGAGCCTTGTCTTTTTGTTCAGTAAACAAAAGAATTTAAAGTAAATATACTTCATATCTGGTAAAAGAAAAAACTCAAAAGTTCAAAGCCCTTTCTGCTCAGTAGTACGAAAAAAAGAATCACAAGTGTGTGCAGACATCAATTACGCTTCTCTGAAGCTGTGATGGACTGAGGCTTTGTGTCTCTGATGCAGTGTAACCTTCAACTCTCCCCTCCTCTCTCTTGGTTTGTACCCCCCCACCTCACCTCACCGCCCTCTATCTCATGTTTTCTTTATCTGTGAATAATTTTATACATTTAAATTGTTGTCAGGTTTCTGCACATACTGCATCTGAAGCCTGATATTATCTCTCCCTCTCATCCATAGGTTTTTTTCTTCACTGCAATCAATCCACACTTTTCTCTCCTGCTTCCTCCTCCTTGTTACAAAGAGTATATCATATACATACAGAGGGAGGTGAACACGCTGATTGTGTAAGTAACTGTGTGATAAAAACCTTGTGGTATAGTTGCTGACAGGAAGAGGGGAAGGATTTCATGTTCGGCATGTACTATGCATCTTTAACTGTGTGTACGTGGGAGCGTATGAATGATCTCAGCTACTTACATAATTGATGACTTTGAGCTGCAGAGAGGCTGCATCAAGGTCATAGAGCTCACCTGAAAGAGAGAAGGGAGAGGAAGAGAGAGAGAGAGAGAAAGAGTGATGGGAGTAAAAAACCAGAGAGGAGCAACGGCAGATTGGCGTTAAGGAAGGATGGGAATGCAGAACATGTACGCCAGTGGACAGAAAGCAATCCGGGGAGGGATGCAATGAGACAGCTAGGTCGTGAAAGGGTGAATGGGAACCAGCTAACAGAGGGACTAATAATGAAGACAAGACATGGGATGTAGGGATGCCTGGACTGCAGATGAAGACAGAAAGAGAAAGCTGGACAAAGAAGCAGAAAAGGCGAAGGGGCATCTGGTAAAAACTGAGGAGACTAAAAGGAAACTCATATTTGTTGACAATTACCAGAGAGTAAACAATGCAGATGCACGTTTACGTGCACAGGAACGCTATTAGCAAGTCCACTTCCATTATGCATGAGATTTTAAACAATGTTTTCACAAAGCATTTTGTTTTCACACAGTAGCTGTCACACACTGCTTGTGCCAATGACAGAGTCCATCTAAATTCATAGAGCTTTTTATCCAGAAGGGCTTACTCTATTAACACAGCTCACCTCTCATATTCCAGCTTGTGTGTGTGTGTGAGAGAGAGAAATAAATTATTTTTGCCTTAGAGGCTTGTGCATGTGTGTGTATACAATATAAATGTGTGTGTGTGCAGACATTACCACAGAGTTGCAGGATGTTGCGGTCCAGCTCGCAGTAGTCCTGCTCTGAGACGTTGAGGTGCAGCAGTGCATTGTGGGACTGTATGGGTGAGGGACTGAGGGGAGGCCTCTGGTAGGACGCCTGGACAGTCTGGACTCGCACACACGCCACAGAGGCCTGCAAAAAACAACACAAAAAACACAAAGAGACGCACGGATGAGATCAAAGACTAAACATTGTTTACTTCCTTTTTTATTTTCATTCTTCCGGGCAAAACATGTGAGAGGTGGAAAAGCAACACGTAAACAAGTAAACATCACTAGTTTCACACCGGAAACCCCACTGAGTTTGTATCATCACAAAACACACTTGTTCAATCACTAAAAAGGACAATGACTGACTGAGGAAGAAGATGGTGTTACATGGAGGACATGGATTGAGACGTAAGCCTTAGAGAATTATTAGAGCTTATCTCCTAGTTGTTTAATAAAAAATAGAAAAATTTGCAACTTTACAAGCAGTTCAGACTTTATTCGTCCTTGAGGGGGAAACTAGTTTTGCAGTAAAGCTTCTCATCACTTCAAAACGAAGCCACAAAGTGATTTAATCATAAACGACAACAGACTCACACATGTTCATATGTTTTGTAATTTACACTAGCTGCTTATTCCCGGTTCATTATCACATGCATGACTGATTGTTTGGTGAATACAGGGGCAGCGTCAGCCAGATGGAAACAGCTTAAATGAAGAGACAAGAGGGTGCTTCTTATCACCCACTCAAGAGTCCATCTCTGGAAAAATGTATGTTTATTGGCTGTTGTTAACGTTCACATTATAAAACCAGCAGATGATGAAGAAGGCTAAGACATGTTCAATATCTCTATATCTGACTCTAGAGACCTTTGCTGTTTATATAACATTTTGTTTTCTACTTTTTTTGAGTTAAGGTGCTCCATCCCATAGAGGTCATCAGTGTGAATAGGTCTGTTTAGCTGACTGATAAAAAGGCTCTGCTTCTGTACAGGCTGCACTTTACCCGCATTGTAAAACAGCGTTATGCTGTTTTACAATGTGCTCTGTGCTCAAAGCTGTCGGTTAAATGAAGAGCAAACTCTTCAGCTGCTGAGTGAGTCAGCTCAAGTGTTGTATGGTTTCACATTTATGACCAAAACTGACAAGAGAAAAGAGATCTTACATGTTTTTCCAGCAAGTTAAGATGCAGTTCATCCTGATCAGAGAGTGGATTACAGCCCACCTGCAACACATAAAGAAACTTCAAAGCATGTTCATAAAAAACACACAACACAAACATACACGGCCACGTATGTAAACAAAGACTCACCAATACGACGGCGATGGCCTTGTCCTGTTCCTGGTGCAAGATGGGAATGACAACAGCTGGAAAAGAACAAGTAAGTGAGAAAGTGAGAAAGAAAGAAAAAACTTGATAATACATAATGTATCGAGTCTTATAAAAGACACTGGGTCCTTTTATCTCCATCTTTAATTTTCTGTTTGTATTGTCTTGCTCTTAATCTTATTTGTTCTTCCTCGGTGTTTTAATACTAATGGAAATATGCAGACGAAATAAACAAGACCAAATAATCTTGTACTCGCAGAACACTTTCTCTTCTTTTTTTTTCTTCGATTCTCATCTATGTAGGGACAAAATAAGTTTGATAATAGACAGCAGAGAAAACAACTAGTAGATTATTCCTGAAACTGTTTAATGGTATTGATCCACAATCAGCAGAATGTTTATATGACTATATATTTCAATATTATAATATAATATCTTTTAAATTGTTACTCTACTTTATTTGAGCTTGTCATCGAACTTTCGTTGCTTTTTTTTATTGCCCACACAGCTCCATACCTCTCCCTCGGCAATCATGGTCTCTTGTTCACTACTTCTCTCCCTACCTCACCTCGTTGGGTTTGTTTTTCCCTCCCACGTTCTCATGTCCCTCTGCTCCTCTGTAGGCAAAGGCGCACGCTCACGCATCCTCAAACAAACACACAAGCCTGCACACGCACACACACTCAGATGTTCATTTGTCTGTCCTTTATCATTGTTCACTGCACCCTTAAAACACACACACACAAACATAAAAACACACACCTCTTCTGTGTGCTGCTAACGGTGCTGCGAGGCAGATTCTGTACTTTTCTGGCAGTTCGGACGGAGGAAGGCCGGCACATTGACATCGTTTCAGCTGGTCTGCGATACTCCTACGGACAGACAGATACAAGTTGAGCTTGACTGCGGGTCTGAGACTGGCCATTACCTACAGCACATTAGTCAAAGTGAGGAATGGGGAGAGACAGACTGTCAGACACTGGGGAGACAAAGAGGAAGAGGGGATTTGGAAGACAATTGGAGCAAATGGAAAAACAATCACCAGCATTAGAAAAACAGACACGCTGTGTTCATTGACACTAACCAAAACAAAAAAAATGTATGAATAGTCCTATTATCCCAGGTGAAATTATATGAACTGAGTACAGTTTGTGTGTGTGTGTGTGTGTGTGGGTTGGCCAGGTGTGAAGCCAGGTGTGTGATCATCCAGGTCTGTGTGTGGGTGTGTGTGTGTTATATTTGATACAGAGAGCAGCTTTCTCATGCTAAAATATGAGACAGGCATTTGTTTATTCTGGATTGACTACCGCCAAGGACACGCACTGACACACACACACACACACACACACACACACACACACACACACACATATACATACACACACACAATACACCACATTTGTGTGGTAGCATCTCTTCACACTTCAATTAACACATGGGGCTGGTATGAATATGGAAATAATTGAAAAAAAAAGGAAAATAGTTCCATTCATATGATCAGGTAAATTTATGATCTATGAGCCTCACGTAGCAATGTAATGAACCCACAGCCAGCTACACACACACACACACACACACACACACACACACACACACACACACACGTTGATCACTGCAGCCAAATGTCTGCATGGTGCATTGATTTCTAAAAGTGTCCATTTATTTCAGCTCACTGAGGAATATAACATTTTAGTCCAAAAAAAAAAAAAAATTTTTTATTGTAGTTCACCACTGTGAAAAATACATTTGACCTTTGCTTGTTCTTTTGTTTATTCAACACACATTTCCTGCGTGATCATGAAGCCATTTTACACCACGGTTCGGTAGGAACAATACTGTTATTAATATTTTGTGTTATCTGTGCTCATGTGACAATAAACACATTAGATGATAGGACTGCAGCTGGACAGGAAACACCAGCGTGTGAGCAACAATATCTCAAACGGGATAACATATAGGTCAAAGCAGGAGTGTTTACGGTTTGTAATGTACAGTGTCGGTCAGTGGCAGGTCTGTGGCAACAGACATGGATATTGTGTAAGTATAGGGTGTGTAGTCATGATTAATTGATCTGAGTGATGGTCATAACTTCTAGTCGCTGTGTCAACACGCACTTTGACCTGCGTTTATTTTATTTAACTGCTGAACAATCTTTGAGAAACACAGCACTTCCTGAGGTTGTGGCTAATCCAGGATCATTATGTTTTTTTAGTCATATCATGTTTGTATTTGAGGGTTTTTTTCTTCAGATATACTGTAGCATTAGTGGTCTGGAAGTGAAAAACCTCTATGTGAACTTTTAAAGACGCACAGCTTGCAGAAAAAGTGTTTAAGTCAAACTCAGTGTGGCAGACTTTATGGTAGAGGTTACTCGCTTGGATGATCACCTACAAGATGAATGAATATATTTTGCAGATGTGAAACGAGGCTTAGCAGGTTGTGTTTTTGTAGTTAAATGAATATGAGACAAAAAAAAAAATACCGTCAACATGAGTAATTTATATCAAAATCAGACAGTTTTTGTTCTGTAGTTGTGGCCAATTACTGACTTGAAATATGTCTTGTGTCTCATCATCAATCATATCTAATCTGCCAATAATCTGTTTATTACGTAAAACGTGAAAAGCAGTTTAAATAAAACTAACCCACAGGTAAACGACAAAGAAACCTTGGGTTGTTTATTTTCCAACTGAAGTGAGTCTAACAATGTCTTGTTCAGCTCAACAAGTTTCATTAACCTTGTGAACAACCGAGAGCTTAGAGGGAAAAAAACAATCACAAAAGATGTCTTGGCTGAACTTGCTTGTGAAATTTGTGTGTCTGTGTTTATCTAGGTCTAGTTAATGGGCTTGTGTGTATTAGAAAGTGGGTTGGAATGAGGATTGTGGCCTTCTGCCTCAGATTGGTTCATTGTGTGTGATTCATTTGTGCTTGTTTGTTCATAGGTCTATGGCAAAGCCCTGATAACAGGCTTATATAAACAGGAGAAATGAAGGAAGAAAAAGTAACAAAGTGCCCTGTAGCTCTTTCAATATCCACCATTACCTCTAACCTGCATGCAGCCTTCACAAATCTATTTTCGATTGTGTGTGTGTGTTGTAAGCATGTGTCTACATAAGCATGTTTGCATGTAATCCCATGTTTGTGTGGAGCAATGAGGTGTTGGGCAAAAAAAATGGTCCTTGTCTGACAAACAGTTAGTTTCATCAATAATGTAGTGTTGATTTTTGCCAAGGCCTGAGCAGCACTTAATAGAGGAGAGGATCGCCGTGTCTCACTGAGGGACCCCGGGCACTGTCACCTCAGCTATTAGCCCTGCGACGTTTCCACGGGGACAGGGATTGAAGGTGAGAGATAAAGAGGAGCGTTGAAGAGGGGAAGTGGGGGTCGATGTGGAGGAGGTGGTGGAGGGGGGGGGGCACGCAGCGGGCTTAATGCTCTGTTGCTCTTTGGGGAGAGTATGGAAAAGAAAAATGACAGACTGATGCCGTGAGGTGGTGAAATAGCAGATGACAAGGCAGAGAAGGAGGTTGTCACAGAGACAGCGGGGGATACGGAGGGGAAGAAAAAAAATGAGATAAAGAGAGAGTTTTAATTAGAAAGTGACAGAGATGGGGAGATGAGAGAAGAAAATATGAGAACGGATAAAAGAAACAGAGAGTGAGAGTGATTTTGTGCTTAGAGGCTCATATTCATTCAGGTGACACCTGCTTTTCACACAGAGAAAACAACCGTCTGTTGTTTCCCTTCTTCATTTCACCCATGTTGTATTGCTTTTCTGAGTAACGCCGCCCTCAGCGGTGCTGTAGCAAATCAGCTCACAGCGGTGATTCACTGAAATGAAGCGTCATGTGGTTCGCTGCGTAGAAACACACACACACACACACACACAACGTGCACACACCTGATCTTTCCCTCCAGTGGCAGTTCATGTGGCGGGTCATCAGATAGAAGAAGCCTTGAGTTTCCCTCCAGCATGTAGACGCATACACACTCCTAGAATAAAACACACACATTTATTTGGAATATTAATCAGTTTTTAATTAATTGAATGAGTGATGAGCCTCGTCCAGTTGAAACAGACCCCGAGGCTGTGTCCCCTCCTGTTGAGTCAGGACGGAGGCATTTAGCTTCACTGTTTTGAATAATAACAAGAATTTTTTTTTTTTATTTATTTTTTTTTTAAATCATCATTATTATTTCCTGTGGTAATAAATGAAGTCAATTCAAATTATGTCCAACTGAAAATGTGTATGTGTGTGTTTCTGCGTTCACATACCGTGCTGGGCAGCAGCTCCTGGATGCTGTGTCGAAGGGCCACTCGCAGCGAGCGAGCGTCAACAACCGCCGCCAGCCGAAGCAGAGCATCCTGGGGAGGGAGACAAAAAGATGTCCTGATGTCTGTTTGGTTGATTATTTTTTATTTCAATGTGCAATCCCAAAAACCTGAGGACTTGGCTATAATCTTGTTTTCTTTTTAAGGTTTTTTTTTTTTTCTTTGTGGATGCAAGGTTCATGTTGCAATAACTCTTCCCCAGATATTATGCTTGGCAGACTGCAAAGGCCTCTGAAATAATATTTGAACAATAATCTGCCTGTTGGAGACACAAGTGAGGCACTTGAAAGTGAACTGAACCTAGACGTCACTGGGGATTAGTGGAGTTGTTTGACACTTGATGCTTTTTCGTTTCTTTTTTTTTTGGTGTGAAACTCCAACCACTTCTAAATTCGTTTGCAACATTCAGTAAAAAAAAAATGAATAACAGATTATTTAAGGAATAAAAGAGCTGCTAGTCCACAAATCACTTCTATTCATTTCATTGAAGCCTTGAAGTTGTTGTTGTAATGGTGAGAGAATATTTCGTTCACAGGTTCATAAGATCTGGAACGAGATCCCGTCCAGAGTAACTGTGGTTCAGCTGCCTCAAAGAGACCTTTTGTGCACCGCTGCACAAAGTCTCAGGATAGTTTATGTTGTCCTGGGGAGAGGACATAACAGATATCCTGGCGCCTCAGAGTCAACCCAGACCAGAGACCAGAGTTGGTCTGGCATAACCCGTGCTCTTCTTTAAACATTTTGTGCAACATTTTGCAATCTGCAGGTTTCTTTCAAAATTATTACAACATGCCTCTAATCAGTATAATCAAATCTAACAAGAGGAAAACTATTTTCATTTATTTTATTTTATCTCTCTCTACAGAGGAAAAGAACGGGGGTGTGGTCGCTTGAAATAAACTAGTTGATTTAAAATGTCCACCCAAGTCTAGAGGCAAAAAGTAATTTTGCGAGTGATCTGAATGGACCCAGATGAAAATGAGGTAATAAGATTAGAAACTACATTAAAAGACGCTTCAGTCGGGTTCAGATCCTGTCTGTGCTCTTCCCTTTGTGTCCAACCCCAGTCAATCACTGTATAAAATGGAAAAACAAGCAGACATCGCCTCCAGTTCTGCTGTCAGAAAGATTGTAGTGGAAAGAGTGTGTTTCGGGTGTTGTCTTTGATTGTCCGACAAACACTTCATTTCAGGCATACTGACGCTGTAAAGTTGCAATATAACTGAGAGCAGGTTGTGTTGTGTTTGTTTTCAGTTCTCTAAAAAAGCAGCCGTCTGCTTTAAATAAGATAAGATTTGGAAACCGGGTAGAGAAGCAGAGGAGTGGAGCTGATCTGAGATAACAGAGAAGCTTATATTTTAAGGTCATGCAAGATTGAGTTTATGCCTTAAGGTTTTTTTTTTCTTGTTAATTTAAAAAAAAAAAAAAAAAAGAGGAAACAAAAACTTTTTTTTTAAATTCCTTTCAGTATTATAAGCAACTATTCAAAACTCCATCATTTCAGCTACAACTACACCAACTGCAGCTTTATCAGATGACTAGCGGCTATAAATTCAGACCATGAGGATATTTAGACTTTGTATGTAGTCTACTTAAATCCCAACCAGTTCCAGTTATCACAGTGGATTATTATTACACCTAAGTGCAGTTTAAAGAGGCAACTCGGTGGGACTTCAAAAATCTGATCAAAGTAAAAAATAAAAAACACTGAAAATAAATCGCAGCAGCTTATGACTGCAGCTTTTTAAAAAACTGTGTACTGAATATAAATTGGAAAGAAAATGATAATGCTGAAAATATTGTCCGTGACTGCCAGATCATCTTTTTTTCCTTCAGTTCTTCTGACAAAGCTGTTAGTCACACAGCAGTGAGAAGGAACAGCACCTTGTTCCTTACTTTAGCGTACAATACCACAAAGGTGCTGAGAGCTGCGTCTGCTGGGGGGTGGCTCTATATTTTACTAAGGGTGTCACTTATTTTTTTTTTAATTTTATTTTTGGATGCACCTTTCTTTCTTTCCTATGCAAAGGAGGAGGAAGAGGAGAAAAGGAAGAGAAAGTGGGAGAGTGGAGAGTCTTGTCATGCCCGAGCACTCTGTGTTGGTTATTACATATGATTAGATATGATTAAATGTGATTAGCTTTGATCACTCAATCAGCCTGCCAGTGTGTGCTGTTGTGATGAAGCTGGAGCTCTGCCAGCCCGTGTGTGTGTTTAAGAGAGTAAGAATAGAGAGGAGTATCCGGTTTCTTAAGCCTATAATCTTAAAATGTTTGACTGAAAGTAGATCTGAATAACTGATAAACAATGACTGGTTCTGGCTACACATCCTCCTCACTCTGCTGTCAAGAACTTCTCGAGGATAGATGCTGAAACTCTACTATGCTTTCCTCTCTCTCTCAGTGTGTGTGTGTGTGTTTTACTTGCAATAAAGATGTATGCCTTGGTAAATGTCAGGCTCTGTCTTATGACCTTTTCACAATCATTTCTCGCCGTAAACCTCAATGCAGCTGTTATATTAATTTACCTGCTTCTCCACCCATCATCACACACACACACACACACGGACACACTCAACAGTCAGAGCACATACACATACTCAAACACATGCATACCAACATTTACTGAATCCACACGCCACATCTTTGCTTAACGAAATTCTATTTTAACACAATTAATTTTGCTTTAAATCTATTCCATCCTACCATCCTTTTGGGAAACTTTTTTTTTCTTTTGGAAAACGTAAAAAGTTTTATTTTTAATTGGATGTTCTTGTAGACGTCGTCCTGTGTGTCTCTGCAGCAAGAACAGTTACAAAAGAAGATGTAATCCGACCAACATTTGAATGCAAACAGTGCAGTGATTTCATTAAACTAACACACATTGTTATCTCTAATGTCGTTTCGATTTATGTGAATTTGGCTAAAAGCTTTTATGTGAATTGATCTGAAAATGCCACGAGAATGAGAACATTTTTTTTTTAATACTGGAGACATAAATTCCCTCCTGACCACTCGAAACCAAAACAGCATGACGGGACAATGCAAAGAGTCATTATCATAATAGTGCACGCTCATTATTTTGATTTAATTTCAGGAATAACCTCATGGATCTCCCATTCATTCTGCTCCGTTCATTACTGTCATTTACAATTTGTTAAAGAGATGCATTCATCTGAAGCTTTTGTCCCAGTTAAAATGTTAAATTTCTAGTTCATGTAAAACTATAATTCATGTTGAGACTTAAGGGAATTCTTTAAGGGGTTTTTCCTCTTCCTTGATGGACTAGTTTCTCCCCCACTCTACAGTATAGTCTCACTAATCACGTGGAGACATTGACATTTTGAAGGGCAGCTGTGATCAGCATAACTAAACAGACTTCTCTCCGTGTTTACCTTCCTCAGACTCACCCCCACCGCATCGTTAACTGGCTTTCCTGTGTAGTTTGAACTTAATATAGATTTTTAACTTTCAGGCAGAAAAGTACACAGTTTCTGAAAGTGTGCACACTGAGATCTGTTTGATTTGTTCTTCAAGATGGCACTTAATTCTTTAAAAGTTTCTGACGCTGCACTATGAAGGTGTAAAACAACCTGTCAGCTCATGGGAATAAAATAATAGTGCAGAAGTACACCTGATAATCAAACAAGAAAAATGTAAAGACAAAAGGTCAAATTTTTACCCTTGTCTTATCTTTTTTTTTTTTTTTTTTTTGTTGAAATACAATGGTCATAAATCACAGTTAATAGAGAGACAGCCAGACGTTTTGGAACATAAACCCCAGGACGACGGCTCATTGAAGGTTTGATTAAGTCGACATGGACACACAACCGACGGGATAAACCAACTACAGCGCTGCGTCCTGTCAAGATTATTTCCTACTGAGCAAAACTAGGTCAGATAATATCTTTTCATTGTTAACAACATTATTGGTTTTTAAAAAAAAAAAAAAAAAATCTAGTGTGCGTAATAGAAATACAAATCACCATATAATATACAAAAGACCAGCCCACTGTCCTCTCCCTTCACTAAACCTTTCATCTCTCTAAGTTACAACTCCATCACCCGGGACACAACAACTGACTAGAATAGTAATCACACACTTTTTAAAGGTTTATTTTAGCTGGATTTGGTTGCCAGGGAATTATTTTTAGCATATAGAACCACATGAGAGATTGGTACATCTATAGGCGAGATAACATCTCTGATGTTGCCTGGTTTGTGTATATTTTTATATGCTGTAACATTTCAAGTTGATTAAAACAAAATCTCCCACTGATATTTGACCCAGCTCTGCAAATCAGTTCCTGTTTTCCAATGTGTTATTATTATCATTATTATTTTTTTTTTTCATTCTCTAATGGTAAAAGTATAATTGGACAAATGGCTACACAGTTGCATTGATTGATACAGGATGTGCTCTCTGAAGGGTCCTCATATGAGTCTAGCAGCAGCAGTGAGAGGTTCGGCAGGAAGCACATTTGAACCCCTGAGGAGCGACACAGTGAGATATGGAATATGCATAATGTAAGACACAAGAAAATGGTAATGTGAATCTATTTTATAAACAAGAAAAAGAAAAAATAACAGAGGTGTTATCACAGAAAACCTGATTTTTTGTTGTTTTATGATTACATTTTATATCCAACAAAAAAAAAAAAACTACAAAGAGCTGGGGTCTTTCTGTGTTTTCTCTTTCTGCTGCAACGATCTTAAAACATGCACATTAAATTAATTGGTGAATCCTAATCGAATCGAAGGTGTCAATGTCTGTTTATCCATATGTATGACTGATGACCTCCTCGACAGCTGCTATTGGCTCCAACCCATCCCACAACCCTCAATAGGAAAAGTTGTATACATAATAGATGGATGGGAAATTCACAAAAAAAAAAAAAAAAAAAAAGGTTGATTAACGGGAAAATGTTCAGAAGTTGGAGCCAGCTGTTGTAAAATCACCAGAGGATGGAGTATACTTCAGTATTTATTTAGCTCAACATTCAAAATTTGCCTAAAAGGGTTTCAGTACAACACACACACACACACACAAGACCCTTCATCCTCAGACCAAGTCCAAAAAAAGAAAAAGAGGGAAGCTTTGGGAGACAACCAGAGGGATCGCTCCTTGAGGACAGACAGACACTCGGCAGAAAGTAAACAGAGGCGACAATAGAAAAATACAGAAACAGGATAACAGGATATTTAACAAGTAGCTTCCTGTGCCGAGAATATACATCTCAGTTATAAGGGAAAAAAAACTCAGCTTTAGTCCAGCTATTATTTCATGGTCTTGTTGGAAAAAGAGGAATGAATGATGCTTGTTCGGATCAGACGCATGTCATTAGCGAGCGTGTCCTATTGTTGTAAAGTCATAACTGTAGCCGTGACTATCAGAATAAAATCTGACACAACATTTCCACTTTCTCTACTCCAGTGTATTCTCATGTGTCTCCTCTGGAAGATCAAAACTATAATCATCATCATGGTCAATCATCTCAATTTACTTCCCTCTACTCATCCATCCATCCTCTTTCTCTACATCAATAAAAATCAGCCGCTTCAGTTGGATTTTTCCATCACTGGTCGACTTTGTGTGTGAACACAATTTAAGTGTTCGTATAAATTATTCTATGTTTGTATCTTTTAATAGAAGCTGTTTTAAAACTCTGCTACTGTTCTTTCTGTTCAAAGTTTCTGTGTAAACATGAACACGTAGAGACACTTTCTACAGTCTTTCCACTTTATTTTACATCAATCTGAGGTATATTTTCATTCATTTTGTTCATGAAAAGCTCAATATATATGATGGAGTTATATTTTCCATTATTGAGCAGATGAATCCCTTTTAATTGGCTTCAGCCTCCTGCGACTCTCTAAGGATAAGTGGCATAGATGATGGATGGATGAATCCTTCTTAATCTCTAAACGGCTGAGTCAGAGTGAACTTAGCAAGTGACATAACAGGCTTCACATTCACACATTTATTTACTACTGGGTTATTAAAAAAAAAAAAAAGCCTCTGGATTAAGGTTTTGTTAAAATTTTCAACTTAACATCTAACATCTGTAAAACAGCCTCAGATAACTTAGAGTTCGAGAACACTCCTGGATGTTTTGAAGGTAATTAGTTCATTTGAGAATCAGATTAGATAAGCCAGTTAGCAGGATACTAATATTCTAAATTGGCCACATTAGATAAAGACCTAGCTTGGCTAAAGACTGGGCTGGGAGGATTAGTTTAAGGAGCTAATGGGAGCCTTTAGGGTAACTCGACCTTCATCTGAAAGCAAGAGGATGAAGGGTAATGGCATCCCACTTGCAGATGATTAAAGGCATCCTTTTTTATGCTCATAGATTTTTATGTAAAGTCAATTGTTTATATGCTCTGACAAGCATCTCGGTTTCAGCTAATCTCTAGATTTCGCACTCCCTCTATTTGCTGTATGTTTACCTGTGGATGTTTAAATAAGACGAGACGCACTTTGACTCTTTAACATTTGAGTTAAGTACGTTTAGTGAAGCTGATTGATTTTTGCCAGTTGCTAAAGGGAAAGGGGAGTGAAGTGGGACAAATGCAAAGACTAAATGAGTGTTTGTTGAATGTGTCTTCGAGAGAAAGGACACACAAACACACACACACACACACACACACACACACACTTGTGTTATGGCCCGAGGGAAGCTGGTAGCGTTGTACTGGGTCCTGGATGTTATTCCAACAGAGCTGGGTCTCCAGTAGCATCACTAACATACTGGAGACACATGCACTGTAGAATACAGCCAAGCCATGAAGACGGGCCTGCCATGTGTACACACACACACACACACACACACACACACACACACACACACACAGACAGACACACACACAGGTAGATAATGGACTGGAGGTGTAAAACAATAAAGTGTTGCTGCTGTAGTGATGATAAGGCTGACCTATCACTGTGTGAAGAGCAGCAGGTTCCTCATGGTGCAACTGTCTAATTAACAAACCTCAGTGTCTGTGTGTGTGTGTGTGTGAGAGAGAGAGAAAGACGGCAAGAGTCTCTTCCTGAGTGAAATTTATGAAACTGAGATGAGGCCAACACGCCATAATTCATAAATATTTCCCCCAGCATGACTCCGTGGAGGAGGATGATAGACAGGAAGAGGGAGAAAGAGAAATTCAGACCTGATGGAACAAGTAGATAAGTCTATAAAGACAGAAAACTGTTCACTCCTGACATTCACACATTGCTCAGAGGAGAGAGACGCGTTGAGGCGTTACAAGAGTTTTTGGAGAAAGGCCAAGAGACAGAGACACAATGGAGACAAGGTCCCTGCTGTCGGTGTATATCTTGACATATTCACTTCAACGTACAGCTCATCTGTGCCCTAGTTATTACTGTACTCTCATATATATCTCAGCTATTATGAAAATCGATCATTCATATCACACTTTTCTGATGGTATCATTAAAACTTGATGTCTTAATTAAAGCCCATGGCCAAATTTTATATGAGGTCATCTATAACAAATTCAACAAGATTGATTAGAATCAGACCGATCAATAATGAGGCAGTAATGAATGTTTGCTAGATCTCTTTTCACATCAGTCCAAGGCTTTTACAACACCACCACAGAGACAGCTGTTCTCATCTGGTCTCATCAATTTTACATTGTAATCGAAGAAAAAGTCCAACAGATTTATAATCTGATTTACGAGTGAAATCTGTCGGATCCTTTTCCTATAAACTGATCCTCACTTATGAAATTGTAACACCATGTTTCTCTGAAACATTTTGTCTTGTATTTGCTCTTCTATTTGCAGGTTTCCATTGATACCATCAAGGTAAAACTTACCTTGAAAAAACACAACACACTCACACACACAGAAGAGATGTGATCATGAAAAACAAAAGCCTGGTGTCAGACCTCTGAATCATCGCCCACATTTTTAAATTTGTTCAGCACTTCAGGTACATCATGTGTTGTTCCCATTGACGACTGTTTGAAAGGTTAGAAAAACACGTGTCTGACGACAGTTTATCAGAAGTGATTAAGAACGAGGACGACATTGTCAGCTACTTTGTTTAGAGAGAAGTGTGAAAGAGAAAGAAGAAACAGGAATAATTGCTCTAAAATCCAATCAACATATTTCTTCCAACATCAGTGATACGGATACGTCAGAAACTGCTGGTTAGTTTAAGGTTGTCATTAACAGTGTGGCACAAAAAGGAAACACACTCTGATAAAACGTCAAACTATCTCAGATGTATCGACTGTAATTTCTGACAAATGATGATGATTGAGAGTGCTGATTTTTTTTTTAGAAACTTCAGCTTTGTTCAGCTGTTAGTCAGACGTATGTTTATCCTGATTAGCACGGTTAAACATCCTTATTGATGAGTAATTAATAACTGCAGCTGCCAACTCACTTTGCGTGCAGCTGTTTACTCTTGCTGTTGAGAGCCTGCGTGAGTAAATGAATGAGTTCCTGTGCTGTGTGTTTAGTTGTGTCTCATGCTCCCTTTTGTTTTCAGCCAGCGAGCAGCATCAGCATCCTTTGTGCTCGGTGACCTCGCCTCTGTCATCTGCCCTGGTGGTGACTGTTGTCCTTGGTGACTGAAGCAACGCTAATGTTCCCACATCTGGGGTCAATAACACTGATGACAAGCTGACAACAGTGACCACGGTGGAGATAACGCCTCTTCATACCGTCTGAATGTGTTACTCAAATTTCTGCTTCGATGCATTTTTGTTCATTTTAGTTAATTTGTTTCATTGTTTTCATGTTCTTAGAGAGTTTGAGGCATTTACTTATATTCAAATTTTAATAATTAACGTATTATTTTGAATGACAACCCAGCCTGAGGCCTGTCTTTGTTCCTAGTGCAGCCTGAGTAGTGATGCAGTGAAATGCTAAGCACCTTGTCTAATATAAATGGCTGCGATTGTCATCAGCTCTTACCAAGGGACAGGCCTCCTCTCAAATGTCAACGACTGCCAATCAGGGCTGTCTAAATATCATGGCTGCTCAAAAACTACCACGTGAAAAAGCAACAGATGCGTCGTGTATGATAGTACCTTTGTTAGAGACAATGATAACTAGGCTCTGTCTCGTTCCAGCCGCGCTACAGTGAGGAGCTATTCAAAGAGCTCAGGGTAGGGAAAAAAAAAAAAAAAAAAGATAAAAAAGATCGTCGCGCACCGGCGAAAAAACACCAGTCCTTATTCATTCACACAAACTGTGGAGGGGAGGCCATGATAATGGTCTCCATTCTTCATCCTCACCTTCTTTTTCTTTTGTTCTCAACCTTTCGCTCATCTGTATCTGATTCACACTCTCCCTCTGTTCGGCTCTGTTTCCCATAATGTTGCTGCACTTCCTATTCACAGCCTCTGCTCCCTCTTTTTGTCACCTGTCTGTTTCTTCATTAGTCCCTTCATCCCATTATGCACCCCCCCCCCCAACCCACCCTTGTTCTTTTTCTTTCTTTCTTTCTTTCTTTCTTTCTTTCTTTCGTTCCGCTGCAGGTGTTTGACAGTCATACTGTCGTCATATGGCTGTTGTTCTATTTTAATCTGACTCTTCTGTTCTGAACAGACGCCCACAGGCTATTATCTATCTATCTATCTATCTATCTATCTATCTATCTATCTATCTATCTATCTATCTATTCGTCCCAGTGGGGACTGTTTCAAATATCTGAGGCATCTGGTATTGGAAAATAAAAAATAAGCACTCAAGGCAAAGCAAGAGCTGTTGCTGCCTAGGAAACTGCAGACAACCAAATCGCCATGGATACAAATATCACAGTTGCTATGTAGTTCACAACGAGGCACTTGATAATACCATGTTGCACAACCCAGTGACTCTAGTGGTACTTTGAAAAGATCTTGTGATTAGGCATAAGTTTACAAGTCTCTTATGTCTTCATTCTTCCAAAATTGATTCATGTAAATTAAAAATAAAACAAAGAAATAGATGAGCAGAAGGTCATGGGTTCAACTCCCGGGGATGGATGCATGGGTTTCCTCTGGGAGCTCCGGTTTCCTCCCACCGCCAAAAACATGCAACATTGGCGAAAGGTGAATTGAACATACTAAATTGCCCGTGTGCGAATGGTTGTTCATCTATAAGTGTTGTTTGTCTATATGTGGCCCTGTGACGAGCTGGCGATCGATTTCCTGCCTTCGCCCGTAAGCAGCTGGGATAGGCTCCAGTCCCTCCCCTGACCCCAAGTATGGGATAAAGGGGTAGAAAATGGATGGATGGACAAAGACAAAGACCTAAGATGTGTAACCGTGGGTCAAACATGGGTCCAATGACCTAAAATGATCACTGAGGTCGGCGGACATGTTGAATGTGAAGTGGAAATTGGCGATGCACAAGTTTATCTTCTCTAGATCTCGCTGATGTTGTCTCTGCTTTCATGTTTTTACAGGCTCGCCCAAGTTAGATCTACAGATCTATGTTTCGAAAATAGTTGCAGGGCTGAAAAAAATCAGAACGAGTCTGAGTTGCAGACTGAATCTGTGTTATATCTTATCACTCATGGGCACACGCAGGGCTTCAAAGCCACTCGACGCAACCCATGGGATTCGTTTGGCAACAAATAAAACAGTTCTCTTCTGAACCCGCCTTTAAATGTGAAGCACCACGATAAGCTGCAAAGCAGGTGTTACTTAGAAGTAACATACCTGCTGAAATGTTGGTAATACGTTTCTAAATGAAACCGACAGAGACTGTTAATCTCATGCTGTGTCGGGATAGTGGTTCAGATAATGTCATGTTGTTACCTACCTAGATTTCCAGTCACCAAGTCATGACTCATTTAACCTGCCAACCAACATAACAAATGGAATAAAACAAATTGCTTTTTTTTTCTCTTTTGTTCTGAAGGAAAATCTGGAAAGAAATTTACCTCATCAGACTTTTAGATAAAAGAACTAAACAGCTTTTAACTCCGTCATCCTTTCTGCGTAGGCTTGTTATTTTAGCCTCGCTGTAAAATGTTTAGCAATTATTTGCTCACAGCCAAATTTCCAGTAACTCGCTCCACATTGGCTGCTGCCAGGAGATTATAAATGATCCCTTCCTCTTTGTCTTCCTCTCACTCTTTCACTCACATAATCGTCAACATTATAAAGTCCAAAATTTCTCTCTGTTTTTTTAAAGGAAGTCAGGAATACCTACAGACAGAGTGGAAAGAGAGATGTTCATTGTGTGAATGGCTATCTGGGTGTGTGTGTGTGTGTCACTTGAAATGTGAGCTCCCACTTCAAAGTGTGCACACCTGTGGCAGCTATTTCATATGAATGCATCAAATTAAAAAATTAAAATGTATTAAATTAAATTATAAACACAATGTGATTGGTGTGTCCGAACTCACACAGGTGCAAACTCACAAATATGTTTTTTTTTTTTTACACACACACACACATGCACACACACATAGTCTGGTTTCCACGACTTCAGGGGACATTTCATTGGCATTCATTTTCTGGAAACCCTAGAGATCTCAGTTGTTGCTACCACTTGTCTAACCTTTATCTAAACCTGACCAAACCTTAAGTCATGTCTTCACCTTATTTTTTTTTTTTTTTTTTTACATTATGGGGACCTGCTTTTTGTCCCCATAAGGGAAACAGGAAACAGGTAATGTGAGCGTGTAAACAGATTTGAGTCCCCAGAACGTAAGGAATACACACACATGAGGTGAGTGTTTCCATATGACTGACTTTGGTGTTTCCTTGTACTGTCATGGACCCCTAATGAGATGCAAGGGCTTTGTTTATGTGTGTGTGTGTGTGTGTGTGTGTGTGTGTGTAACTGCACTGTGTTATTGTGTGTGTATGTGTGTGTGCATTCAGCCATTGTTTAGGGTAGAAAAAAAATTTCCTGTTAAAAATTCCAGGATGGACTCCCCTCTGGGAGTTTCAGTGTTTATCTACTCAGGAACACCTACACACACACACACACACACACACACACAAACGTACGTACGTACGAACACACACACACACACACACACACAGACCAAAACAATGCCTCTTGATGTTACCTCTAAGTCTCCTTGACATTTCGATGACCTCTTCTTTCTTCCTCTCTCTGCCTACCTTTCCACCTATTCCTACTGAGACATCTCATGTCCCTTTACACTCTCTTCTCCTTTCCCATGACCCCTTTTCCTTTTCTGTGTCTTTCCCCTACAAACCAAAAAAATCTTGGGTCACCTTCAGCAGCGTGTACATGAATGAATCTGCAGTGGAGATACCAGGAGCATTGAGTACGCGTGGCCTGCAGCCATGTTCGAGGGCACCTCGAGGGTCTGGAATAATAATACCTTTTGTTATCCTCGAATTTACATTAATAAATACTTTATAGTTTAAAAAAACAGAATATGATACAGAAACAATGGTCATATCTGAGAAAAACAAACCACTGGCCGGTGTTACGTTGTGTTTGCGTTGTTGGGAAGTGTCTGTGAGGATGGAGGGTCAGGAGGGTTTTTCCCAGTCGTATGAGCCATCAATCTTCTCTACACTCCTGTATGATGTGTGTGTGTGTGTGTGTGTCACATGAACTGGAAAAAAAGGTTGCTGGGTGGAAATGTGGAACCAGACGAAAACAGGTGGAAATGCATTAGAAGAGTGTGAATGGATGAAGAGTAATCTGAGGTGTCGACAGTTATCTTTGTCCTTACCGCTGGGACAAAGTCAACACCTTTCTTACCTGTAAAACTTAAACTATGACGCCTTATTTTTACGGGGAGAAATTGATACGATCGGCTGCTCAGAGATTTTCATATCACAGAGGCAGATTTATCAGATTGTAAGATTGTAAACTGTATTTTCATATTAGGTTTAACGTGGTGTCTTTGTTCTGCAGATAATGTGGAAACTGGAGGGAAAATAAATAATTTGGGGCCATTTATTATTGTCCATTTTCAGTGTATTTTTGCATTGGCCAATTAACCAAATGATCAATTTAAAAATGAACTATTGTGATACTTAATCAGTCATTTACATATTTTTTTTAAATATTAATATGTCAAATATCATCTAGTTCCAGCTTCTCTAAGGCAAGAATATACATATTTTCTACATTTTATCACTGTAAGTTGAACATTTTTAAGTTTCAATCTGATTTGGAGATCTCACTTTGGGTTTCTGGGAACTTTATCTGATATCTGATAGACCGACTATCAGAGAAATCAACAATAAAAGTAAGCAGCCAGTCAATTCTGAGTTAAAATTCACCTCCACGTCTCGAAGAAACTCATACAGCGATCAGGACGGCACAAAAAATTGACATAGAAACTGTAGAGAAAGTGATTCAAAGTGACTCACAAAATCCAATACGCTATCCTTCTTTTGATATATACTGTTTTGAATCTAATATGTGGATAATGTAGAGGAGCTACTTTTTGAATTTTGTCAATCAAAACTTTTAGTTATCTATTACATCTACATCTTTTTTAGAGTAGCTTTCATTAGAGGACGCTTCTACTATCATATCATCTAAAATTGGTGACTCCCTTTTGCAGCACCAGCGCACTATTCTTCTTCTTAAGTTTATAAATTGACAAAGGCACTGAACCATAGCATCTCATTATACAGCGTTTCTGGCGCCGGCACAACTGATGTACACCCTACGTTAGATGAAACACACCGTGCATTGTTTCATTTAGCAGCGACTGATTCAGGAAAATAATTATAACCCTGAAAGCACAAACGTAATATGGAACAAGCCCAGAAACAGTAATTACAAGCTGGCAAGATGGATCTATTAATTGGAGTGAGCTAATTTGTTACCATGCTGGTCTTTGGCCAATTAAACCATGTCAGTGACATAAGAGAAAAAAGATGGTCCAAAGAAAAATGGAAGTTACTTATTCTTTTCATTAATTAACAATTATATGTCTTCAAAGTTACAACTCTGCAGTAAAAAGTTATCAGACTCATCTGATTGAGTCTGATTGTTATGAAGCACTACGATTTTCAGTCCCCTGTGTGGTGACTCGGTGGTTATCGCTTTCACTATCTTGTGTATTTGTATGGATTTTGGTTTTCTGTGGACAGTGAAGGACAAGCAGATCAGGTGAAGTGGAAACTCTAAGCTGCCAGAAGGTAAGAATTTATTTGTCTGTCTGTGGCAGTCAACCTGTCCGAGCTGTTCATGCTTTTATCTCATCATGTCAGGTCTTTGATATTGGCTTGTTCTCCTGCTTCAGTCAACAATGACCTGGCTGCAGCTGCTGCAGGATGCTGCTGCCAGATGCTTGTGAACAACACTCTGGCAGGTACCACATCATCCCCTCGATTCCCTTCTCTCCACTGGCTCCCGGTGAAATACAGATTCAATTTCAAAATCTTTTTCATTTCACACAAAGTTACACCACAGACAGGTTCTGACCTGACAGTCGCTGAGTTATTGAGTCCTTATGGGGCGTGCTGGCTGAAATCCAACTTTAAGATATAGCTATATCTATAGAGGAAGCTATAGTCACTGCAGCTGTTCAAAGCTTTTCAATGTATCTTTACTAACCAGTCACTTTTACTTTACTGAGACGTCAAAGGAGAAGGTTGTATTCATTATTCATCTAAATATGATTTTTTATCTGGAGGAAATCCTACATAAGCCAGTGAGGGATGATGTTAAATTCATTATTCACCAGCTGCTGTTTGAGGTCAAAAGATGAGCTCCTGCCAATAATCACACAAAACAATATTTTGTTTCATTAAACCTTTGTCATTCACAGCCCATTATGTTATTCACACTGAGCGTAGTTGCCAAATCCCATAACTTATGACAGCTTTGTCAATCTCTCGCTGAGCATGTATCAGAGATGGGATCATGGAGGGTGAAGGTGGCGGTGGGAGAAGATGTGATGAAGATATGTGAAGAGGAAGAGGAAGAGGAGGGGACAGCATGACCTATTTCTAATGAGGCTAACTGTGTGCTGACAACGGAGCAACAGACACTCAATCAATACTCACCCCAGAGGTCCGTCTCTCTCTCTCTCTCTCTCTGTTTAACACACACACACACACACACACACACACACACACACACAGGACATGAAAGTGTGTAGCTGCTGCTTCAGGCCATAATTCTGACTAAAGGATTCCTGCCAAAGATACGCAGGCAGACTGGACAGGAAGCTGTGCTGTGACAGAACATAAATTACAATAAAAAAAAAAAAAAAACTCGCTCACTCACTCACGCATGCTTACACACACAGAAACAAACACACACATCCCAAACATATGTCGGATTAGAGGCCTATGTGGTCTGACAATGAGGCACTAAAGAGCAGAAACAGTGAACACACAGCAGACGTTGTATTGATACCAGCTTGAAGCGTGATCTACTGAACATGAGCCAGGCGGCGAAACAACCGTACGCTTGTTAAACTGATGGTATCATCAGCAGGAAGGTACGCGTCTGCTTTGTTGAGCCTGTTACACGTTTGGAACGTAAATCAAAACCAACAGAGGCACCTGACATTTAAAATGTGGTCTGCTGTATAAAAGAAGAAAAAAAAAAAACTTAGCATATTGAATTGAAATGAATTAAATGAAGTAGGCTAACACACGTTCCAAATTCTGAGACACGCACACACAAAAACCCTGGAGAGATCCACTTAGCTGATTGGACTAGAAGTGATTGATGGAGAGTATGGTGATGGATGGAAACTATTTTACAGCCACACACACACACACACACACACCGACACACAAACATCCACACACACGTGCAATCATGCATGCATGCCCATTGACGCAAACCCCGTGAAATAGTAAAAACTAATATTAATATTTGTTGTATCTTACCCAAGGCTGCCTTATCAGGCATATGCAGAAGTCTACTTTGAATTTCAAAATAACTACATCTCCTCTGTGGTGTGTGTGTGTGTGTGTGTGTGTAGGTATAAGTGTGTATATGTGGCAGTCACATTCTGTTAAATACAAATTTAATTGAGAGAAGGCGCATGAAATGATTCTATACTTGTCATCGCAGCGGATCCATGTGTGCAGCTCACAAACACATAAAAACACCTACACATGTGTCGTGGACATTTCCAAACATTTTTGACCTTGTAAATGCCAAACACGATGCCATTTTGGTTCAAACTATTACGCTGCTGATATTGAATGTTGATATTTTTCACAGAGATGCAACGTACAGCTGCTGTTAGAAGGCAAACATGTAATCATACATTCAATATAATACCGAGTTGGTTGTATTTTGAACACATTTCACGTGAACGTGCATGTGTGTGTGTGTTTTGTCTGAGTGGGCTCAGTGAAACACAAAGATTATAGTCAGGCCATTAATTCTCTGCCATAAACATGCTCACACACACTAGAGGTCGACCGCATGAACTCGTTATCATTGCCTTGTTACTTCTCAGTATTAACATCACACACATCTACTGATACGTGTGTGTCCTTTTATGTGTGTTAGTGTGTTTAAACTGCACATATCGTCTGCAGGCACGGGGGAAAATAACATGTTTGAAGAGTGAAAGCACATCCAATTATACATTTATGTCAAAGATGTGCACTATGTGTGTGGAAAAGATACTAGATACATGCCAGGATTGGTAATTGCACTGCTATGAGCACAGGCACATGTGCATAATTTGAAGCAACTCTTGAGAGATAACTGTGATCATTTCAGAGGAAGGAAAAAAAAAGGGAAAAAATTTTGAGATTCAGAACAAGTGGTTATATATTAAATATGTGTTTTCCAGAGTCTCAAGGAAAACAGCGTCCCACAATGTAGTGCAGTGTGCATGAAGATGTGTTCATTCATGGGACAACGTGATCCTGAACCTTGACCCTAAATCTGATCCATATCTTGACCTCAACTATATAATCAATTCACCAGCAACACTGACTGAATTTCATAGTGTGGAAAGAAAAAAAAAAAAAGGGCAGTGAACAGTACGAGAAAAAACTTGAAGGGACGAAAGGAAAAAGGGGCAGAGCGAGACAAAGACAAGGAGACGAGGAGACAAAAGAGAAGCAGGTGGGCAGATTAGGAGGCACGAAACAAGAGATGAGGTGGAAATAGATGGGGACTGAGTGATTGATAGATGGCAGACAATGGGAGAGAAAAAAGAATAAAAGAGGAAAAATTGGGCGGAGAGAGAGAGAGAGAGAGAGAGAGGAGCGAGAGCGTCAATTTAAGTTAAAAAGACAGATGAGGGAGGCAGAGCGACTGACGGAAACATGGGATTAGAATATATGGCAGGTTCAGTTGGATTGAATTGGGGTGGAAAAGGTTAGAAAGAGACAGATATGTGATCTGTTTCTAGATGCGTTATCTGTGTAATGACATCTGACAATGAGCTTTCCACATGGTATTAAATGGGAACTTAACAGATTGTATATAAAGGTCTCTACAGATCTAACCCATATGTGCATTTAGCTGTATAAACCCTTTTTGTGGCTGCGTCTAATTACCCGATAGCAGCCCACAATATGTTTTCTGACTTGATGGTGAGATGAGAGGTGACTTTGAAAGATTAATGACTGAAAGATTAATGACTGAAAAGGTAATGGCTGCAGGCAGTGGGGTGGTGATGTCGAGGTGAAGTGACCTGCAGTTCAAACTTTTCTGTCTGAATATCTTCAGTTAAATTCATATCAAGTGGAAGACAGTTATTGTTATGTTAATGTGGGATTATGTGACTTGAGTTAAAGCTGCGACGTCGATGTATTGTTGAGAGGGAGGGAAAAAAAAGGATGGTGTGGTAATTACAGCGCCGAGCTTAAAGCTTAACTATTTTACATTTGAAATAATCTCCCATGTGTTTACAGCTACAACACTTTTTCATCTCAAGTGGTGGTTTGAACTGTGAATAATACGTTTTCAATTATAGAGGTTAGATTCCAATCTCATTAAAATACACTGTAGTATTTTATTGTTTTTATTTACTCAAGATCTCATCAAATAATATGGCAGCTTGGTTGATTGGTGACGGTATGATCTGTTATTTCTTCAGCTATTCAGGTTTGAGTTGTACAAGTCCAACCAGCCGAGGACTCGGCCCCTGTAGTTTGTAACAGGTGCTACTATATGGTATCAAAACGCCACGTTACTGTCAGAACCTTTACATTGTGCTGCAGGTCGCTGCTACACAGTGTGTGGGCGTGTGCGTGTGCGTGTGTGTGTGTGTGTTGGGGCATCTTTCCTCCGGTCCAGCTGGTATGTGACGGTGCTACCATGGCAACAGCCAAAAGCCATCACAGCCAAAATGTCTGTTAGCAGACTTGTAGATATGATTGTCCTTCTGTCCACCCCCCAGTTTTTCTTTTTGGTCTCTATATAACTCTGTTCATCTGTCTATTTCCATCTGCGTGATAATCTATTAATCTGAGATCTATTAATCTGCCCATCTGTTGATCTCTCTACCATTCTGTCACTCCCTTGATCAATCTTCCTGTTCATCAGCCTGTATATTGATCCATCCTCCCCCTGACGCCGTTTTCAGTCTTCCAGTTTATCTGCAATCTATCACCTCTATCACTTCTATCAATCTATCCATTCATCCATCCATCCTATGGGTATCTGAATTAGTCTCTTACCTTGAAGACAACCATCCAAGAGCAGAGCATCACCAGGAGGAGAAACATAAATGAGACAAACAGAAAAGAGAGAGAGAAATAACGATTAAAGATTGGCAAACAATTTTACATCATGTGAACATTTTGTCAAGCATTTTGTTCGAGCATCTCCTTTGTGACGTGTTGGGTCTCAGTTATGTGAAAGTTTTATCAATGTCAACCTAACAAGTCATTTTTGTGATATTTCATTTACAATTTACAGAAATGTAAAATATCAGTTTTATAAAATAAATAAGGACACAAAAGGATGGATTATTTAATGGATTCAGCTTGGTAAAAAATACATTCTAGCACACAAAAGAAGAGATGCAGTATAAAACCTGTTGGTGGCTAAAAAAATCTTACATCAGCAACCTGACTTCATGTTACTAATACAAACACACACATAAGCAGTGTTTGGGTCAAAGGTCAAAGGCGACAGCGGCACTGATGAACAGGTCATCGTGTCATCACACACACTTCCAGAGTGGAGGGAACTCCACCCACTTCCCTTTGACCTCTGGGTACACATGCCTGCCTGTACACACACACACACACGCACGCGCACACACACACACACACACACACAGACATAAACACCACAAACAGTGCAAACAGCTGTTTAGGTAATTATGCTGCATGTGAATATGTGATTAGCTGGTAATTAACATTATGAAGACAAGTGTGGGCATATAATTCTGTAAAACCACAGCTTTCTGTCATATTTGTATCTCTTTGTGTACTTGTACTTTAATATATATGTATATATGTGTGTGTCTGTGTGTAAAATACATGTATATGTTTCCACCAACATCTGCATATTGTCATAATTGCTTCCATATTTCTCTTGATTGTTTTTTAATCTCTAACTGTAACTCCATTATTTGAAGCCTGTTATATACAAGTGTGCATACATTTGCGTGTGTGTATGTGTTTGTGTGTGTGTGTGTGTGTGTGTGAACTCCTCTGCAGAGAACTCAATACAGCAGGGTCAGCTCTGCAGAAAAATGGTCCATTGAGCACCAATTGCATTCTGCTGCCAAGGACTCTCTGCTTGACTCTCTGCATTTTCTGTGAAGCTTCTTTTTTTGTCCGTGAGTGTGTGTGTGTGTGTGTGTATAAAAACCCACTGAGCCCACACACAAACACAAACACGCATGTATGTGCGTCCACAGACACACACACACATATACACTTGTGGAAGGGAGGATAAAGGGAAAGACTGAGAGCAAGAGGAGGAGGTGTGACTAATCATCTCTTCCTCTGTTTGGAGAGACTGGAGGAGATGAGCGAGCGCTGTAAAATCATTTTGACAGGGGGGATTAAGACACACACACACACACACATGCACATGCTCACACACACACACACACACACACACAAAAACGCACACACACAGGTATGCTTGCTTTCTCTCACACACATAAACCAACAAGTACAGGTACATACTTCACGGATCGCACATGCGCAGCCATCACAGCGAGCCAAACTCTGATTTTCTCTCTTACATATGCTCTAAAAACACCTACACACAGATACGCTGAGAAGCTCCTACGCAAACAAATATATAAAAGACTCTTTTACACCTGGCATTAACATGCATCTCCTCCCCAGATTGTGTCTAGATCTGATGTTGCAGGATTATTTTTACATCTGATTCTTTGCCATAACAAAGTCATATTGTCGTACCAACGTCACTTCCCCCATCTTCCCCCGTTACAACAAAACCCTCGAAGTCTCTGTGTCATTTAATTTTCATGTTTCCAAATCTAGTCTGGGATGTACTTTACATAAACAAGGGTTTAGTTGAAAATTCAGTTAAACTGAATTAATGTGTCGAGCGAATCAAATTGAAGAGAACAATCGCAGCTCTGGACTCTTTGTTTTGGCAGCGGCTCATTGAATTAAAGTTGGACTGAATGGTTGAATTTTGAGTAATTGTTTTGTAAAGTCGCATCGCAATGAGTTTACATTTCGAAAAAGTGATAAAGCTCACACAACAAGAAGCCCTTTGTAACTAAAGGCAACTAATTACTAACTACTTTGTAACTAAGGGCTGAATTGTCTTTGTTTTGACGCAGATTCCTCTGAAAGTCAACGTGAAAACTTGATGAAAAATGACAGTAAAGTTCTGCATGTCTGAACGTTTTTGGTTACACAGTGTGACTCCTGCATCCTGTCCATCTGTGTGTGTGTGTGTGTGTGTGTGCCACAGAACAGAAAGAGGTGTGTTGCCAGGATACAGAGGTTGCGTGTCTGTTTCCTGTTCATCAGTCAAAGGAAGAAAAATAAAACTTTCTGATTAAATCGTCATTTACACGTCACAGTTCAGCCTTTGATGTTCTGTCTGTGTGAGTCCACATGTGATGCAGCTTCGCTCCTCCCTCTACCTTCACATTAGTGAAATGCCAAATACATAATTAACATTTATACAACGTTCCCTGACATTGTTGACCTAATTCTGCTGACTTTTCCCACATAAGTCAACATTTATTTAACTGATTTTCAAAGTTTGGGTGACCGTTCAGGGTTATTTTTCTTCTGTAAACAGGCAGATCGAGGAGGAAAAAAGCGACTAAAGTGGCACCTGCTCCTTTTTCTATCACGGAAAGTGAAATATTTTGTTAGAGATCAGAGCTCCTGTTTTATGTTAGATTAGTGTGTGAGGAGGGTTGAGGAAGATTCTGGTTTCAAACCGCATTAATAAAAAAAATTTAAAGCAACATAAAAAAAAAAAAGTTTAAAGACAAAATAAACCAGTCTTCAATACATGAAATATTTCAGACCACTCTCACGTAGAATTTCTGTCAAGTTTAACGCCTCCCATATAAATTACGATGATTATTTTGGAGCTTCTTTGGAATCTAACCCCATCTGACCTGAGAGAGATGATGGAAAAGTAAAGAGAAGATGAAGGATGAGAGCTGAGGAATGAAATACGAGGTCTGCTATTCTCATTTGAGAAAATTATACAGGGAAATTTTATGTTCATTTTTAGAAAATATGCACAAATGTATAAACTTTATGTTATTATAGTATTTCATGCGCTGCAGTATTTGCGCATATTTCCTGTCTTCGTTTTGGTAGAAAAGTCTGAGCATAAATTTCCAGTCGTGTTTTTGTCTGTGTGCATTATTCACTTTCTTCTCCCCATCTGTTGACGTTAACCTGTGAAGCACGTCGAAGGTTAAAGTGCACACTCGTGGGCTGTGTTATCTGCTACTTGTTTTCTCTCGTTTCCAAATGTTTCAAATATTATTTAAATGTTTGACGGGAAAGAGAAAAAAATATTCCACAGTAAGAAAATGCGGTTCACAAGGTTCTCACTTTTACACAGCATCAGTTACGGTGCTGAATACATTTTAATTTATCAAAATGATTATTTAAGATTATTTTTGAATGTAATGTTTTACATTAGGTTAAGGCCAAAGCTTTAAGTGGCAGTCATGCAAATTCACAAAGTTTTCCAATATTGAAATGTGCACAAACTGGTAATAAGTGCTTTAGAAAAAAAATATTTTATAAAAAAATTTTATGCAAAGCAATGATTACATTAAACAAAGTTTGTTTTTTTTTTTTTAATATCCAGTTATTTTCCAACCTGAAAGGTGAATTTTTGCCAGGAGGAAGAGGAAGGTAAAATAAATATTAACTCAACTAAACACTGTGTTGGTGTCCAATGGGGTGATGAGATCATATGTACAAACCACCCACCAGAGGTGAAAAATAAAAACACAAAACAAAAAACAGACAAAGCTTCAGTTTTAACACCAGTTTGCTGAAAATGTTGTGCTCTGTTTTGTTGCCGTTTCTGTAGAAAAACTGTATCAGAATGAGTCAAACTTAAGAATTATGAAGCCGTCTTTAGTGTCGGAGCAGGAGGGGGTCTTCCTAAATCTGCTCCGCAGGCTGTTTTGCAACTTTTCTCCAAAAAGCAAAAAGACATTTTGGGGTCAATTTAAGACAGAATTTAAAACAGATTTCTGCCTCGAAACATTATTAGAGTGGCAGGATTTAAATATTTCAGCGTGTTTGTAAAAGAATGGGTTGAATTTGTGTAGAAGATTTCAACAATCGATTTAAATATGGACTAAAAACAGAGCTCAGTACATCGCTGCTCTGATGCTGAGGGTTACTGTGACTCAGAGGTCAGTGCAGTTCGCTCCACTCATAGAGGAGCTGCTACTAATCTTTTACACCCACATAACTCCCACTCACTTTTAGATCTCCATGCAAAGGAGGCAATGACACAGAAGGCAAAATTAGGAACTGTAAAAAAACTCAGGAACAACCATTTACATAATAACTGTAACCATCAGAGCGCTCCACTAAAAGGAAGCGAGTACTGATTAATTTTTACCTTTGCACTGATTTCTCTTTGTTTGACTGACATACAAAAAACACACACACACCTTAAACCTTATTATGCTAAGTACAACCTGTCATAATGGCATCAATCATTCCTCTACAGTCCATATATTTCTCCTATCTCCATCTCTCCTTGCTGTTCCCAAGGTGATGGCAATTTTACATCTCTACTGGCCGTTTCTACGGTTACTGAGAGATGACTAACTGCAACAGGTGCCCACCACCACCACATTCCCTCCTCGCTGTGTACTGGTATAATTATTTCTATCAGAGAGAAAAAAAGAAAAAAAAGAAATGTTTTGCAGGCATTTAGCTTTAGTTTCACTCTGTTTAGATGACGCTTTTCCAGTAAGTGCTAGCAGCATAACAGCAGTTCGATCTGCCTTGAAAAAGGCCAAGATGAAGGTACAGCCAAACAGCACACAGGCAGATGGGAGTAAGTTAAGACACCAAGCAGATCAGACAAACAGTAGTAGCCCTCGAGTGTCAGGTTGTAAAGAGATGGTGAAGATAGAGAGACACTGGGACAAGATACAAGCAAACACAACTCAACCTCCCGCAGTTAAATTGATGAAACTGGGGACTTCAGGGACATTACTGTGATTCTGAAACAGATATTAGCTTTGTTTATAGTGTAATAAATTAGTCCTGATAGTAGCGATGCAATATGGTTTGTGTAGTCTAATATATACACAATGGTCTAAACTCTGACATCCCCCACAACAAGAACCTATCTTCAGTCTCACAAATTGTCAGGATGGATGGATGAATAGATACAACTAGATCAACAACTGCTCAACAAATCCTCCACTGCCCCAGTTACCTACAGCATCCCACAAGGTTCAGTCCTTGGTCCCTTCATCTTCCTCCAACAAGGCCTCTGTTTTCATTGCTACATCAGTGACACTCAACTGTACATCTCCTCCAAGACCATCACAACTATCACTCACTTCATCATCACCTCCTGCCTCTTTGATGCCTCCAATGCAATCCTCTGTCACCTAACCTCTGCAGCTTCTAGGTCTTTTTAGCGTCAGCAGTCTCCCTCTGAAAACCTTTTTACCCCTTGATCTTTCAGCCTTACTAAGAGTTAAGTTTTTCTCTTACTTCTCTTCTTTTGATTGGACTGCAGACCCTAACCCTGCCATATAAAACCTGTAGAATATTAGTAGTGAGCAAATTTGATTTGATACCAAAGTGTAAAATTTACAGAACTAAACTCAGCTCCATTTCTAAGCCAAGTGAGCAAGTGGAGTATGCTTTCCCCAATAAGGCTTGCTCTGCTTTATGCATTAATAGTGAAGTGTTATTCATAAAATATGAGAATTGACTGCTTATTGTTATTGGATTAAGCAGAACCAGAACATCTTCTCTCACCTAGAGCACGCCATTTGTGGTTGGTAAACTGCTCCCACAGAGAGAGAGAGAGAGAATTTGTGCAAGTACTTGATCCAAACTTTGTGCACATTTTACAGTAGATCTTGTGTATTGTCCATGAATATTTCTCCGCTTCCATGAACGGCCGTCTCTTCTCTTTCTGTGCTCCTCCCCTCCTTAATCCCTCTCTTGCGCTCTCATGCGCCCACTCACTGCCACTCACACTGATAGACACAGAAAAACACACAGATATGAAATGAAATGAAAAATGATGAGAGGATGTGATGAAGAGAATAAAAGCTCTTGTCTGAGTTTGCACACATGTTCAGACACCGTTTCTGGCAGCGTACCATCATTAGGTTTCTAATTCAAATGATCCTATCGCATCAGCTTGTTTTTCTCTTTGTTCCTAATGGCAAGGGCACATCTTTGTGTCCCCCACCCCCCCCGAAAACACTAACACACATGTAGACAGACCAATGTCACACTACCAGAGGTGTTCTTCAAGCTATGTATGCACTATTGTTGTTATATCTAAGTTTACTGACCTTCGTTTCCTTCATTCTTCAACTCCTATTTTTTAGTGTCTTTGTTCAGGCTCTACAGGTAGAAGCAACAAGCAGCTGAAGACCAACTGTTAGTACTGCTAGCATACATAGAAAGCAATAGAACGACTGACAGTACAAATAGACAGGGAGAGAAAAGATACAGTGTTTCACTTTTCTCTTTGTTCTTGCAGAACTGCTTTCCCTGGTTTAAATGCTCTTTCTTTCCCTCGTTGTGGGGTTGGGTTTGTGTCTCCTGCTGGCGTGTCTTTCCCGCCCACGTGCACTTTCTTTGAAGGGGGATTGTGCTGATTTCGTCCCCACAATTTACTGTGGGCTGCAGTTTTACTTTCACTTTGATCAGTGTCAGCACGTATCATTACAGAGCAGCGAACAATGTACCCCAAGGTTAGAAGACTATTAACAATCTGACAAAATAATTACATTGTAATTTCCCTCAAAACTGCCTGCATTTTGTGGAGCAGTATTCTAGTCATCTTGCCTAGCTATACTAGCATCACGAACTTTGCCCACTTTTTTTTTTTTGTCGTAGATATATGAATTGAGTTCAAGTCAAAACTGTGATGAAAATGCACAGGGTGAAATTAACTCTACAGCTCAGTGAGGCTATACTTAGGCACAGTGGTGCTTTGAGCTAAATGCTAAAGTCACTGTGCCAAAATGCTCACGATGACAATAGTAGACCATCAAAGCAATGGCAACACTGACTCATTTAACAAGGATCATTTTAAATCATCATATAAATCACTCATATGTTCAGAAAATTGTGTTTTCGTGCTGGTAAATAGGTAACTTTTGATGAAAAGTTGGAAGAAAATTTTCAGTGTCTTTCTGTCAGCTGTCACCTGAAACTGATCCAGTGGTGACAGACTACAGTGACAGGGTGCAGTCACAGTCTGGTTTGGTTTAGTCTACTGAGTCTACTAAGACTGCGGTTTAGCTTTAAATAAGTCAGAAATTGAGGTTAATGATGGTCTGGAGTAATTTGAACCCAGGGTCTATTTCACCATTAATAAGAGTCAAACTCCCCCTCAAGAGATATGTTACGTTGGTTGAAGTAATATCGAGTTTGGCGGACGAATAGTTAACAATGAAAGTAAATGGGGCAGTCAGCCAAACGTATCTAAATTGTCATTTTTTAACCACTAATAAAGCTCAAAATATCACTTCACTTCAGCAGTAGCATGAATAGGGTCCCTACACATAAACTGAAGTACTGATAACTTAGTAAGTGAACTGAGAGTTTATTAAAAACACTGTTTTACAAGACTTATCCAACATCTTGTTTTCATAACAACTGGTGATGAAGGGTGTTCCAGATCAGCAGATTCATTACTTTCTTCCCTCTTTGTGAACACGTCAGCCTATTGTTCAGGAAAATGGTGAATGTGCACACCTGGAACCTGCCTTTATCACCAATTTTGAGCCTTATTAAATAACTAAACTGGTTTAAAAAATGACAATTTAGATACGTTTGGCTGCCTGCCCCATTTACATCCATTGTTAATTATTTGCTTGTGAGCGCTAAAGATAGTAAAACTCTATATTCCTTCAACCAACATAAATATCTCTTGATGAGGTGTTTGCTGGGTTCAAATTACTCCAAACTTAGACTTTGTCAATAACTGTCTTCCTCCTTTGCTCCCGTCATTTGTGCTACAACCACTAGATGTCACCTAACAATAAAATTGTGAAAAAAAAAGTGAGCTCAGACAAGTAAATGTTACCAAATTTATCATCAGGTATAATATACGCTCATATATTCAAATCATCTCCAGTGCACCCGTCACACATCAGGTGTTCAAAGATGTTCAAAGACAGCTGCTCAGCTTAACAAGTCCTAACAAGTTTTGGAGTCAAAACTTTCTTCGTCAGTATGTTAGGTTCATTTAACTGCTTTTGGGGAGCACTGGACCCCCTAAAAGCAGTTAAATGAACCTTAGCAAAAACTCATCATCTCTCTTTTCTGGTTCCTCCCAAAACTGCTCCATCACGCTATGATCGCACAGCGAGGGGTTGGACAGATGCACAGAGAAACAGAGTGAGACTCAGAAGGAAAAAAAAAGAAAAAAAAAACAATAGGGTAAAAGGAAAAAGATGGGGGAGATCGAATGGCTCAACGTCGTCTGAAAAGCATGTGAGATTTAATTTCCTGGTCAAACGCGCATGAAGACATTTAATGGCTGAGGGCATAGGGCTCAGTGCCAGTAATATTGTTTTATCAGCTACAACAACCAAAACATACACACATCATCCCACCAGCAACTCGTCCTTACTCACCCCCCACTTCCCCCTTATTAAGGCTCTGCATCACTTACCCCTCTTTTATAGTGCAAACTGACAATTTGGTTCTGTCGTTTCCATGGTAACGTGAACAGGATTGCCAGTGGAGGCATGTCGACATGTCTAAATATACTCACACACACACACGTATGTTCAGCAGTAAATGCATACACACAGCTGTAAGTGGAGATGACTCCTCTCAGATAAAGAAGGAGACAAATGATCCTTTTTGTTTTTTTTTTTTTTTTTTTTTGTGTTTGACTTTCTTCATAAGCATCTCCACTGTTTTCTTTTCATTGGACCTTTCGATACCTGCGTTGGTCTTTAGGAGTACGATGTTTTATTATGAAAGGTCATTTTCTTGTTTGTAATGCAGACAGAGCGTCCGACGGTTAACTGAAAAATTAAATTTGAATTGTTCAGTGTTTTTTTTGTTTTTTTTCCTGTCTGTGTCCTGAAAACCTTGGTCTGGTTTGTACGACTCTGAACTGACTCTCAAGTGAAAGGACGTTGACACTGTTTGACACATACATTCAAGTCCCCCGGGCAGTTTATATAATAAATGAGGCAGCGCGATTTACGGTGGATCCATTCTTCTGATCGAATAAAAGAGAAAGGGAACGTGGTGAAAAAACGTACACATGACATTCATACAATAACAACACACCACCTCCTCTCCTGTCCTTTGAATGTAACCCCGCCCTTCGTCCCTCCTGTCTTTGACTTTCAGTTTGATGACTTGAATTAAGCAGTCAATCTAATCCCTGAAGGGACGACATAACCTCTCCTCTCTCTAACATCCACCCCCTCCTCTTCAACTATCATTGAATACCAAGTAAGAAATTATACATTTCTAAAGCATTTTTACCAAGATTTAATGTTTTTTTTAAATCATTTTTTAATATGTAGTTATTTCCGCTTTATACCGTGAGTTGAATTTAGAGAATGAAGGCGATGTGTTAGAGACTGGGTTGGAAAGAAACTTATGCAGTGTCACAGAATAATGACTGCATGAAAGGCAATTTCAATTTCCACTTTCACTTTAGCCTTCAGTGCATAAATTGTGCATTAAATGGTTCAGTCTCGCCAAGTTCCCGTTTTTGCTTACAGCTTGAGAGACTCTGTTTCTCTGTTACATCCGTCTGGACAGATAATTGGAAAGTTCAAGATATTAGATTGGAGCAATTCTAATCCCTCAAGAAATCGTCTTAATTACGTAGCTATTGAGCAAAGCATTCAATCAGAATTTCATTGTGGATTCGAACGGAGGCAAGAGAATTGAAAAATAACATTATGATAGAGGTTAAATAAGTTATTTAGACAACAACATTTCTGTGTAAAGCTGAGGTGGAATCATTCAGAGCCCCGCTGCTTTTCAACCATTTAATTTCTTTCGTTTTTTGTAGTTTTTTTTGTGTGTGTGTGTGTGACGGGCGGCAGCTGTGCCGTCTGTTAGCACTCGCTGTGATTAAATCATAAATACTCAAAGCTTTTGAAAGTGACAGAGTGAGGGAGAGGAGAAGAGGAAGAAAAAAAGAATCAGAGTGTATAATTGTGTCCTCTCAGGGTGTTCATTTGATTGTCGAAACAAGCCCTGAGCTACTGTATTTGTGAGTTCAGACGGATCATTAAGCGAAGGTACATTCCTTGTCACTCAGTCTGTCTTTTCTCTCACTGTTTCTTTCTTCAGCATCTGATGCTTCAGGCGGAGACAAAAGTGACTGAACGTGTTAAAGAGCAAACATGGCACGAACTTAATAGAACGAACTCTGATTCTCTCTTTCACTCTTTGTTTTGTTTTGTTTTTCTTATTGATTAACTTTAATAACCGTACGTGTTTTTATGCTGTGCTTTGTGGTTTACAAGTGCGAGGTCATCATTTAATACCGTTGGTGGGAGGATCGATGACGCGTCTGAGATCTCGTTGAGTTTTGTTCAAGTCGAGTCAAACCACAATGAAAGCACAAAAAACACAAAGTTGTGAAACCACAACCAGCTCTATAGAACATACGTAACATCGCAATTTCTGGGTGCAGCAGTTTCTCATCCATTTGAATGCGACTTTCTTTTCCTTCCTCTCTTGCATCTACTCTACTTCCTCCTTGTCGTCATTTTACATGTACAAGCCATCCTCCTTCTTTGTGGCTTTGCCTCGGCTCCATCTCTGATCGCTGACTTTGCAGAAAGACAAGGTGTTTGCCAATTTACATCTCGTTTGTCGTGCACTTTAATTTTTCCCACTTACACTCATGCACCTTCACTCCTCATTCTTTTCCCTCTCCATTTCCTCCATGTTCTCTACTTCCCTGTCACCTTACTTCTGTCCTTGCCTCTTGTCAGTGACTTGATTCTTGGTAATTAACTGCCGTGACCTCTGAGATGTACATTAATTCCTGCAGGGAAAAAAAAGCCAACAGGTTGGCTGCACATTGTGCCTTTAATTCACAATCTGCAGGAAAAAAAACCTATTAATTTCATTAGATTCAACATCTGTGCATGTTAACAATGATATTGGTAAGGTTAGGGAAGGATCATGGTTGGTACATGGATGATAAAAAAAAAAAGTGCAAACATTAATTGTGGTCTGTAGGTCGATGATTCGACCGACAGAAGAGATTTGAAAAGCTATTTCTTGCATTAAAACTGAACGCTGGCACAAGACGTTGAACAGCGCAAACTGAAGAATCACAGTGTAAATCCACATAAAACAATCTTGACAAAAAGCAAGCAAACTGAAAAAAAACCTGGAATACAAGAGCAAACAAACAAAACAAGCAAACAAAAGACCAGACGTCGTCTGAGGAGACAAACAGAAAGACGAGGATACTTAGATTATTAAAATGAGCTCTTTGAACAACAAGTTGTGGGAAGATCTTTTCAGATCCTTTTACCCTCGACACACACAGACACACAAACACAAAAGTGATGTGTGTTATCTGTTAGGATGGGAGAATGAGAGAGGGAGACCAGACCCAAAAGGGACTCAAGTCCCCAGACCCAGTCAGAGAAATGTATCACCAAGTGCTTCATCTTCCTGTCGGTGATGGAGACACGAGATACAGGAAGAAGTAATCGAGGCCCAGAAGCTGATATGAGTAGTCACCAGGGAGCCAAGCCAGAGGTGAAATTTTGCCTGTTTCAATCTTAAAGACAGACATTACAAGGCGCTCCCTGAGGAGAACCATTTTATGGTTCCCTTGGTTCATGAGAAATAGAAACGAAAAAGAAAAACAAAACAGAAAGCATGTGGGAGAGTGGAAAAGAGTCAGGTTGGTATCTGAGTCCTGGAGAGAAGGAAATCTTTAAGAGAACCATAATGTTTTTTTTTTTTTTTTGTGCAAGTTTTGATCCATCAATAATTACAACTCAGTTCCACTTTGTATTACTGTCAAACATCCCAAAACTTTTCAGACTGATTTCTACCTTCCAGGCAGGAACTGGTTGCTTTATATTTCACCATCTTCCAACTGTGAAAATCAACGTGCAAAGACTTAAAGCAAATCTGTCACTGGAAATGTTTAGAAAAATGTTGATATAACTCTATTTACCATAGTCTTAATTCATTATTTACTTGCACACTGGACTGCACACACTTTTGGATGTATAGTCAATATAACACTGATAAACACTATATTTACTATAGAAAAGAATACTAGTGGGAAAAGGTAAACAAAGCAGTAAACAATGATGAGATAGAAAAAAGAAAAGTTTGAAATCTGGTGGAAAACAGTTCAACTTTTTAACATCTGATGCCAAAGTGTCAGTAAATAACCTGGAGAAAGTTTTTTTTCTTTTTCTTTTAAAGAAAAATGTAACTGCTAATGAGACTAAAGTAACTTGATGAAATAAAAAATAAATTACATTTCCTCTGTGATGGATTACCTATCTGTCGCAAATCTTTCTCTGCGAGTTGATTTTCATACGGTGCCAGCACAAACTGAAACCAGCGACTGCCTCGAAGGTACAAAATCAATCTCACATGCTTTGGAGAATATAAAGTATATGTCAGATGCTCTGCATTTATTGGAATAAAATATGCAAAACCAATTGATTTTCCCTCACAGACTTAACAAAATTTCTTTTCATAAACACTAAAAAATGAATAGTTTGTATTGTTTTAGGGCTTTACTGTTTTCTTTTTCACGACTAACATCTAAATTGTCTTAGAGGTTCTAAGAGAAAGAAAGAAACTCATCTGTTTCTTTCTAATGACGGGCAAAGATTTGCAAAAGAGAAATCAGTAAAGGATAATGGTTTTTACCTGGATCCAAGTCATTTGTTAGATCATTAAGAGAACATGTCGCTGATATATCAAACATTTAAAAGGCATCCATTTTACTGCAGCTCATTACCTTAATATCAGTGTCAGCATGATAGGAATAACTCCTCTCCAGAGCTCTCTCGCTTATATATTTGCAGGATTCAAGTTACTTTCTTTGCTTTTAATTCAAAGTCTTTGTCCACTGCTTCTTGTGTTGCTTGTCATCGCATCTTTTTTATTTTACTTTTTTTTCTTTTGAATCAAATTGCCACATAGCTCTCCTCTTCTCACATCTTCTGTCTGCTAATGTCCATTCACCCTTTGTTTTTTTTTTTTTCCATCGTGCATCTTTCTTCATCCTCCCTCCTCCCCCTTCTTCTACCAGAAGAAAAGAGGAACTGGGTTAATGTGCCAACATGGTCGGACCACTGAACCAGCTCCGTCAGGCTGGTGAGCACCACTAAACCGTAGTAAGGACCTCATTAGGGCTGACAAAACAAACACACACACACATAGAAACATACTAGAAACATGGTGCAAAATGTAAAGACACATATTAATATGTTGCTCCAGGCACATATTGTTTTATTGTCGCCCGAGTACATATTTGCATGTTTCGAGCATAAAATGGGTTTAGATTTGTGTGTTCTGACTTTTGCTTTTGAGTCTTTTTTTTTTTTTGCCTGTTTGTGTATTTGTCCGCTTATGAAAAATGTGTTAGTGTGTGTCTTTTTATAACCTCTGTGTATTGCTAGAGAATGCCTTCACACCCTCAGCCTGACAGATGCTGTGGCAGCCACTGTTGCGCTGTGCCTCTTGCTCACTCGCTCTTGGCCTTCAGCCCACTCATAGGCAAACATACCCACAAAATACTGCACGATAACACACACACACACACATATATACACACACACCTCATTTGTGCCTTATAATTCATATAGCCTTAGCCAGGGGGATAGACTGAGGATTCAGGAGGCAGGGGAGGGAAAGAAAGTGATAAGGAGAAAGAAAAGGGAGTGAGGTTATTAAAAACAGATGTATTTACTGATGTAATTGCCACCTGAGGTTCCATTTTATTGATCTGCCCTCCTGTCTGTTTCCTCTCCCCCTCTCTCTCTCCCTTTCTCCGTCTCCACCACACTGTCTATCTGAGTTGCGGTGTCAGATCTCTCATCCATATTCAGTGCTGAGGCCATCTGTGAGCCTCCAATATGCATGGACCAGCCTGGCTCACAGTCTCACTGCCAAGCTCACAGACAAGCCCATGTTATTTTGTCATTCTGAGTTAAAGTACGGTCCGTTTATTTCTGTCCATGCATTTTGCAAACGCGTGTCACATTTAATTACTTGTATTTTGTTGCTTTTGTCAAAACTAACTCGCCCCTCTCCCCTTCCTCCGACCGGGAGAGCCGCCCTCTTTAAACAAGATATGACAAATTCTTTAACACCTCTTGGTCAGGTCGGTTGTGTAGCGACACAAATAGCTGCTGTGATTGGTGTGTGTTTTTTTTCCTCCATATCCTATGTTTACTTTGGTAAAATACCAAAAGTGATCAACAGAGCCGAGAAAGTAATGACAATATGTTATGTTGTTGTTGTTACCATGTGTGATGTAGCACGGTCGATTTTAAAGACTGTGGAAGCTGTTTCTGTTATTGTACGAGAAATAATAAAATCAAATGGCTCCATGTGAGTGAAGTCCCGACATCTCAGTGATTCTCACTGTTCGGGATCTATAGTGGCCGCAACAGTCAGAGTTATATCACTCAAGCTACTGAAACACTACAATAGCACGCTTTCATTCTCTGCCATGGCATCAGACAAGAAAGAAACATGCACACGCGTCCATACACACACATACGCATCCTACAAAATACAGAACAGTTGCCTGAGTGCAGCGTCTCTTGGGAATATGTGTGCTATTTTCTAAAAAATCGGCAAAATAAAAGAGCATATCTATTCTTCGTATCTGTTTTCTCCGACTGTCGCTTCTATCTCGTCTATATGCATCTTTGGATTTCCAGTTTTCACCCTGGAAAAACACTTTTCATGCCCTCTAACTTTTTAGTAGGTCCTTTTTTCACTCTTTCTCTCATTTCTCCCTCGATTTCTCTCCATCTCTGTGCCAGTTCAACACGTACCCACTCTTCTTGTTATGAAGCCAATTAGTGTAACTGAAATAGTTTCCATGGTGACAGGGGTGCTAATAATAACAGACACCCCCACAGCAAGGGCTGGTGAAGAACACACACACACACACACACACACACATTGATACATACATAACAAATAAAAACAAGCTTTTCACTAGTTTAATGCTGTTCAGTTTACAGTTTGTATCTGTGCATCTATCATGTGCCGTGTACAGTTAGCGTTTGATGTAATGTGCACTTCTGTAACACTGATAGTTCAATCTTTGAGAATGAAGTTGACTGAATGTGAGAGGGAATATATTTACTGTGCATTCACACATCATTCAGACAGAAGCTGCAAACACGATTAAGAAGCCAAACTGGTTTAAATCAGACAAATACCTGATGATAAGGTCCTTGGACTGAGTGCTAACTGAGTGCTTACACACCTAAAAAAATCCTACAGGTGACTGCCTGGCTGCCAACTGTCGGCTTAGTGTTTAATTTGAAGAGGCTGTTTGGGAAAATCTCATAAATCCCACTAAAGCAGCAGAAGCAGACAAGATTTCTGTCTTTCTCCAGTTCCCTTCGGAGTTAATTTTAACCAGTTTAACTGAAATTAAGAACAAGCCTACAAACACATTGTTGGACACTGAATTTAATGAGGATTTAATATCATATTTGTCTGTAAAATCACATCACTTTCTGGCTCGTTGCTGCTAAAACCCCACTCCTGTTATACTTCACAGCCCCAGCTCACCTCAGGACCCATGTTCTTTTCATTGCTATTTCTGCTGTGATGATCTGTATAGCTTTAAAAGCTATTGATCAAAAAAAAAAAAAACCAAAAAAAACAAAACCAAAAAAAAAAAAAAAACAAAACAAAGAAAAACAGAAAGAAAAACTCACCTGCGGCTGACAACTCGGAGACCAATCTTTTAAAGGTTGCTGCTGATCATATGGCTGAACCTACCGCTAATATTTTACATTTTTTCAGAGAGAAGCTGGATATGTGCTGCTCTTAATATTAATAATACAGGCTGAAAACCCACCACAAGCAGAGAATCACAACCAGACCTTTTATTTCCATTCCACCAATTCCATCACAATTCTCAAATATAAAAGCAAATCCTAATTGAAGCTGATGGAATATTGATTTAGCATGAAACTCAGGTCACAGCTACACTGGAGCAGCTATTGGATGCTGGTAATGGATGATATTATCAACATGTTGCATTTGATTCTGTCTGTGAGCAGTTGGAAAAGTACATTGTTGCCTCTTTAAAAAATGGATTTAGGAGCTACATTGTTGGCAGAACCTGGCGTAATTATATTAAAAGTCACAACTGAATCTACCTTGACAACTTGTGAGAGCCTGAGAAGTTGGGTTTCAACATAAAATTTATTCTAAGTCCTTGGAAATACATCTCAGGAACTTTACGCTGACAATACAGTATTGTACATCAATGTCCTTCTAGTGCTCTTCACTCACACCTACAGGTCTTTCAACAAACCACACATTAATGATCAAAAGCTGCTTCACAACTACAGGAAAGTCTTGGTCAGTATTTATCTGTTGAACAGTCATAAGAAGAAGTTTGAATCCAATAGTGACTTTTAAATGAACTTGTAAATCATGAATATGTGCATGTTTGTTTGAGCTATTCATATGTTCATTCATGTGTGACAACATTAGGATATAAAAATAATAATAATAATAAAAAAAAAATACTGGCCCTGGTGTCATGGTCATCATTAAGCCTGCAGAGACAGCATCACTGACTTATTTGTTTTTTACAAAGTCACACTGACTAAACTCTGGTGTCATCTCCTGTCACGTCCACCCACCTGGATTTTGTAATGTGTCTACTGCCCATAAAGTTGACTCTTGTACTCCGGCAATTCTGCAATACATATTTTAATCTGGAGGGACTTTTTGGTTAAATAAAAAATGTGGTGACAGAAGGTGACGCCAGGGCAGGAGGAGTCTGAAATCACTCTCTCAGTTCTGTCGAAGCACAGACGGTCAGAAAAAAAAAAATGGCAGGTTCACAGTCTTGTACTCTGAACAACTGCCAAGAATTTCTACCAAGAGATTTTCTGTCCTTCTCTTTTGCCATATTCCCGTCTTGCCTTGTCCCCTCCAGGTAAGTTAAAGACCATTTGCACTTGTGCATCTTGTCAGCACCGAGTGTCTTTGTAGTTTGTGGTTCTTATGGGAAAATTGTGAAGAAAAAAGGTCAAATATACTTATTTATAACATTTCTTATTATAAGAACTTTCTGAGGTTGGGACTGAAAGTATAAAATGATTAAAATAAGCATGTCCTGCAGCAGAAATGTGTGGTTTAATATATATTATAATTAAATATAAAGTACACTTTTGGGACAGCTTAAAAACCAACGACGAGAGCTTTAAATATTAAAATTAACCAAACCTCTTTAACAAAATAGAATATCTCTGCATCTCCTTCCTTGATTTTTTTGGTCTCCTCTATATACTTACTTTTAACATGCAATTGGTTGAAAATGATGCATCCCAGAAGTGGTTGAGCATCCTGTGAGAGGTCAATAGACACACACCGAAGAGGCGAGAGCGGTTAAAAGAGAAAATGAGAGAGAAGTGATGCTGTGGGACAGACGGAGGGACAGATTGAAGAGAAATTGCTGCCGGGAGGTAAAGATAGGAACTGATAAAAGCAGAGATTATTTATTAAGCGAGAGACCAAAAGTCTTTAATTATGGCGTAGATAAATGCCATCATCAACAAACCAAGTGCTTTTAAACTGATTTGACTTGAAGAGGCGGAGCGAGTCGAGAAGAGACAAAAGACAGAGATAGAGACGGACTCCTGAGGAGTCAATGACGCACTGAGCAGTCAGGGGTCAGAGTGACAGAGCAAATAAGCATCTCGCCTTAATTTAACTCCGCTCATCGCAAAAGAGAAAAGGGGAGATAAACCGTCCCTGGCCACAGTTGCAGATAAGAATTTACTGTCTGTTTAGTAAACACATACTCAGTTCTTATCAAACTTATCTCTTGTTTACTTTTTGAAAAAAAGACATTACTTTGCTTTAAGTTAATACCAGAGTTGCCAGTTGCAAGCACAAGTGAAGAGATATCTCTAAATTCATGTCAAAAAGCAATCACAAACAGAGGCCTCTTTGCAGATTAAATGAAATGAAGCTCTTTCTCACAGGGTCAACGTTTTATTGAGGAAAGTACATTATGCCCAGAGCCATCACACGGCTCTTCACTTGCACCGATATGACAGTGGGGCCGCCGCGGTGACAGTTTGAGGAAATGAATCCTATTTTCAGGAAGAGTCCCTTGCCGGCTCTGCAGCAACCAGAGCTCAAACACAAAGCAGAAACAAATTTACTGTCGCAAACAAACTCAACGCGCTCTCCATACTGCACTCGCTGTTTCAGTGTACACAAAGTCAGTTGCAGGTTAAAGACCTTTAAATATCTGAAAACAGACTCAGAGGATATCAGAGTAGCATCTCTTATGGGAAATGCATGATTTGACATTATCAGATGTTTTCCTTTGTTTTTTTTGGGGTGGGGTAATTGAAATTCTTTGCATAAAATTTCTAGATGTAAACTCAAAATGAAGCCTGATACAAACAAACCACCTCTTTACTGTAGACTCATCTGGAATCTAAATTAGTCACAGCAGGTTTAGTTCTGTAAACATGTGCATGTGCATCTCCTGAGAGTTGAACAGCTCCGTAGGGGGGCGTCTGGGTACTTATGTTGTTATTGCAGGTAAATATCCTCAGTTTGATGCGTCTCATAGACCTTTGCTGCATGTTACAATCACGCAATCTCCCCTTGTTTACTTCTTTACACTCGGCCTGCTCCTTCAAATGAACTACACTGTGTTGTGAATGTAAAAAAGTCAATAAAAACTTTTTAAACCAGCTCTCCAGTCTGCGTGTTTGGTTCCACCCAGTTTTGAAACTTTCAATTTGGGCGATATTTAGAGTTTATTTAGTCCAATTTTTACCATCAGCCAAAATTGTAAATTGCAGCTACAGAATAATCAGACTAAAAGCTGCTTCCTGGAATATGCAAAATACTTGTCTTTCCTTTTATTGAATCAAGAATCTGCTGCTTGGAAATGTTTATACTGCAGAGCGACAGAGGGTATGTAACCTGTAAGTAGCTGCATTTTGAGTCCATTTTTTTTTTTTTTTGCTTCTGCACCAAGCAAAAAAGGCAGCTCATCTTCCCTGTCTCTCCTGAATACTCATATTTATCTGCAGTAAATGTCACTTCCTCTATCGACTCTTTTTAGCCCCACTCTTGCCACTTTTTTCCTTTCTTGCTAGCTTCATCTTATCCGTGTTTATGTCAATTTGCTGGTGAGGGAGAGATCACATGTGGGGCTTTTACTCCCATTCTGCCTCCCAGAGGGGAGGACAGCTTCAGCCACTGGACCAGCTGTGGGGCTCAAAGACCAAGTGTCAAAAGACGATGAAGATACACAAAGTGGCGTTTGAATGGACATTGTGGAAACGCTGGTAGACTCCTCATGAGGTCATGTGTGAGGACAATAGAGAATCAAAACTCAACCTGTTATTTGTTCATATTTATTCACACTCATGTGGCACAGTCATTATGTTTCTCTGTTCTCTGTCAGAATAACCATCTTCTGATTAGATCAAAGAGAGGAGGATTTAATTCATTTATTCATTATTTGTAATTATTACAAAATGATTTTCACCACAACTGTTGCACTTGACACCGTGTTGCCTCGACATGCAGTCTTGTTTCACCTTTTTTTTTTTGCATATGAACTACGCTGTTCACAAATTAAACAAATGATGGGAAAATTACGTTTCAAGGTCGGTGAAATACCTTTATGTGCACAGTGAAGCTCATACTAGCCTTCGAACGGATGTCTCCTCCCTCTCTCTCTGTGTACCACACACACACGCACACAAACGCAGAAATGACAACTGGTGCTGATTTACTGAAGATGAGGAAACTTTTAGAAAAGTTAGAACTTTCTGAACTCAGAAAATAGACCCGAACACCTACATGCAAGAAGACGCAATCGGTACATTTTGCCTCACAACTGCAACATTGTCTTCTCAATTTATACTGTATATATATTGAAGTTACACTGTGTGTGTGTGTGTGTGTGTGTTTGAGGCTTCACATATTGTGCGCATGTACATGCGCGTATGTGAGTGGGCGATTATATGATCTTTGACATGAGGCACTGAAAAGAAACTCGTAATAAAAAAAGTGCTCGCTATAACTCATAAAGAGAGAAAACAGAGAATGGCAGAAACCCCCCCCCACACACACGCCCACACACAGAATACACTCACACACACACACACACACAGATAAAACACACACATGCATAAGTACAAAAGGCCGTGCTGATCGCTTCCTGACAGAAGGAGAAAGAGACAGAGATGAAAAATCATGTTTAGAGAGAAACTGCCTCAGGCTGAGAATCAGGCTCATATCATATGTGATGCTGTATTGTGTTCAGCGCTGCATTAGAGAGCTACTGTACAGTTTAATTATTCCTATTATGCATTAACATTTTACATCATGTCTGCAGCGTAACAAAATAATAATCTCTCAACTTTAGACGACACAGACTTGGAGAGAAATCATCTCAGTTGACAGACAAAAGTAAGAGTCTACTTCAATTTGTGATTAATTTCTATCATATGAAAAAAAAAAAAACATTTACAGTCTTCATCAGAGCCTGCGGGCAAATAATCTCCACACCCGCTGATCAGAGGGTGGCAGAGGAATGAAAATATTCTGTCCTCTGTGGACAATTACTCAATGCTGACGTTCATTATTCTGGTCTCGTTTCGACAGCGGCCCTACAATTTCTGCTTCCTGTCTTGAATAACACATTTTCACTTCCCATCGCCCCCACATCGACACATCTAAGTGACAGTTGCCACGGTGATAAACAGCATTGTGGAAGAGCAACAACCTAATAGGATAAAAAAAAAAAAGAGAGAAGGGATACAAAAAAAAAAAAGCACAGTACATTTCATTCATTCTCCTTTTTTGTTTCTTTGTCAACCGATCCATTGACCATTTTTTTTCCGCGCAAGTTATCGTACAATTTCTGTCAGTCACCTACTCTTTCTATTTCTTGCCTCTGTCTCTTTCTCTCTCTGTCTCGCCTGAATCTTTGTGAATATCCAGGATGGGAATGGTAACGATGGACAAATTGTGCATATTTCTATGTGTTTCTTAGACGGTGGAGCTGTTTAAGAAAGTCTAAACTTATTAAACTTACTTTTCTGAACACTTTAAGTAATGCTCATTGAGAACACACACAGGCACATCATCACCAACCCTTTATGTTGATCAGGTCAGCAAACAGCTGCTTATTTACTCCACCAGCTGTTACAGAGCAACATTATCATTTTGTTGGAGCCGTGTTTACTCTCTTTTAGCTCTGCTTTTGGCCACTATCGACTCCCAGGGGAGATATCTGGCTCTTTGAGTCTGCCTTCTGTTCAGCTTCAAAAACGGATGCTATAGGAGCATCACATTGCTTGGAAAGTTAAAGTTCATGTGGGAAAAAAAAGGTCAGGAGTATTTAATGCATTTCAATATGACCTGTTGCAACAGAACAAAACTTTTAGAATTTTATTTTATTTTATTAGTTCCTCTGAATCCTATTTGCTCTTTGTTTCCATCACTCTGGGAGCAACTATGATCTGATTTAAAGTTCTCTCGCTACCTGCAAAGCTTTAAACTCACTCATGAACATATTAAATTTCTAACTGACTACTTCATGATATAAAAGCCAACTCATGATTCTCCGTGCAGTTAAATTCTACTTCTAGATGCTGGGTCTCCATTGGCAGGATTGTTGCCACAAAGAACCAGTTTCTAACACACTTTTCATAAGTTAATTGAAAGAGAAGACGAAGAATCTTACTGCATCTATACTGCAGCGGTACGTCACACAACGTGAGGATAAAGTGACTCCACACTGAGCTGAACTGGGTAAAGTTGCTGGGGAACAGGATGTGGAGGGAAACATAACTTCTTCTCAGACTGATCACACATTTTTAGTGTGAACCTGCAGCGTGCACCTCCGGTAAAATTTTTACATTATTGCTATCTGGCCTGAGGCAGATTTGGCTCCGAGTTGTCCTACAAGTGTTCATGTGTATGAGAGCATAGTAATGAATTGTCATGTTGGAGGAGATGTGGTGATGTAACATTAACTTGATAAGAATGGAGGTGAACATTGATTTCAAACATTATTATCACTGATTCATTAAGACACAGTCGGTTTTCCTTTTTTTTTTTTTACCTAAACCAGACAGATGCTGTACAGGGAAAAAATGCACCAGAAAACTAGTTTGACTTCTCTGTTAAACACTCGACTTCTCTTTTTTTTATGAGCTTTATTTTACTTTATGTCACAGATCTCAAACCTCTTTACTATGACAGCTACTCAGAAAAGATTAAAGTGCTGCTGCCTTTTTTTTTTTTTTTTTCGCTCGACTGTACTAAAGACATCCTCGGTGACATGACACAACACAACACTGTGTTCAAAACCAAAAAACAAATTCTGCTCTCCTCTCTCCGTCTCTCCCGTCATCCTGAGTGATCATGTTTTCTGACTGATCAGAAGTGACACATGTTCTGCCTCTGTTCCTTTTTAATATTTTAACTCCACGCATCGAAATGAAGAAACAAACAAAATATCATGATAGTGAATAAGACAGACGGGCTCACATTTGTAAATAAATAAAAACTAGCAGCCTGGAGTTTTAAAAATCTGAACCCAGTTGGAAAGTCAAATTGTCTGAGCTTTCTTCTTTTACAAAACAAAATGCCCGTGCCATTTCTAAACAGCCTTAAACCTCAGTTTGTCAGGGTTTATAAGCTGATTGTGACAACCAAGAGTAAAGTCAACCCTCATGTCTTTTTTTTCTTATTCTTCTGAAAATTGTTGCATGTTTCCTAAAGGATAAAAGAGATTTATTTATTTTTTGAAGAAATGCAAAATGAGTCATCCATAACAGTTCCTTCAACTTTACCAAACTATGACCGTTCACACAGAACATCACTTCTACAAACTGCAGCATCACTCTAGTTGTATATGTATATATATTAGTACTGTGGGCTCCATTGCAAATTGTGCTTTTTAACCCAAGAAACTCAAAAAAGAAAAACAGTAAATAAGAAAACTGATACACTTTGCATGCATACTGTTTACTGACAGTGTACATATAAACACAATAAACTTAATTTGCTCAAAATCGCAGCTTTCTCAGAACATTATTCTATCATAAACTTTACTACCCAGCAGCAATGTAGCACGTTCCAGCCCATTTCCACCACTGACAACATTTAATAAAACAGCTGTTACGCCGTTATGATTAAGATCAACCATTAAACTGAACGAGGCAAACACAAGTGGATGTAGTTGGTTCCAGGCAAGTCTCACATCGACATTTGACAGGTGAAAACAATCTGGTTTTTCTAGAGTTTTCAGTTATGGTGAAAAACATTTTGCACCTGTCTAACATGCAGTTTAAAGTTTTTCTTACCAGTTGCTTGATTTTGTTTCTCATTGAACCGACACCAAATATGGAAAGGACTGAAGCGGCTTTAAGACTTTACTGTTTATATGAAAGTCATCAGAAGAAAAAAAAAAAAAAAAAAACTGCAAACAAACAATGTGGAACATGTTCTGGCTACTTTGTGCAGCCATTGAGAAAAAACAGGGATTAAAAAACTGACAGTGCATTCATTTTATCAAAAGGTTTAGTGCACTTGAATGCACCCTTGATGAATGGCCCTGCTGTGGAAAATGCTTTTTTTTTTTTAAAGATAAGTAAGAAAAAAGGAATGGAGGAAGAGAGAATGATGGAGAGGAGCAGATTTGAAGATTGATAGAAGAGGAGAGAGATAGTTACGAGGAGAGAATAGGAAATAAAACAGATGGGAAGAAAGAAGAAAATGTTGTAATTTAGAAGAAGGATGTGAGGCAGGGCAAGAAACAAAAAAAAAGTGACAGGAAATGGGAGAATATGGAGCATATGCAGAAAAATCTGAGTAATGTGAGAAATAAGATGGAAAAAAGGAGCAAAACCCTGGTGAAGAACAGGGTGATGGTGATAGTAAGAGGAAGTAAAGACAAGAGGAAGAGAGAGCGATGTGTGTGTGTGTGTGTGTGTGTGGGGGGGTGTGATCCTGATAGATGAGTTATGTCAGGTCCATTTCCTGAGGACCAGAGCAAGACAAAGTCCATTTAAAAACTGTCACACAGCACGCAAAAAAAAAACAACCCACACACGTGATGGAAGTGTGCCGAACATTAGGTGCATTGTCTTGATAAAAGATTTCAGAGCCACAAAGTGTGGTTAGAATAGATAACATGTCATCTCGCTCCCATCTGATTTAATGGAACGGGCCTGCTGTTTAGCATGCTGCCTTCTGTCTTACAGTGTGTCCGTCTTTGTGCGTCTTGTGTCTGTCTCTTTATGGCTTCGTGTGTGTGTGTTTGTGTGTGTGTGTGTGTGTGTGTGTGTGTGTGTCTGCTTACCATACTCAGCCCAGGTGCCACCAAATTTAAATGTATTTGATCTGAGGCAAAATGTGATTTTCTCAGCATAGTAATAAGGGACTGTAACAAAATATCATAATAAAATGACATAATATGATCATGATTATTATATTACAGGACATTTGTGTTTGCTTTGTCTGTGCCTTCCTTTTTATTGTGATCTATGTACGCAGCTGCTGCCAGCTTGTCTATCTGTCTGTCTGTCTCATTGTCTTCCTGTATACATGTGCATTTCACATGCCTTGCTACTGTCCTTAAACCATTCCTCAAGGGAGGAATATAATTGGTTGTTTAATCAATGACCACCTGTCTGCTACTGGCTAATCAATGCCAGGGTAAACATTAAGATTAGCTCTTTGGAAGAGGCGGATAATTGACTGTAACGGCTTTGACAGACGAGTGATGCATACTGTCAGTGCATGCTGGGAGGAGAGCAGCAGATGGACGAGTGGATGGACAGAAACAGACTGAGACAGAAGAAGTGAAAGAGGAATCTGAGAGACAGGAAACAAAGGTCACAAAAAACACACAAACATCATGGATCAAGGGATCAAGCAAAGGTTCGCCGACCTTTCGTTTAGTTACTGGCTCTTTAGTTAATTAACCTCACTTAGCGTCTGAAAGACGCTCTAATATCCTGCTTGAAGGTTGGGAGACAATCAGCTGATGTTTTCTTGGTGGAGGCATCTATTGTTCAGCCTAACAATCCTCATCTATTTAGACCAATGACGTTCTGATTCAGTTTCCACACAATTTCCTGTGTACGCTGATGAAAACATCGTGGGGGGGGGGCATGACATTTATGTGTTACTTGTTCTACAGCAGCGAGAAACACTCACACAAACTCACAACAAATTATGTTCACATAATTTGTTGTTTTTTATTAATTCATTCATTTTTGGAACAAGTCACAAAATGTTGATAATGAATGAACAACAGCCATTACTGCAACACAATACCCACTCACATGATGAAGACTAGAAAAACTGGTAAAATCCAAACTGTGATACACTTTGTGCTCATGGCCACAGTTCAAACTGAACATCAGTAAAGTCACATTGAATGTGGCTTTTTATAACCTAATGCCATGACAGCAGCAGGAAAATGTCTCCACCTTTGACGCAATGACAGACATCAGGAAAAGGTCAGATAATGTCATGTGGAGAAATCCATCGCAGAAGAGAAAGAAACCTGCTTCTCCAACAGTGCTTTACAGCTGCGTGACATCTCTCAGTTCGCTAAGTAAGGAGTGTGTCACTCATTTATTCAACTGGCAGGTTGTTGCTGCTGTTCGACTGTTTGTCGCTGTGCTGTCTGTCTCTTCACAGCGTAGAGAAAAACAGTGACAAACAGACTAAAAAAAAAAAAAAAAGTCGTAGTGAAGAAAATGGTTCAGAGGAATCACTGGAAGGATAACACAGTTTAAGATAAAGTGGTTTTGCAAGGAGAAGTTAATTATAGCTCATTCATTAGATATTTAGATATCACACAATGATGAAGCGCTGTTAAAATGTGCAAACAAGGTGAATTGTCCCTCAGGAAACAATAGTGAGACTAATGCATATGCTGTGTTGAATCTTTTGTTATGTACAGTTTAATAAAAAATCAAAAGCGTGACGTTATTACTGTATAAGCTCCGTGTCTTTACGAGGTCGTTTGATTTTAATCTCAATAAACGACTTGTATTCTTCACACTTACATTCAAGTCTGGTTATAAAGTTGCAAGATCAGCAAATAGGAAAAGTAATCTAGAGAAATGTTATTTTCTGGTGCGTGATCAAAGTGAAGACTCAGCAGCAGAAACACTCGAGGGGAAAGAATCTTTTTGGCAAAAAACAGAGACGACGCATCCCTCACTGGGCTATACAACAGTAAATACTGTAAAATACTGTAAAAGCTTTTGTGAACTTGGGGATAAGTTACTCCCTCATTGTTATGTCCATCGATTAGAAGAGAAAACGATGACACATCTTCAGTCGACATCCAGTTGTCTCGTTAAATATTATTGAGTCTGCTTTGAGTTTGTAGTAGTTTTTCTTTTTGTCACTGTGTGATGTCAAGCAAAGTAGCAATTTTGACTGCAGCCCGAATGCAATGAAGCACAACCAGAGCAATACATGTTTAATTTGTATGAGGATATTTGAATATTGAAGGGCCCTGGAAGCACAGAGATTACTGAAATTGGATTTAATTGAGCAGCAGCTGCAAGACATACTGAAAATGTTGCCACAGCGAAGAACATTTGACGATGAATTTCATAAAATCCTACATATGTTTGATGTAATAGGACACAGTGTTGAGTTGTGTGTATCGTCAGAGGAGGAGGATAATACGCCACTGTTCAGTTACAAAGGCTCCATTGTTTCATCATTCAGTGTGTACTCTTTTTTATTGCTGACATGCTTTAAAGTGAATTCTCATCCTGTCTTATCTGGTCTCTACGCTCGCAGTCGGAAGACGTTACATGAACTTTAAACACAATCCTCGATGAGCAAATACCGCGATATCAGTTTAAAATTGATTTTGTGCGTCGGAATTGCACATATTGACTTGGTATTATACAACTATCTTTTGTTTTGCTTCAATAAAAGAAATGACAGAGCTGATTCGTTTGCTGGAAAGACACAAAACAATGATTTTAATTATTTTTTCAAGATTAAAAAAAGGTCAGTATTGTGATTAAAACAATAAAACCACTTTACCATCTTTTACAGTTAAATGATGGTGAATTAGATGGTGGTGGTGGATTGATGCAACTTGATTGTTGATGAATGTTATGAATGAGAGGATAATTATGAGGCATCTGAAGCAATAAAGCAAATAAAAACCAATCACATTACTACACATCATCTTTAATATGCATATTAAAAACATATTCCAGATTTTATGACTTAATTTACTGGCTTTTCATTAAATTATGTTTAATACTTGTGATCTTAATGATGTTAATTTCTTCTTTTAATCTTTAATTTTTCTTATGAAAACCAAACCTAAGAAGCCACATATCTACACTGTAAAACATCATTCAGAAATTTGGTAAAATCAGCTCGATATTTTATATTGATTTTTACATAAATATAAATCATACATGTATCAGCATGTTCTTTTCATATCACTGTGAATGTTAGAAAGTGTCTTGTGGTTGTTTGTCTCTGCCAAACACTACTGTTGCAGTTTAGTAGTGAAGGAAGTTTGTGCTGGGGCCAAAAACATGCTCTAAGAGATTATGCTTTGATTTGCCAAATTCTGATTATTTCATCTTTGAGTCCAAGTGAAAATCTATGCCAAATTTGTAGAGATTACTTCAAGGCATTGTTAAGATGTTGTGTTTTCTCGGCCAAAGATACTATATGTTTTATGATTTCAAAGTGATCTTGACTTTTGCCACTTAAACAACAAAATGTAATCACTTCAACCAAATTTGAAGGGATTCATCTGAGCCATTTGTGAGTTATCGCAGCCACCAGCATAATTCACCTTTGACCTTTGATCCACAAAATCCAATCAGTCTGAAAAGTTGCCAACTTAACATTTTGAGTTAACTGAATTTGTTATGCAAAGCTGAGTTACAGTGATTTAGTTGTACAAATTGTTGAAGTAGTAGTTAAAAATAAGGTTTTCAGGATGAAGTCAACATATTTTACAGTGTAGTGAGAGTTGATTTGCTTTGATATACCTATCAGACCGTGCAGGGTTAGGCAAGGTGGAACGTTATCTCGATTCTTGTTTAATTTATTTATGGATGACTTGTCCGAGCAATAAAATGACTGTAACGGGATGTGATCTTTTATAATTAATCATGTTTTGTATGCCTGTGAGTTAATTGTATTTTCTGCAGCTGAGGTTGTTGAACATATGCGCTCTGTTGCATCAGTCGCATCAAAGTAGTGACATTATGCTTATATATATATATATATATAAAGAGGATAAAAATGCGTTTTCTGTCCTGGCTGAGTTCTGGCTGAGTTAAGTTTTAATGTGACAATTTCATGTTTGTTTGTATAAATGCATCAATGACAAAGGCAATAAAAAAGAAATATTTGATTTTTATATGATGTTTAAGTTTCCTATTTCTGTGCTTTGGATCTGGATATAAATTGATGTGAGTTTCTTCCTGATGTTCCTCTTACTGGGTTTTATTCTGTCACTTATTTTTCATTTGATAACACAGCCCTCAGGAAGCATTTAGTTAAATTAAATTGTGGATGTAAAATGGCACGAGTGGAGAGAGAGAGAGAAAAAAAAATCCTTCTTCTGTTTTTCTCTACAGGGTCAAACAGGATTAGCCAAGGCTGGAACACATTAGCAAGGTTTTATACCAGTCAGTCTCCCCCACAACAACGCCTGTGATTATTTTTTTTTACATGTTGTCAACAGAAAGGGCCTGTCAGTTTGTGTCTGGTTTTGTTTAAATTTTAATAACACTAAAGCTGAAAGTACCTGTAATACTGATTAAATGAGTGTGAATACATTTTGTAATGGTGACCGTCGAGAGTTAAAAGCCTAAAAAGCCTAAAAGTATGGCCATTAATGGAAGGACACAAAGTGAAGAGATGGACAGAGCGTCAACATCACTGTGACATGTTGGCTGTGTTCAAGCAGCGTTAAATGACACATTAGACACACACACTGTTCCACACGCCTGTCGAGAGGTTCAGCAGTTACATACTCCGACGTGAATAACAGCCTAGTCCATGAAACACGACATGGCAAGAGTCTTCAGAGGACAGATTGCAATTATGAAAAGTTCAAGGATATCTAGTTGCCAAATGCGTGTGCGGTATTCCTGCACACTAAAAGATGAGTAGGGGGGGTAAAAAAAAAAAAGCACAGTAGGATAAAACAAAGAAGAAGCAAAGACAAGCTGTGACGGAGAGAATCAAATAAGACAGTTTAATATGGAGACGCCACTAGTTAACATTTTCTTTGGTCTGACGAGCTGCCAAGTTGCATCATGGGTGAGCAGACAGCAAAGACATGAAAAACTTCAGTGTCTTTCAGGATCAAATGCATTCATGTCTAAATCACGTCCAACTGTTTGGTCGACAGCATAATGGAGGGAAAAAAAAAACACTTTACCTACGAGGAATTATCATTTTGAAGTTAAAGCAAAATTATGCAACTACTTTACCTTAAAATCTCAGCTTCGACACCATTTAGGAGAATAGTGACTCTTTCTTTGATTCTTCAGTTATGTAACTTTGCTGAGAAGAAGCTTTTGACACCGAGCTCCTCTGGGTTACAATGTTTCTGGTCAACCAGGTGAACCAGAGGCTGATTGCTGGTTTCCACTGGGATAATGATTTTGTGTTTGTTGTCCAATAGGTTTAGTTTTATGCACACGAAACGCTCACTCAGTTAATTTCTACTGACGGTGTATGTTGGTCTTTGTTAATGCGGTTTTGCCTTTGCGGTTACGCTGTAGTGATTTTCATATTGTTGTCTCTTGACTTGTGTCAGTTGTTCTGGCTCACACACTTGCAATTTGGCTCCGGAGAGCTTAGTGGGCACGGTTTCCCCGATGCTTTGAAAACTCACAAATTAAAAGTGTTGATTGTAAAGGTTACTTAGTAGCTGACAAAAGCTCCTAATTAGCACTGAGTTTAAAAAAAAAGAAAAAAAGAAAAAGGGCCACCCAGGTACTGGCGTTCTCCATAGTTAATGTACTTTTGTGCAGTTTTTTTTCTACACTAACCATGAGAGGGTCAATTTAAAACAATTTGCTTTATTGATCTATCAATTTTTCAGTGGGTTCAGGAGGCGGCAGATCAAGCAACGTAATCAAAGTGTCGTTTCACACTTTCAGTTAGACGTACTGGTAAAATATCCAATGGGAGGTGTCCAGGAAGTTTCCTATTTAGATGCCAATACAACTGGCTACTGCTCTACCCTTCATATATATATATGTATATATATATATATATATATATGCACACACACAGTTCAAGTCAATTTTCTCATTCTAGCAGGAATGCCATTACAAACTAATTTTCAAAAATAAAGCCAAACAATAGACGTCACAAATTAAACCATTCACTATCTGTGGACGCAGTGTTTTAATAAACCAGATGCAATAAAGACACGACCGGTCAATGTCACTTAATTTACCTAACAAAACTAATTTAATCAGCTCATAACTCACACAGTCGTCTGTTTTCGCTCCATACGAGATGTTATTTCATAAGGATTTTTCAGTTTAATTCGTCCATATAATTTAAAAGTGAAGTGAACCAGTTTAGTTGAAGCTTGAATGGTTTATTGTTCTCAGCCCGAAGCTGTAATACAGTGTTTCAGTGTCACAGATTGTTCAACCAAACACATCTTTAGTGTTATCTCTGATCCAGCTATCACAACCATCACAAACTCTGCATCAGCGCTACAGGTGACAGCGGATACACCCTCAGGCGCCGACACCTGATCAAAGCACTATATGATGATGCTCATGCTGCATGAACTCATCTTCAGAGGCGCCTTCATGCTGCTCAAACGCAGACAGCGATGCTTCAATGCACACGGCGGCTATACATCCCATTGCAGCTCTGACGAACTGCCGGAGCGTGTTCGGAGCTGCGACACAGAGGAAGGTCTCCATTTCCTCCCTGACATCCCCCACCCACCATTTCAAACAAATCATCCTTCAGCAAAACAAGATTTGGAAAAAGTGATGAGTCCTGTGCAAGGAGTTAAAAAAAACAGTGACATTGTGTTGTTTTGAATTTCTATTTAGTGTTTTCTGGGCCCAATGTGAGTTTTTCTTGAAATCATAAAAACAGTATGAGTTCCATTACATTCAAGACATTAGGGCATTAGGGTTTGTTATATGTAGCCTTAATATTACAAGGCTATTAAGTTTCTTCTAATCCATTTCTACTACATCTCTCAGTTCGCCCACAAAGTTACAAAATCCGACCAGAGACCAAATCATTTGTCAGTTAGTCGAGAATTACTGCTGTCACTGAACGTTACTGAGGAGCTGAAGGAGACAAACTGCCAGAGGAAATAATTATGATGGTTTCAACAGCCTGACAAGACGGAGCGAGTATGTGTCTGACAAACAAGCTACACAAATGTGGGTTTCACATTTTGCTTTATTGGAGGTTTGTCATGGTTGACTTTTATAATAAAAATGTCTTCGGGATGAGAAGTCTCTGATGATGTCTTGGGAAAACTTTACCAGCATCACTAGTCTGATTAAGCTGATGCTGTTGAAACTACAGCTTCATTCATTAGACACAGATTCCCTACAGAGGTTGGTATGCTTCCTGGTGAGAAATAAATTAACTGGCCACCAAAACCCTCAGTATTTTCTCTTGCGTACAGAGACGACGCGTTTATATTCAAATAAATAATAACGAGCCCCATGCATTTTGACATTTATGGTTAATTGTGTGAGTTAACAAGATAGCATCAAGTTCAAAGGTGCGCACATAAATTTTTTTGTTGGAGTCTGCACACAGTTTTATAGATGAGCGAGCTGGACATCAGTGTTTGGACAGTGTGTTTCGCGTGCGGGATATTTTTTTTTTTTTTTTTAACATGGGCTGTCCATAGAGATATAGATGCTCATATTTCCTTCTCGGTTAACTGTCAGTTCCTCCACGGGGATGTCTAAAAGCCACTCACATGTCTCGATGTATCCCTCTTGATACTGCTGAGCTTTTAGAGTAAAAGGTACAGAAGCCTGAGGGATGCTGACCTCTGTGCCTATGGAAAATTAAGTGTAACTTTGAGTGCATGAATGTGTAAGGGAGTGCGTGTATATATATATGTGTGTGTTGGCAAGAGGAAATGGGAGGAGATCGATCTCCATTATTGGTGCGAACTGGATCAATAAGAAAAGCGGTCAACCAATATCTAAAAAGGCAAATACCAAGTGATAAATCACACCTACACAGGCACATAGGTGCACACGTTTGTCACCTTTGGTAACCAGATGCCCTCACACTGATGCACACAGACCTCTGACTCACACACACACACACACAGTTTAGCCTGACTGGGTGTGAGAGAGTCCGACAAAGGGACACACCCCTCTCTTTTAGTTCAATCCCTCAGGGAAATCACACACTGACACCTCTTCCCTCACTGTTCTTTCACCCACTTCCTCAGCTCTTTTCTTTCATCTCTGCCTTTTATTCTCCCGTCTATTCAAGTCTCCATTCAGTAATGCTCTATTAACACAAAGGAAAGACTGCAAATTGAATGGGGCAGAAACAAAACAGCACTAAAAAACACACAAACAAACCCGAAAAAGCACAGCAAGATATTAGGAAGGAAAATGAAGAGTGAACAGAGAAGTTCACCTTTTTAACAGTGTTACTTCCATCTATCTATCTATCTATCCATCTATCTATCTATCTATCTATCTATCTATCTATCTATCTATCTATCTATCTATCTACCTCCTCTTATCTTAGTGTTTATAACTCGTCTCTCTCTCCTGTCACTGCACTCACGTCCTTATCTGACTCCACCTCACTGGCTCCAAGCTACCGCGACGATGCCAGATGAAGAGAAAACCATCTACTCTTTTTGTGCAGAGTGTTGGCATGCCACCCACCTCAGGTTATAGATAGATTTTATACATTGTCTTAGAAAACAATGAGGAAATGTTCCAGCCAAAGTAAAGAGGTTTCACAGTGGCAATGACAGAAAAGGTGAGATATATGTTCATCTATGAATTATTGTTTCCTACATGGTGAATTCCATTTTCTATCCAACCATCCAGCCAATACCTTTTTTTCTAAACTACACAGTATCCTTCACATTTGCAATATAAACAGGTGTTCATGGTGTTTGTCCTTGCTTCGGAGATGACAGATGTGTATGTTACACCTCTACGAAGCAAAATGATGATGATTCATAAATGTTCAAAATCTCAAATTAGCCCCCTGTACCGTTCCCAAATGATATGACTCATCAGGAACTCATACTTTCTCAACTATATCAATAAAATGTCTTAACTTTGCAGTAACTACGAGGAACAATGTCCTTTTCTAGCAGGGAACATTGCGTGTGTATGCAAAAAGAAACGGAGAGATGTGAGATACATGTGTTTATTTTTGAAAAAGGAGTAAAACTGAAAAATAATGTGCTGCGGTATCATTTTCAGTGTACTACAGGTTAAAAAAAAAACCTCTTAAAGCTACTTTTCAAGTCTCTGGAGGTGGACCTATGCTTCGAGAAGATTTTTATCTGAGATGGAGACTCACTTTGAGAAGTAGCTGCAGAGGAAGAACTTCTCTAAACTCTTTCCACCTACTCAAGGTGAATGATGACTCATCAGCTGTTTCTTTTTCTTCTGTTTAGCTCAAAGCCGTGAATGTGACTTCTAGCATGGCGTAACCACCTCTTGAATTCATTTTTTTTTTTTTTTTTTTTTTTATATTATCACTATTATTCTGACAAGGCCGTAGACAAATTAGCTATTGACAGCTGTTTTTGACGATAAAATCATCTGCACAATACACAAATTCATCACTTAACCTTCACAGAGTCATGCTTTGCTTTTCGCACCTCATTGGACCGATGAAAAAGAAATGATTGTCAAGTTGTCCTAAGCTACTGAAGACTTTAGAAATATGGCACATAGTTGCGTAATCACGCTTCATTGTGTGCCTGTGCTGCCTAGTAATAATATTTCTTTATAAAGTTGTGGCAAGTCATGTCATGTCATGTACGTAGAGCAGATTTGGAGATAGTTAACTGCAGTGTGAATTATAGCTACAATGAACTGAATCATCTGTGTAAGAGTTATATCCATGGTGATGTGGGCTGAACATTATTTTACAAAATGACTATTATAGTTAAGTTTTCACGTGACGTGTAAGAGTTCAGTTTACATCTGTACGGATATGTTTTTGCACTGAATAAATCACAGTTCTGTTCACCTTTTAATATTTATGATTCATACAGCAGCAAAAACAACAAGCATTGTGTTAAACTGTTGTACAGAAACAGGCATGAAAACAGAGAGAAAAATAACTAACACACCATTTCGTTCTTTACTTTCTTTCCCCATCTGAGTGTGTATCTGGGCTCCTGTGATCTCTTGCCTTGTTTTTAATTATATTAACTCGTGCTGTAAATGTGTCATGATTATAAGCTGTCTGTCTGTCTGAATGAATGAATGAAGAGCACTCGAATGCCTACTCATACTCCTAGGAGTTTAGCAAGTCAGCAGGGGGGGCCTGCACACCGGCAAATATACAGACATACTGTATATTTACCTGCAGATAAGTGCTCGTGGGATAGTGCACTGTGTAAGTATGTGCACATAAATTCTCTCTCCCACTTTCCCTCTCACATATACACACACTCAAGGAGAGCGAGAAAGAGCTTGCTCAATACCCCGCAGGGATCCACTTGAGATAAAATTCAGCAGCTCTGAATAATACAGTCCATTTATCAAAGAAAAAACACTAAGTCTGACACACAAACACACACATATACAGGTGTATATTCAGCATTGGCTGTTGTGAAATGAAGGTGCCCTTGTGTCATTGGTCATTTATCAGAACATTTATGCTTCAAAGTGCAGAGCTGGACGAACACCACGGTCTCCTCTGCTTGTGGACATTTTTTTCCTCAATTCCTACTTTGAACCCTTGAGCTCATAATACCGCACTGCTGTACCCCCACGATGTAAAACACTCCCTCCCCTGTGTTTGGATTTGCATCACTCAACAACTACAACTGGAAACATCCCGTCCCACCACAGCAGCAGCAGAAAGGACCAAATAAACAAAAGAACCGTATTTTACTCCAACATTGAATAGAAGTTTGGGGTGTACACAAAGAACTGGTGACTGCACACATCTAGTGTCCTATTGCTTTTTGGTTTGTTGTTATGGAAATCAGAATGAGCAGAAAACCTCCTCTAGATTCTTCCATGTCACTTTTACAAATCACTGTCTAAACTATAATAACTTCATTGATTAGGTTAAATCCAGTCAGATCAAAACAGAATACATATTTTTTTCTTTTTATAGCATTATTTGCTTCACTGGTTTCAGCCTCAGCAGGCAATGAAAGAATTTTGATACAAAGCAAGTCACTGAGTACATTTACCCACTAGCTCTCTCCTCTGGATCAGCTGATGCACCAGCTAAGCCGACTGCCATCACCAACAGGGCGATCGATTTAAGCCGTCAGCTACAGCGACTGCAGCACTCTGCACTGCTGCAGCGACTGGTTCATGCATGTCACACTTTACCTGTTGTCAGTGAGCTCCCCTGGTATTTGTAATTGAAGAGTGGTGCTGGGGAAATATAGAACGTTATGGATACCACTTCCAGCAGTTTAATTCAAACCACCAAATGATCAATGCAATAAAAGGCAACAAAACCAGGTGGAGGAGGAGCGGACACTTGGTGGGAATGAACTGAAGGACTTAAAGCTCTTAAATACCATTAGATATTTTGTTACATGTAAATTATCTCACTCTACTTTTGGTCAAAACATAAATTCCCTTGCTTCAGTTTAAAGACTTTGTAATCATCATCTTATACAACAGGTATCAGGTGGTGTAAAATGAGCTACAATCCATTTTCCCTGTAGTGGCTCCTCCACCACTTCACATACAGTACAATAGTTTACTAGCCTACCTACACAGGTCATAGATAGAAATCTATTTCAATCTTAAGTGTCGACCGGTCGCCGACAATGAACTCCACAGCTACAAATGCTTTAGTGCTCGACTAAATCTGCTGAATATCAATCTCGCGGTGTATTTGCTGCTTACTGCTGCACATCGAACTGCCGGTACACACCTTAAGGATAAAAGCAGAGTAGACACGAGGAAATAAACACAATGCTGAAATAGCTGAGTAAGATTGGATTTCCTCATGTCGACTTTCAAACACAAAATGGGGTGTGTTGGTGGTTGCTCTGCTGGTTTATGGCAGCGGACTCAATTGGCTGTTGTAGATTCATTGATTTCTTCCTGTTATTGATATTAGGTGGCTGTTAAGTAATGACTTTACTTAACAGCTTAATCCTTATTCACTCTATGACTCGACTGGTGTCACATTGTTTAATTTGATTCTTTAAAAGAACAATGTTGAGTGATTGTTTTGCCAGTGATCAAAGCAGTGAATGTCCACCTGCTTCACACAGTCTACATCAGATTATATAAAAACATACATGCAGATATGCATAGCTTGTTTTCAACCTCAAGTAAAAATTAAATGGAGGGCTATACAAGCAATAAATAGCATTAATCGCCTTAAGTGTTATGACTGTATGCATTTCCATGAGAAAATTCTTAATTCATTTTCCACTCAGCTGAGCTCGATAGTAGTTATCACAATGCACCATTTGTTTCAATTTCCATGAGAAAATTCTATTATTTTCTGTCCAAATGCTGAAACTTTCACCGTCCAGCAGCAACACTTTCATGTCATTAGGGTCAAGTTATCTAGGGCACAAGTGTGGACTTCCTAGACACACACACTCTTGTGCATTTGTGTTTGCTCCACATTCAGCCATGAGTTTAAATTCCTTCCAACACATCATTTATGCTCGTTGATTATCATCTCCGCAGCTAAGTGACAATATGATGAGGACGACAGTTGCAAATGACAGTCGAGGAGCTGAAGGAAAAGGGAGATCAGGCGAATAAACAACTCACCTGTCCTTAAACTATACAGAGCGAAACACATGTGTGAATATGTACAGTTATGAAATAACACTGACACAAAGACATCCATTCATACACAGTTTATATATGTATTGCCTTCGTAAAGCTTTATTATTTTGTTTTCTGTTAGAGGTCTCACAAATGCACAACCACAGACGCAACAGCCCAAATCACTGACAAATTAATCCTCACATCTGTTCTGATTGAGACTGAGAGGGGATTAACCACACACACACACACACACACACACACACACACACACACACAAAGCAGTTATTTCTCCTACACAATACAAATACATCGAAGCACATAAGACTGTGAGCATGAATAGGAGCATTAGTGGACACTGAGATGCTTTCATTCAGTTATCCTCTGTCATATCAGAGGACAAAAGTCATGATGTCATACAAACACAGACAAAACTCTAAAACCTTTCAAAATAAATTAAACCCCCCTAAACCCAATACAACACACTGACTGACTGACTGACTGACTGACTGATGCAAATGAATCTCAGTGATGTAATTCAGGCAGCTCCTGCAGGTGGAGCTGCACATGCTGCACGTTTCCCAGCAGCCAAATTGACAGGCAGTGTTACAGTACGGGTGACACTCCAGCAACAATCTATTGGCAACAAAGCATTTACACACACATAAAGGGTACGGTTGCGAGGAATGCAGCAGGACAAGACTTTCAGCCACGTAACCAGAGTGAGGAAATGCGTATGTGGAGGGTTGACTCAGATGTGCATTAGCATTGTAATAACACACACACACACAAACACACACACATAGACAAACATGTGTAGACACACAGGACTGTGTAAGTAAAGACTGAATAAATAAAACAAACGTGACGTTGCTGTTATTCATAACCCACAAAAGACTGTAATAATGGAAGAGCATGTTTGATGAAGTTGAGTTGATATATTTGTTGAGATTGCACACGCACACATACACACGCCCACAGAAACATACAGTTTACACAACATATTAACTACTTCTTAGCAGAGAATTCAGCGAATGTAGTTTGTTATTTCTTTTCATGTATGAATATGAATGCATTATAGATTTATACGTGTGTGTGTGTGTGTGTGTGTGTGTGTGTGTGCGCCTGCATCTCTGTGAGTGTGTTTCTGTCGAGGTAATTGGATCAGAGCAGAACATGTCGACACTGGCAGACAATCAAACATTTTTTGATTTTGCTGCCAACAACATTAAATCCCTCTGCAATATAAAACACAAATACAAACACGTGCGCAAACACACACACACACACACATACACACACACACACACAAGCAGCTGTTTGATGGCACGTGCAAGGATACAAGAAAGAGCAGCTTTAAATTTCAGATATCTGCTTATGCATCAGAAATCATATAAAGACACATACACACACACACACAAAATTTAAAAATACAGACAAAAACAAAATGCGGTTTACTGCACCGGGGACCACAAGACCAGATTGGATCAACTCAGCTGAAAAATGCAGGAGGCTCAAACACACACACACACACACACACACACACACAAACACTAAACATACACAAACACCACTCACTCACCATTCAAACAAAAAATTTCACTCTTTAATTTCCTCCCTTTCATGTTTATGGCTGTTTTATGTTTTATCTTTCTGTCTTTTATCTGCAACCTCACACACACACTGAGGCTGTACACACATACACACCTTTATACACACACAGAGATCCCTCAGGCAACTAGTAAGTATCTCACCGACTAAATCAACAGAGAAAGAAAGAAGGCTGTAGCAACAGGAGCTGAAACTTACCTCCGTCAGACAAAAGTTCATTGATTTCAAAAACAGAAAGAAAGTTCAGGAAATAACAAGAGACACTATAAGAGGAAAGACGTATGTATGTCCCATGAGAGTGGGTTGGAGATGGAGGTGAAGTTTTTAAAAGAAAATAAAAGAAAATTAAGGTGAATACATCATGTATCTACTCATAATCTGCGCTACAGAGTGCACAAAAAGATGTTAAAAAAAAAAAACTGGAAGAGAGAAGAGGGCAGAGGGCATGAAGCTATAGCATCCTGTTTTTCAGGCTGTAGTGTGGACATGAGAGAAGAGAAAGGAAACGAAGTTTACCTGGAGTTGTTCGGACAACGTGGTGGACTGTCTGGTGGTCAAAGCTGGAGCTGAATTTTCCTCAGGACGCAGAAACACTTGCTGACCGCGTCTGCATCAAACACAACAACAACAGTCAGGACCAGTAGTTGTATGTGTGTGTTTGAGTTATCCACTGTTCATACATAGACTCAGCTGTTAGAGTCTTGGTGATAAGCTGCTGGAGAAAGAGCATTTTCACAAACACACACACACACACACACACACACTCAACAACTTATCTTTTCCCTGAACTGAGGAAGGCAGGAATTTGAAGGTGTGTGTGTGAGTGTGTGTGAGGGAATGTAGGGGGAAAAGGTGAATATGTGTGTGTCTGTATGTGTGTGTGTGTGTATGTAAAGTCCTTACAGGTCCTTCCCTTTCTTCCTCTCGAGCGCAGTCATGTCATCTCCACCTGTCGTATGCACAGAGAGCACTGGAGTCACACACACATTCGCACACAGAGCGAACGCACCGACGGATGCACACACACTCACGCCGGCAGGCTAAGACACACACTGGAGCGCCAACACCACGAGCTGCAACACATAGAGCTGAGAGAACACAGTCCCTCCTCCTCCTCTTCTCTCCTCCCACCTCTCTTTCTCTTTCTCTCTCTCTCTCTCTCTCTCTCTGCTCCTCCTCTGGGTCTTACTGCCTCTCTCAACCCTCCCCACGTTTCACTTTTCCTATTGTCAGTGTGTGTACGCCGGCAGGTTACACCGACACACAAAAACAACACACTACAGCAGCAGTACAGTGAGTACTTGTTTTGACAGGAGAACCACTAGTTCTATAAATCCAATTGCAAATATTTAAATATATTTAGAATAGATCTAAATATTTAGATTTCATATTTATTCATATTTATTCCCCTAAAAACTGCCCAAATAAATAATAAATAAAAAATATATAGAAAAATATTTCAAAAGCTTTTTATGCTGCTGACACCACCAGTTATTGGTTCAGACGTTTTAAGTGACCTATGACTTTTGAAATGCAAAGGTGTAAAATGTGTCTAATTTGATTGTGGTTTACGTCCCATCAATAGCCATTTGTGCCAACAACCAGTGATATTATCTGTAGATTGTTCTTTGCATCCTCTGTCTCTTATCTTGGTTTTCTTTTAACCACGATTATAATCTTACTCTAACATTTACCAAGTGATTTGAATGGATGCAGGGTTTGCTCTGCGGATTCTCTTTTTAATTTTTCCCCTCACACACACACACACACACACACACACACACACACACACACACACACACACACACACACACACACACACACACACACACACACACACACACACACACACACACACACACACACACACACACACACTGTTTGATTTATTTCTCTTGATTAAAATTAAACACAACAAATTCTGGGAAGATAAATCCTGAAGATCAAAGGACGGGATAAAACCTAGTTTTGCCTAACAACAACACAAGATTTAGAAGATTTATCTCCACTGCCAGGACTCTATACGTTTAATCAGCCGACAGATTTATCATATCAGCCTCAATCTGCTGCAGGAAGGAAGCGTCCCGTGTGTCTACTGACAGCTGACTCTCTGAGGTGACATTGCTAGTGACGGGACATTTAGCATGAAGCTGCACAACAGGTTGCATGGGACTGTCTAATGCAGTCCATCAATGTGACGGCAAACCTCAGAGTCATTTACTAAAAACAAGCTCGCCAGGAGGCACATACACACACACACACACACACAGTCATGTTGTATCACACATACTGGATTTCTAAAGCAGCAGCATCAAGTCAACACAGTGCTACTGATTTAAAATCTAATTCCTAAATGCATTTGATCTTTAGATGAAACTATATCTCTGCACAGTGGTGTAGTAATTATTTCTGTTGCTTTACAGCAAGAGGGTTCTGGGTTTGAACCTGAATCTTTCATATCTTTGTGGGTTTTCTCCACATACTCCAGCTTCCTCCCATAGTCCAAAGACATGCAGGTTAGGGTGCAGGCTGCAGCCCACACTGCCCCACAGTCGACTGCTCCAACAGTAGCACTTACAGGATAAGTGGTGATGCTACTAAAGCAGCATATTTCTAAAAAAAAAAAAAAAAAAAAATTACTTAAAAGTATATTGACTGAATAGATTTGTAGCTATCACAGGCACACAGTGGCAGATTTGGATTACAACCCCGCTGACAAAAAAAAAGTAAGCTGCTTCTCCTCAAATGCTGAAAATTGGCCTGACAGAGGGAAGATACTGTTAATTGTTCAGGGGAAAAAACAATCAAAACCAAGTGCTATTGTGATGTGTTCACTGGAGGCTGAAATTGCCTGAAATAAATCATGGCTCTTTGAAACTTTAAGCACTCGTACCAAATCACATTTGATTAGGATCTTAAGTGTGCTTCTTTAACATGTTTGTACACTGTTTTGCAGTGTCGCGCACACACACACACACATTTTGTTGTAATATTTCTATAATGGATATTTTTAAGCTGTCGCATTATCAGAGCCAAATCCGTGTTTATCCAAATTTTAGGATTTCCTTAAATACATGAAAAAATAAAGAGAGAGAGTTAATCCTTGCTCCATGGAGTCATGTTGAGGTGAGTACTGTGCTATGAAAACCTGTGATTCCCAGCAAACCCCGAGGCTGACTGTTGTGTAAATATGGTGAAAGGTTATTCCAGTACAAGAGAACCTCAGACTCTGTTGACCAGTGTTAGCTAAGCACAGCAAGATACACAGTGATAATCAACACTGCACACAGTTCATATGATCACTTCTCTACTGTATCAGCCATTGATAGAGTTCACATGAACACACACGCACACACTCACACTCAGGTAGGAAAGCAGGCCCTCACACGTACTCAGGAAAACATGCAAGCGGGCAGGCAGAGGTACACACACCTGAAAGTAGGTTAGTTCAAAGAAAATTCTCCTCAAAGACTGTCTCTCCTCATCTGCTGTGAACTCTGTGATCTAGATTACCTTTCACACACACACACACACGCACACAAACACACACACACACGCATCCTTTAAGCATTACTGCTGCGTAGTTCAGCTGAAGACTATTGATTCCAAGTTTGTGATTAAAACAAAGATTGTTGTTGCTGCTAAAATGCAATCACCTCACAAATCCACTTTCTGATTCATTCGCTCACTCACTCACTCATCCATCTAAACACATTCGGACACTCACTGTGAGACAGCATGAATAACTACAGTGCAGGGAGACGTAATTAGCAGAGAATCGACCTGAAATATGCTGAGGATAAAGCAGGTAACCTTGGTGTGCCGTGTGTTTATGAACAAAGTGTATATCAATATGGATATACTCTTGGACGTAAAGTGTGTGTGTGTGTGTGTTTGTCCTGACTCCCATAAAGCAGTGGAGTGATTGAAAGCTCTAAATGGTGAAGGTGCACTCAGGGGAACAGGGCTAATCTACATAATGGTGGAGCTATATTAACAGTACCCTGCTGTTCACGCATGAACACACATGCACACGTTGGTGTCAACTGCATAGGAGCATCTCTCATCCCCCACACAACCAGTTTTCTTTGTGTATATCTGCTGATCTGACAGAGCAGAGTAAGAAAAAAAAAAATAAATAAAACGAGTAAAAGACTGTAGGACAATATCACACAGTGTAAAGCAGAATGATGACCCTTATTTGGATTATATCATCCTCCAGTCTTACTGTATCATTAAAAAAGCTAATTGCAGGGCTCGTTTCACGCAGGTTTGATCATTATCGTTATGATCACACAATTGATTAAAACTGATTAAAAGCTGATCTTGATAGTCAGTATTTATCTTCCATGCAATGTATGTTAATATTTCATTATTTATTCCTAAAAACTATTTAAAATCTATTTTAAAATCAATACCATCCGCAGTATTATGACAAAACAATCCTCCATGACGTGAAACATTACAAGAGCCTTTTATATTAGTGTCTCTTTCACTGCAACTCCATCATAGCTTGAAAGGGATCGACAAACTCATTGACAGCCTCTTCTGTAGAACAATAGTGCTTCCCATCTTGAAGGGGGGCCACTCTGCTCCAGCTTGATGAGCAATGTGTATCTGGGGAAATGCTTTTGCTGTGTGAGGAGCCAGAAAAGATGGAGGAGGCAGTCATGTTTATAGCAGCAGTACACCTGAAACTGCAGACAGAGTATAAGGTTCTCTGCTGAAAGTTTGTGTGAAGATGTTTGTTACCGTGAATCCTTACTCATCCGATTCAATTAACACCGCACACTGATCTGAACCGCTCTGCAGAGAGGCATTGTTGTATAGGTAAGTGCAAAAAACAGGACATGCAGTGCTACATTTATAAAAAATAAATAAATAAAAAAAAACAATGTGCTGTTATTCAATCAGTCTGTGTTGCAGACATGTGCATGTGTTGTAAATCTATAGGCACGAGGCTAAAAAAAAAAAAAAAAAAGGTTATGAGTGTGAGTCCTGCTAGGCCTGTCACTGCTAACAAATCTATGCACTCAAAGAACTGTTAAGTGCTGTGGATGAAGTGGCTGGCACATGGTGTATGACTAACAGCTTTGGTTTTAAAAGTGTGTGTGAGTTCATGTGTGTGTGTGTGAATATTACTTAACCTTACTGTCGCTCAGAACTAATTTCCTTAAACAACACGAGCAGTAAAACAACAGCAGGAAAGTGACAATGACACACCCTGGGCTGGTCACGCAGATATACGCAATCACACACACATTTAACAGAGAGACGTACTGTTTGCATTGATAACCTCTTTCAATAGCACAATGTGTTTGTTAATACTACTCGGTAGTGCGCGGCCATGCTGCCAACAGGATGCAGAAAAAACAGACTGCACACTGAACTAACTGACATAAAAGCTTTGTTTATCCCTCTGAGAAACCACATCATATGTTTCACCTTGTTGGGAAAATGTATTCGTAGAATATAGTGAATTTAATTAAGAGCTGGTATTAACAGGCTATGTTGTTGCATCCTGCTAGAAAAGATGTTATGAAATGTTTTTATAGCGAGGAAAACAAATGTAAGACCCACGAGAGGGCTTTTATTCTGAAGTAGCAGGTATGCATTTTGTTTTGAAATTATGATTCAGTTGAGAAAACGGAGATTTTGTCGAAAGCATAAAGTCTAAAATGACTCATAACTTTTCTAGCGGTGCAGAATGTGCCTCGATGCACCGCCACCAAATTTTAGGGAGGTTGTGTGTGTGTGAATGTCAGGTCATTCAAACAGTATGTCACCTCACACACCCTGCTCTTTCTAGAAAAGCTAAAAGCCTGCTGCACTCTGTTGTAAAAGCATCAATACTTTGGCGTCTGTTCATCAGAAAAAATCACAAAGCTGCTTCACATCAACATTTTGAGAGGCTGGTCGGTGGTTGCTTTGCTTTGCGAGGTAGGAAACGTTGGCAACCAGAACAGTTCATAAGCCAGTTTCCATACCAACACACACCGTCTCCTAACTATAGTCCATCTCAGCAGCATCGAGGAGGGAGTAGGAGTGAATGAGAGCATGAGGAAAATGAAAAATAGGAGAACAGTGGAGACCTTACTGCTCTATAGAAAGCTCTGGACAGCCCACTGCTGTTTGGAAATACCACCAGCTAAGCAATACAATAGTGCTACCCTCCTCTAAGTGTGTGTGTGTCTGCACTTTGAACTAATTCAACATTGACACAAAGTGTATTTGTGTGGTTTCTGTAAAAAGTGTATATATCATTTCTAACTGATTGTAGACTGGACCTAATTAATGCTTCACTTTTAAAACTGTTAATGAAATCAGAGGCTATTCAGCCTCAGTATTCAGGCTCCGAGTGAGCTGAGTGAAAAGATGTGTGAGTAAGTGTTTAAACACTGTAAGGGAAGGTTCAGGGTACAAGAAGTAGAGTAGATGTGTGACGCTACAAGGCTGTAAAAATTTTCAGAGCATGCAGAGAACGGGTGATAAACCTACCAGGACGTTTGGGGGAGATTATCTGTTTCTGGACACAAGATCAAGCCAGTTTGTCCTGGACTTCCAGCAGCAAAATGAACACATCACTGTCTGCTGGCTTTGTTCTTCGATCTGACTGATATGACATGAGCGACCTCTGTTCAGACCTTTGCTGTGACCTCAGATTGGGCGAGGGCCGACTCTGAAACTGTAATTGCTTCTAAGACCCTCAGAAGTGATCCTTTGATCCATGTGAGGGTCACTGTCACTGGCTGCTAATGCACAGAGGCTTCATGTGGATTTATAAAAGCAAAAGCAGCAACTCTGCACTGAAGGAAAAAATGTTTTACTCTTTACTTTAACAAGACATTTCAGAACAGAGCAATTGATGAGGGTATCAGCATCATTTTTCAGGTTATGTCTTTTTCTAATCAAAAACCTTGAATATTTTGTATCTTCTGAACAAATATAATTTATTTTGACACATTTATATTACATATGACGAGTTGAAGATGTTGACACATTGGCTGGGGACATATGGTAATACTTCATCTGTCATCCATCTATAAACACTCTTCTAACTCTTCTATTTTTCAACCTGTATAACAAATAATAAGCCAGATGTTGTAAATGTGAGCAGAAGGAAAATGCCTGTTGTTTGAGGTGGGATCCAAAAAGCCTGTTTGTGTTTATGTTTCTCTGGGGTTTGCAGATATGTTCTGGTTTCTAAAAGTGCATCCAGAGTTAATAGATTTTTTTTAATAGCATCACTACCAATTTGTGATAAATTGTTACTATTTTCATTTATAGAATATTTAGGAGACATTTAAAAGCCAGGATGAGAAAATCACTTTGGTTGATGTTGTTCCAATATCATCGTTTTACCCTTTTAGTGAATCCTTTAATTAATGAGGAGGACCGCTCCGATGGCCTGTTGGATTGGACGCCAGAACATCTGGACTTATTAACATTTACATCTGCTGACTTGAAAGATAGTGGGAAGGTTAGAGTGATTGCCAATTACATTACTAAATGGGCTTCTTACTTTCTACTAAGCAATCATGTCTGTAGTTATGTCACCAAGTTATTAGTAAAGAGGTTTTATAGCAAACCATTGAATCTGTAGTTGTAATTGTTAGTGAGCTGTTAAATTGTTGAACTCGTCTATGAAGCATTTTGTTAAAGGATAAAGAGGTTTGGTCTGCCAGTGAACCGAGGAGCTACCAAAATATACAAAGCAAAAGTGTAGAGGACTCCAGCCAAAGGAATATTTCACAACCTGGTATCCTAAACCTCTGTCCCACTAATGGCTTAAAACATTAGTTAATAATTTACATTTAAGCGCCAATAGAGTAACAAGTTGTAAAGCCTAAGTACTTGCAAGGTATCTGTGTGTGTTATCTGTGTGTGCAGGTATTTGCAAAAGCTGCTGGGCTAATTTCTGGTGAACTGAAGCCATCATCTACTCACAATTACTATGAACAGTAAAAGTAAAAATACACCATTATGAATTTGACTCCCTGATTTTGGTTAAATCACATTAACCTAAAGAAAGAAGAGGAAGAAATGTAACTTGATCAAAGTGGAAATGTTATTAACTCTCACTACTCAGCGTTAAGCATCAATGGAGGTGGTCACAGAGCTAAAGTGACGTCTGTGTAAAAAGGCGGCTCGACATGATCAGACAGACGTCAGAGCTGTTGTGTTTTACGTCACAACTCTGATTCACTGATACGCTATTTGAAATCACACCCATAGATGGTAGTTTGTATTGGTTGCAGCTGATTCCTTGATATCTAATGTTAATGTCCATCCGTCCAACATCAGTTTACGTAATGCTGACAAGCCCTAGATAAGCTGTGTGTTTATATCTGTGTTTATGTGTAAAGGAGAGCTCTTCTCCTGCCTCCTGTTAGCTGCTTCCTTCCTGATGTGCTGCTTAACAATGTTCGGCCGCACACACAGTCACAAAGACTCACACACACATTTCCTTCCTTTAGTATTTGGTTATTACCGTTCATGTCAGAGGTGAGAGGGAAACAGTGGGCAGTGTGAGTAGTTAATGGTAAAAATCCAGGAGACGAGGAAATGGAAGACATAAAAAGAGATGAAGACGGAGGTGGAGAGATGGAAAGACGGTGACAAACCTGCAAATGGGAAGTTCAGGGTTTGTGTGGGGGAGGGGGGGTGGCCTGACCCTGTCATTGTCAGTGTAGCCTATGGTAATTTTAGTGTTGACTAAAAAGTGTCACATCTGACACACAGTTCACGTTACATGAAAGCGCGGTGACATGGACGAGTTAAGAAAAAACAACAACAACAGCAAAAAACACAAACCAAACACTGCGGAAAATCTCCAGCAGCAAGGAAGGTAAAAGTTCGAACAAGGTTAAAAGATAGAGAGACAGAAAACAAAGAGAAAGCTGCCTCAAGAGGGAGAGAGCGGGAAAGATTAATGGAAATGGAGAAAAAGGAAACACTGCAGCAACAACAGCAGCTATAGAAAGACTGTAAAAAAAAAAATAGATGGAGAGAAGTCGTGCAGGGGCATTGAGCGAATAAAGGAGACAGAGGATCATTGCAGCAGACCAACAAAACTTTCTCTTCCACCCTCTTCCCCTGCTTCCTTTGTCTATTTTATTTTCTTTGCATAAAACTACCCAACAGCTAATGAGGTGTGGGTGACCAACAGTCCGGACTCCTCTGTGCACGCCTTGTGTTTGACTTCATAACATGTGTTTGGGAATGCAAATGAAATATTTGTGTATTAGCATTTGCATGATGTTTGCATCCGTGTGTGTGTGTGTGTGTATGTGCGCGCGCATTGGTAGAATGGGAAGTGTTGGGAGGAAATGTCTGGCTACATTATTACCTTCATACCCTTCTTATCTTTTCATTTTTCTAATCAAATTGGTTCCTCAGTTCGACCAATCAGAGTGCAGCTTTGAGACTATCTGCGAGCAAGTGTTGAGCAGGCTGAATAGATGCTAAATATGATGTGGTGACAATCACGGCGTGCGTGGTGTGTGTATATCTGTGCATGTGTGTGTGTGTGAAATAACCACACTGACTCCGATTTGTTGCTATGGCACCCCATCTTCCCGAGGTGCAAAAATCACAGAATAATTTATACTCACAATTTCCTCTCTATAATGAAGCAATAAATGCACTGACCCTAACGTGCACACACGCAAACACACACACACACTTGTAGCATCTTTGCAAACAAACTCAACCATGTTTTATTACTGAGTTAAAGACACACGACGGTATATATACGACACATGAACTCTAAAACAAACACCCCAAACTGTCAGATGCTCCGAGTCACTTTTTTATTTTGTTGTCGAGCTTGTAGTCGGTTGTGTTTGTCGGTTTAAGGAGAGAATTATTCATGTCCACAAAACTGACAGGGTGAAGTGAAATGGTGCAGAAATATCAGATGGGAATTCTGTCTCTGAATTCTATATGTAACAAATAATGACACAAGATGTTTTACAGCAGAGCACGAGGAGAGAAATAAGAGTCTTGACAAAATTGCAAACGTTCAATTTTTTTTTTTTTTTTTTTTTTATTTTTGTTTTTGTCAATGTCAAACTATTTTCCATTGTCTTCTTCATCGTCTTCACCAAAATGAAGGGGAAAAAAAACAAACAATTACTATTAGATTAATCAGAGAGCACCAAGATTTTATCAAAAGATTCATAAGAAAAAGGTTCAGTATGATTCTATGCTTTTGCTTTTCTAAAAAAAAAAAAAAAAACAAAACAAAAAACTCCTTCTAGCATCTTAGATATGGATGTTTTCTGTCGTTCTTGGATTCCTACAAGAGTAAACTGAATTTCATTCGATTTTAGACTGAAATTAAACAGAAATTTTGAAGCTCTATATGTATAATTTCATATTCATTCTTAGGCTGTAGAGAACACAATTAATGATCAGTCTGCTAAGATTGCTAGAAGATTAATTGGTGAGGAAAATAACCATAACTTGCAACTCTAACTGAATTATAATGGATTATGATGAATGAATCCTCAGATGATTATATAATGATATGTTCCGGTGCTGATAGGTGGCCTCACTGTCCACTGCTGCCCGAGACTCTGTGGACACAGTCAGTCGGTCGGGAGAGTAACAACAAAAAAATGTAAGCAGTCACTGACGGAGGAAAGACGAGCAGGTCGTTAGTTTGAGCATGACAGAAATGGAACAAGCCCTTTTAAAGCTGTGACGCAGATGCACAGTCAACAGGTCAACACAAAGACGTATTATCTAGGTCTGAATCAACACCGGCAATTATTGGTCCACCGACGTGCGCGCGCATGCGCACACACACACACACACACACTGTCTCAACATGTGGACTCAATCATGTTATGAACAGATCTAATAAATGAGCACACACCCTCGACATTCATTCACATCCACACCAACACAAACAGACCTGAGTCACACACCTTTGACCTTGCCCATCTCACTTGTCACCCTTTTCCTTTTTCCTTCGTATTTTCTCACTTTTCCCTCTTCCTTTGTCTCTTCCTTCCTGCACCTACCCCCCCCTAAAAAAAAAAATCATCTCTTTTTCTGTCTGATACTCTCTCTTCCTCTCTTCCATCAAATCCATTTTTTTCTAGTGTTCTTGCTGCAAGTTTGCAACGTCCAACAAATCAGTGCTGCTGTCAGAGTGCCCCCAAGTGTAGAAACACCATAACTACACTCAGTATAAAACACATTGGAGCTCTTTGTTATGTAGTAAGTTGCAAAATATTTCATTTCTTTATGGTTATTACATGTTAAAAAGAGAACTAATACATGTTTTATGCTCTGTGAATGTTAGTGAAGCTGTGTTTTCGATCGCTTGCCATTGAAGAAAAAAGGAAAAAACCCAGAGTCCCTGAACGCACCACATATTATTGCTGTCGTTCTCATTTGGATTATTGTCAGGTACGACTGCACCACTCCCTCTGCTTTATGAAGGCCGACGACCAAAATGGAAGCTAATTTTTGATTTTTTTTTTTTCCCTGACGATCGCTCTCCGGGGTCCAGTTATCATAAAGCAGTCGGTGCAGACTAAAATAAATGAAGAACAACTTCTGCCCTGACTTCATCTCAAGGCCCTGCATCAATTACAACATCGCTCCACCTCCCAAACACAAACTTCAAAGTCTTACAAGTGCATCCCCAACCTCTCCACCCCTCCCCCTGTCTTTCCTACATGCACTTACACATCTCTATAAGGAATACCAATGAGATTATTGTTTCCACTTCAAAGAGAAGTGCTGAGTCTGAAGAGGGTAAGAATTAAAAATCATGCCTGTCGCCTGTTTAAAAAAAAAACACATGATACTTAAGATTAAGAGAGAAAAAAAAAAAACAAACTAGACAAGAAAGATGGAAGTGTGATCTCTCGAGAGGCCACAGTGCCAAGTAGGCCAAGATTTACAGTAAAAGATGCTGGCGCCCACATCATGTGTACATTCACTCATCTTTCTTTCTTTCTTTCTTATCCAATCTTCTCTCTGTTCATGTTAAAGTCTCTTCATTTCAGTGACTTTTTCTCCTCCGTGACTGTAATTCACTGTGACATAAGTACTCTAGTGTAAGATATTGTGTTGATGTGTGGGTGTGTGTCATTGGATCAGCAGTCCCTCAGCAGGAAGTCACTCCAGCAGGGAATCCTTAGTGACATGAGGCTGGTACCAACAAAAAGGACATACTATATGTAATGTTCATGTCCACATGTGTCTCTGACAGAGTTTAAGTTAAGGGTGGAAGATATAAATAATCTTCTATGACATTATAAGGGATTGTTACCACAGATTAAATGTATTTTTATTTTGTTTTGTTTTTTTTTTTTTTGATTTTGTTCATCCCATGGTATATTTTTATCCCGTCATTACAGCGCATCTGTTATGCAGAGGTCTGTAACAATTTACATTTGAAGAGTAACATCCCCAATCCTCCACATCACAGAGATTAAAGGATAAGAGAAGTGATTCTGCTCCACAATTAAAACACTTTATCTCATGATTACTGCAGCCGGGCCCCGCTCGCAGCACTCAGCGTTTACTGACAAAGTGTGATAGTGCGAGAGAGGAAGCATGTGTGTGTATCCACCCCTGTGAAGTGTGTGTGTGTGCATGTGTGTGTGTGTGTGTGGCACGCTATCTAAGCGACTGCACCGCCTGTTCAATCTCCTCACCACTGCTGCAGAAATCAGAAATCATTTTCTCTCCAATTTTCCTCACCTGTCGTCTTCCCCGTCTCCCTCCACTCTACACCTCTCTATTGCTGCTCTCTCTCCCTCTGTTTCGCTCTCACCCTTAAAGATGTAACGAGAGCAGATTCTATTTTCTGTTGTTAACGCCCCTCCAACTTAGATACTTTCTCAGGCGTTGATGGGATTGCTAGAAAATGACTTGCTCCTGCCTTCTGTGGCCATCCCCCCGAATACCATCCTCAGTATCCAACAGTTGTTTTCTTGTTTTCTTCAGATACTCAGTTCAATCACACTCACTCATGCAATAATAGCAGAGTAAATAAAGCCATAGACAAGTGTACTCACACACCAGTCTGCCCACATGGGGAGGACTGCCATTATCAGCTCCTATATTAAAACTGGATGACAAGTCAGGGTGATTACACTGGCAACTACACACACACACGCACACGCACACACATACACAAGGATTCACTGATGCAAACAATATCAATTCACAGCAAAGATCAATAAGCCACAAAGGTCAGCCTTTACTTCTTTCTCTGTTACACACAAACCCACACATGTGCATGAAAAAATAAATTAACACACAAACCGGCACATGAACACGCACATGCAACCATCTTTATCTACAGCACAGTCAGTAATCAAGGGAATGAGACAAGCGGCACTAGAAACCTGCTGTCGCCACGGCAACCTGGTCAAAACAACCTCCTCTTTTCTTCCCCGGTAAAAAAAAAAAAAACAACAACAACAACAAGGTGAGATGGAGATGGATAAATGAGAAACACTAAGACGAAAGACACAGTGCATGAACAGAAATAATAAAAGAGCAGATTCTTCAGATGTAAAGGAAAATTTCTGGGAAAAAAAAAAAAAAAGACGGGTCAGCACTTGGTTTACAATTTACTGTCACAGTGATACATTTAAAGTCAGCACTGCTAAAATGCAATACCCTGCAGTATGATACAACAATATGCAATATACTATGACGCAATATTGTGGACTTTTACTCTGAAAAAAACATATTTGTAACTGCTAGCAATATGAAATCTTAATGAGTACGTAAGAGAGAGATGATGATTAACATTCGGCCCCAGAATCTGAATATTTCATAATAAAACATTAAAATGAGTCAGAAATTATTCTTCTATGAAAACCATGTTCCTGCAAATTTCTGAGATTAACAATATTTGTAAAAGGGAAGGAAATGTATCAATTCTGCCTCATTATATGTTTAAAATTAAGTAAAATAAACAAAGTTTTACCATTATGATCAACACTAAACTGGAACTAAAGATGCTGCAGGTTAACAGTTAAACTTATCCGCTCGATCATGAGGTTTTTTTTATTACAAAGGCAATTATTAAATGATTAAATGAATGCTACACATGTCCCGACACTTTTATACATCACAGCTCTGGCGGTTCACTTTTCCCTGTGTCTCTTTCCTCCTCATTTATTCAGTCTGTGCCTCTAATGTGTAGCTCACCTTCCCTGGCTACCTGCTCAATAGAGCACATCACTAATGAGCTCATCGGTTACACTTCAAATACAGCCATCCACCTTCCACTTGTCTCCAGATTGTTCAGGCTGCTTTTGTGGAAACCTGCTTCAATTTACCGAGCCTCTCGTCTGGCCTCTCCACACCACATCACTCAGCCTCTGACCACAAGAAGTCAAATTCTTCCAGCCATCAGCGACACACAGCCGTGTGAGCTCTTCACCTTTAGTCTTCTGATTCCTCCTATCTCCTATAAAATTTCAACTTCAAAACTTCAACTTTCACTGACTGTTCCTGCCTCAGCTTTTGGGAAGCAGCCAGTAAACTTCTCTCTCTGTACCAAGGCTCCACAGCAGTAGCAGAATATCTAATCCCTGCATTAAAAAGTAGGTGAGACTGTTTGTTTGCTACTGGAGTGTGTTAAAGATGCCACAGAGACAAGGACGAGTCCAAGACTTACTCCCAAACTGCTCCAGACAACTCATTTCAGTTTAAGACTTTACACTCATCTCAATGTTAACTGAATCAAATGTCTTTTAGAGAAATGAAGAAAAATAAAGTCAAGATCCAAGTTGTTAAGTTGCAGAGTGGGACGCTCCAACCACACAGGTAGTTTCGGTCGTTTTTTGACAGAAGAATCTTCTCTGTTGTTGTAATATCTGGAGTAAAAGTCTGGTCTGGCCTCCTCTGCAGCCTCCAGTCAGTGCCGGCCCAACTGATGTCACACTCCCGCCTCCAGATACCAACTGCACCTGGACCGTCTCAGAACCTGTCTCTCCCAGCAGAGTCCCTTAAACTGGAGCCATTTGCAGTTGGATTAAAGTTACCATCATCTCTAAAGATCCAGCTGACCTTTTCATGTAGCACTCTAAGTTTCCGTCATTCATTTTATTTGAATCAACCATACTTCAGATACAGCAGCTAACCTTTAACTCATCATTAGTCTTCACCCGACTCTTTACCCTTCATCATACTCATTCCCATATTCCCTTTCTAATCAACACTTCAGCGTTCTAACCGTGTCCAAGTCTGTTTTTTTTGTTTGTTTGTTTTTTGGGTACAGATTATTACAAGACATCACATTGCCAATACACTGAGGTCGGTATATTTTATTTTGTGATTCCCAGTTTGCTTTTTTTCTGATAGCAAGTCAATGAGACCATTTATTGCACATGATTACTCTCAGGATCAGTGTAACACCTGCAGCTGTTGACTAAGTGAAGTGGCCGAACAGAAGGCAGAGTCAACAGGATGACACTTCAAGGCCTGTCACATCCAGTGGATTTCACTCGGCTCTCAGTTTGATTTGCATACAACAGATTAAACTGCCAAATCTGAGACCGTGCAACTGTGCAGACAACAAGGAGAGGACGCTCTGATGCTCTCTCACATCTCACTGATCCAAAACAATCACAGTTGTGGCCACAGAACTGAATTGATTAGAAGTTTCACTTGCATTTTCCTGTTTACCTCTTTGTGCACAAGAGAAAAGTAAAATTTCTCCTGAATTCTGTTCATGGACATAGATTAGATCTGTGTGTTTACCTTCCTAAATATGAAGCATTAGGAGCGTGACCGTGTCTGAGCTAACAGCAGTGCTACATCACATGAAATAATGAAAGGGAGGCATTCAGTGGGTAGAGACATGAGCTCCAAGGAGAGTGAAAAATGTTCCCTGCATGAGGTCGAGGGCGGTGCAACTGTTTAACTACTTCTAGCTTTTCACAGGGCTGCTGCAAAACCTCCAGGAAATAAAACCTCAGCTTATAGAGGACTTGGTGTTCAGAGATAAACTTAAAATGAATATTAACTTAAGATAACATACTCACATTAATCACAGTCGTTGACGGTTGGTTGAACTACTTCCAACACTACAAAGACAACTCTACTTTTCATAAAGTTTGCTAATTTATCCATAAAAAAAAGAAACTGATGATGACACCACTCAGTTTTGACGTTAAGGATGTTTTCCATTAACTTCCTCAGTGGAGAGAATCGTAGAGAGGAAGATGCAAAGAGAAGATGACAGGTAGAAATTATTTAACTGTCACTCTGCCCTGAACTCAGACGTGGATAGAAAGGAGTTGAAATTAGTTTTGAAATGACTTTATGTTTATGTGAGGATTTGAGGATATACATGTGAATGTTCATTTCCATATGAATATGTGTATCTGTGTGTGTCTGTGTGTATGTGAACCTATAGAGACCTTTTCTCGTCTCTCCTCAGTTTATCTCTTGCCTCCTCATTCCTTCTCTCTTCTCAGCTCTCAATACCTCTCACCCTTTCCTCTCGCTTCCCCTCCTTTAATCCCTTCACGCACTTTGCTCCCACATGTACATTTACTGTTTAATTATTTAGCTGACATCTTTATCCAGAGCAACTTACATTAATGCAAACAGTGGAATAAGTGAAAGCTCGTCTACAAACATCAAGCGGCAGCTCTGACAAGCCCCCGTACACTCCCCTGACGTCAGCGCAGACAAATGAAGCTAGACGTCAAAACACAAATCACGGTCGGATTAGCACAGCGCTGTGACTTTAGATTCAGCACAGCACCGCTCAGTCTCTGCTCTTCACTGTACAGAGACTTCCAAATAAGGATGAATTACCACTTTCATCAATAGAGAAGCACATTAATAATGACCTCTTGTTGGGCTCAGTGCCAAAAGGCCACTCATGTCTCGCCATGGATGATCAAAAGGTGTTGCTGCTACTTCCTTGAGCAATGTCAACTTAAAAAGAGTTAAACCTGCAGATAAGTTGATCCCTATACAGTCAACATACATAAGTCCTCATATATAAAATACATTTCCTGTCAGTGTTTTAAAAAGCCACGTAACTTCTCCAGAAATGACTCTGAATATGAATATTTCTGTCATATTTATAAAAAGGTTAAGCAACTAAAGCAATGCAGTTCAGGTTAGATAAAGGTCATGTTCATTAGGGAAAAGATTGCTGTCATTGTTACACAGTCTCCCACACTACAGTCCAGCACAAACTCATCTGGGCATCACACTTAACGTCAGACTCATCGGCACCATCACAAGATGAAAATCTAAACACAGGTCAAATATAGAAGCCGGAGGTTGTTTCATTGGTGGACAGTCGGTCTCCTAATGTAACATGGAAATTGCTCTTTCAGTGAAGTACAGTTTATACAGACTCTCACAATCCACAAAATCTCTGTGCACTATGGATGTTAAGGAGTTTTGACGCTGCATTCATGCAATGTCGGCTAGATGTGAAGAATGAGAAATTATTCCATTGTTTCAGCTTGGGTGGGTTCAACCATTATTCCAAGGTGGTAACTACCAGTGCTAACATCATAATTACAGTTATAGTTTAAATCGACAGAGAAGAAATTTTTATCTCTCCCTCCTGAAAGAGAATAATTACAGAAACACAGCTGAATAAAATGTCCATTTCAACATTTCAAAGACAATAATGTGAATGTAATATCTATAATAAATAAGCCAACATGTACGTTGAACGTTGGGGAAGATCCAAACTTAAAAAACTTTCTGAACTTGGTTATTTGAGGTGATTCAGAAATAGTGTCAGTACTGTTTTTCACTAGAACCGAGAGCAGATTCATAAAACTAATGGAAAAAAGGAGAAAAACAAGCAACACATGGAACATGACGGACGACGAGAGTCAAAAAAAAGTCTTGGGAAAAGCTGCAGGAAACTAAACAGGAGCCGAAGACGAGAGCGGAGAACGGAAGAAGAACAAACCAGATGAACTGATGAAGAAAAAAAAAAAGTAAAACAATTAAATATACACTCGAGGAGCAGAGGTGACAGGTGAAACTAATCAGGGTAGGAGAGTTAAAAACAAAGAGGAGGAAAAACACACAAAGACAGGAAGTAAAAACAACCGCACGTAAGTGACTACCAAAATAAAACAGGGAAAGAGTTCAAAGCGTCACTTCTGGGACCGATGGAGACATTTTGTCCAACAGGGAGCAAGAACTCCCCCTAGAAACTCTATTTATGTACTGTACATACAACATAAACTAAGTATAGTTCAGACTCTATGACCCACAGCCTAAACTGCACAGTATGATAAATATATAGTCTGGTAATAATGTTACATTTATCTTGTCTTATTTATCTTAGAATGAATAATGTGCAACAATACATTAATGGATCTTAAATGTTTCAGTGATGTTTGTTGCATGTCTATTCAAATAACAAGCACCGTTGTCTGTGGATCATAATTAATTAATAGTTACTGTCTTATCCAATGTCAGGACTTCAGGAAATGACAAGCTGCAGTTTTTTTTTTTTTTTCCACTGGCAGTGTTTCAACTGTGAACACCAGCTGTGGCACATTTACTTCATATTAATATGATTGTCGCACAAATTTGGCAGCGTTCATACATATCTGGTTTGCCAACATTACATGCATCAGTGTTTTATGTTGATTCCTCTTTTTAAATTCACAGGGTTAAAGCACACACTGAGCAGAAGCGATGTAATGTTTGTTAAAGTCACATCTGGCAGCATCAGACTCTTAATCACCTTCTGGGAGCCAACTACTCTGAACAGCAGTCTGGCTATTCTTTTTACTGCAGGCAGTCTGTAAACATATCTTTAATACTTAATATGTCCCCCCCCATGGAAACCTAATGCTCCCCCATCAATTTCATTCTACAGCTCATCTGTGAATAACCATAATTATTCGCAGCAACAGTTAATGACTGAACCATTTGTCTCCAAGATGAAACAATGAGAAGGAGAGAAGTACACAATGTCAGCGTTGAAAGTTTAATTACAAAAATATACGACCCAAAGGATACAATCATATACCTACACCTGTACACACTCTAAAGATAATCTGGAATCGTTTCACAACCTTGGATATTACATTTGTTACCATTCTGGGCTTTTGCAGGAGATGTATTGAATGTGTGTACAACAGGTCGGATCAGTTCAGTCTCTCTGTTAACAAGCACATGTGGACCCAGTGGAAACTGTGTCCCAGTCACACAGCACTGCATGTTCCACCCACAGGCTACAGCGATCACACTCACGGGTCAATATGTGACTGCAGCAGATGCAGTGGACATTGTGCACATCCAATTCTAGTTGGGTTCAGAAAATAAAATGAATATATAAATATATAAATATAAATGAAAAGATGAAAAGGAAGAGAACACAAAACACATTTGTTGTTCAGATGGATGTTTTTTTCTTAATGAAGACAGAAAGCATTCTTCAAACGACCTAGTGACTTAATAAGTAATAATATGTTTTTTGCCTCATATTTTGTTTTTTGAGAATCAATGTCAGTGTTAACAAATGTCTCTGTCCGTGCTACAGGTTACAGATAACAAGGTCACCCTGTCATCTGAATGAAATGTCAACAGTTCATTTACTCTACTTAAATTACATAAACAGAGCTTACACCCACCAGATATTTAAGTACATGTAAGTGCACACACACACACACACACACCCATGTCATCTTGCTCAAAGCTGCAATTACGTCTTCACACATTGAATCTGACCTTGAACCAATTACATGCAAAAAAACTTCCCACTTTTACTACACACATATACACACACAGTCTGGTTTCCATAACTTCAGGGGACATTTTATTGACTTGCATTAATTTCCTGGAGACTTTCCTGGAAAGATCAAGATCTCAGTTGTTCCTACTAAACCTTAAATCATGTCTTCACCTTCATTTTTTTGTTTGTTTTTTTTTTTTTTTATGGGGACCTGCTTTTAGTCCCCATAAGGGAGACAGGTCCCCATAATGTGAGTGTGTAAACAGATTTAAGTCCCCACAACGTAAGGAATACCTGGACCACATCGTACAGTAAACCCAACGCTTCCTTTCATTATCCTGAATGAATACAGCAGAAAGGAAAGTAGAGGTGTGTGTGTGCTTGTCTGAGTAAACAGTGTGTTGGTGTTAGGAGTGATAAGGCTTCCGGTCATCTGTTGGTTCAGTTCCTGTGTGACGCTGCAGATAAGAGAGCAATTCCCATGTGCATACACACATACATAAATTCACAAACGTATGACATAATCACACAACCGCAAATACACAACTTGGATTAAACCAAAAAACTGTGTTTGTAAACCTCGCTGCATCTCTCCTCCATCTCACACACCCACACTCACAAACACAAACAAAGAACAACACCGGATCCTCTGACATTCACAAACTAATATTTACACATGAGTGAGCGTCTCGGCTGTTTCCTGACTGAAAGTGACCTAACTAAAGCAGCAGGACACAAAATCAGTAGATGGTAAAAAGAGAGTGACAATAAAACTATTGACAATAAAACAGAGTAATGATAGTAATAAACAAATTGCCCCGAATACAGAAGATGTAAAAAATAAACAGCACCCACGTTACTCTTAGAAAACATAGTAGTCAACCCACAAGAGATTCTGCTTTTATATGAAAGAAGGTGAATAATATGAATCTCTTCAGAGCCTAAATACAATATATCAGCTATAACATTATGGCCTCTGACAGGGAAAGTGAATAACATTGATTATCTCGTTACAATGGAGGTGAGATTTACTTGGCAGGAAGTGAACATTTTGTCCTCGAAGATGATCTGTTGGATTCGGTAAAAAAAAAAAAAAATCACAATGGGAACATGAGCATGAGACCTGGAGCACAGAGGTGTTTAGACCCCTTCATAGAAACAGTATTCCCTGATGGCACGAGCCTCTTTCAGCAGCGATAATGCTCCTGCAACATTGCAGAGATTGTTTGAGGAACACAATAACAAGTTCTATGTGTTGACTCGGCTACAAAATTCCTCAGATATCAATGCAATCAAGCATCTGTGGGATGTGCTGGACAAACAAGCTCAACCCATGGATGACGTCACAACACTTAGAGGACTTAAAGGATCTGCTGCTAATGTCTTGGTGCCAGATACAACAACACTTTCATGGGTCTAGAGGAGCTTTGGTGACAGAAGGGAACCTACACAGCATTAGGCAGGTGGTCTGGAGGTAAAAAGACAGAGCTTTGTCTTTGTGTGTTCAGACACTGTGAAACAAAAAAAAAAAAAAAAGTGTAAGAGATTAATTTCAACACAGCTGTCAAATGTAAATTTAGTCGGCTCTGCACTGCACATTACATACTAATGATGCTGTGAATTTCAAACTAATAAGGTAGCCCTGATGAACTGAGTGTTATTAGTTGGGTTCTCTGCTCACTTTGAAAAAGTGAATCGCTAATTAACAATTAGGAGCTACAGGAATATTACTCTGAATTTTATGCATTAGCAAAACTCAGGCTGTGTTCCCTAAAATTATTGCATGAGACAAAAAAAAAGCTTTCACAAAAAGTGATCTGCATAGTGTTTCTATCTGCAGAACATTCTTTGAAAATTTAACTACATATACCTAAAATGAACTGTGACGTGCGGCACAACTTCCGATTATCACCTCTTGTAAAAGCAAACCACACAGTGATTTAATGGAGAGAAATGATGCAATCGTTGCTCGTGACAAAGCGAGGGCACAAAAAGGGACAGACGGTGATAAAATGAGCTGAAGGGACCGAGCGAACAGGAGGTGAAAATGAGGAGACCGAAAGCAAGTTTAATAAGCAACTGCAGAACAATTAAACGAGGGAGATAAAACCCACACAGCGATCTATTACAGTCACACACACTCACCCAGCATAGTAAAATAAATGGAGCAGTGAGAAAAACTTCAAAAGAGGCAGGAGGTGAGAAAGTGTTAGATCAGGGCGACTGGCATTGACAAGAGTGCATCCATAATCACACACACACATTCAAACACAAAAGGTTTTCTACACACACCTTCATCCACACACGTGCTGATTATACACACGGATATGCTGACATTTGATCCGGTACCCCGTACAGTGCTAACATGATTTTCCATGGCAAGGTAATTAAGCAGCCCAGCAACCTGTAGACTCTCTCTCTGACTTCATCACACACAACACAAGATCTTTAACACACATTTAATGAGTCCGGTTTAGCTTTATATTTTTAACACAACGCTGTTCATTAAGAATAACAAAAGGCAAAACCTGCCTGGGGGCACTGTGAGTGTGTGTGTGTGTGTGTAAAATAAAATCTGGAGTTAAACAGGCAATTAGACCCCTCATCCTTAGACACAGTGCAGTAGATTACTCCTCTTATTTTCCTGTTTGACACACTGCGCAGCAGCATATGAGAACATAGATCTGATGTATGCGTGTGTGTGTGTGTGTGTGTGTGTGTGTGTGAGAGAGAGAGACAGTCTCTACATGACTTTCTGCATTAGCACATATGCAGGAGCTACAGGATGTGACATTATCGCTGTGATATGTGATGGCATTTGAAGAAAAATGACTAGAGTGACGAGACTGAAATATAATGAAGGTCAATGAAGGTTAATAGCAGCACACAAAGCCTCCCTTAATAACATTTTATACACAGGAACACACACAGCTTCTCTCTCTCTCCCACACACACTCGCACATTTGATCACACAAATTCACATACACAGACAATCACGGACCCAGACACACACACAGACATTTCAAAGGTTAATAGTGTGTTCGACCACCGTACGCTCCCAGTCATTTGTCAACATTAGCTTTCTAAAAGGGACAGTTCACTGATATGCAAGGGACTGGCATTTTACACAGTCAGGGCCATTCATTATTAATAGCCGTCATGGAAATATGGGCGTTAGGAGGGAGGGTATAAAGAGGGAGAGAGAGAGAAAACTGGGAAGCGAGAATCATGAATCTGTGGTCACATCAGAAGCTCCACAAAATCCTAAAATTGTTCATGAAATTAAAAATCCTCTGATTATACAATATTTATCATTCTTGGAGGTTTTTCTAAAAAAAAAAAAAAAGATGTTTTCAGCCATCAGGAGGTGCTGTAGGTGTAAAAAGCAACCTGCTCCTTGAGACACACTTTCATGATATATTTAGACCTATTTTTGAGTCAGCTGTTTGTCTCATTTCAGTCAGGACACTCACCCGTACAATATCATGTACATGTGTGTGTAAATAAGCAGCTGTTCACAAATAAGATCATCATTTCTACTTTAAAAGATAAAATATCTGAACATCTTCAATACGACTGCAACTAATAAATGTTTTCTATCCAGTGATTCAACATCAGACAAAACCCAAATGTATTCTGTCAGGAAAAAGAAATACTGTGTCCTATGAATAAAAGCCCATGAATGGTTTTTGTGGGACTGTTTCAAAAGTCAAGAATGAACTTATGAACCTTAGAAACAGAACAAATGAGGAGGCTGCAGAGGTCGGAGGAAACAAAGTCCAAAGCAGCAGGATCAGTGTGAACTCTGGGAGTCATGAGCAGACGTGAGTGTGAAACTAATAACAAAGATGGCCGCGCTACGAGACACTAGATCATAGGCGCAGAGTTCAGGGATGGAGGGTTTACTACAATTACAACTACAACTACAACTACAACTACAACAACAACAACAACAACAACAACATCCATATCACTGCAGCACCAGGATGGAAAAGTGACGCGTGTGTGTGGACTCTGATGTCTGGTTGTTGGTCAATTAGGTTTCTCTCCTCTCTTGTCTAATGGGTCTGTGTGTCTTTCCTGTGTGGAAGCTGATGGAAGACACACCTCACAGCTGTCCTCACAAGATCAACACACACATACACACACACACACACACACACACACACAAGGACAGGAAACACTTTGGCAGCTCACTGAGCAAACTGGTGATTATTGGACAATATAGTGTAATGGTCATCTAACACTGCCATCAGCTACTACAAACACCACCCTTTTCCACATCACATTTAATGTAGGATCGTGACCATTAAGGAACAATATGCAATGAGTACGGAAACGCCGTTTTTTTTGATGTTTTCTCTGCCAGGTGTTGGTTAACACTGTGTATCGAGACACCTCCGGTTCTCCGGTGGAAAGTTTGATCATCGCTGTAAATCAGTGCACCAGGTATAATAAAGTACATGCAACCATGGCAACGGTATTTCTTCTAAAATGGCTCCACATGAATCAAAGTGACCACAAACAATCTTTACAGTATAATGTAGATAGTGTTTTATTTATTGTCTACGGCTGCAGGTGCGTTGTATAAACACTCTGAAGTGGACAAAGATACAGTCGACTATAAAACGCTTCGCCTTCTGTTTTCTGTATTTTTATAATTTGTTGATGTTTTTCCTCGAATATTCCTGTGCTTTTGTGCTTTTTTTCTCTGTAATGCTGATGTGTTTTGTCCACTGTTGCAGTGTGTTGCACCTCAGGGCCAGAAAAATAAATAAATAAATAAATAAATAAATAATAAAACAGAGCTGTCAGATAATACAACACCTCAGACTTCCTCATTCCTGAACTCTCACTTCTCTTTTCATTTTTTCTGTATCAGAACACCTCTGGTTGCATAAAAAGAAATTCTAAATTGTCTATTTTAAGCAAAGATACAGCAAGAAACATCTATTTTTATTACATGTTTACTTTTACGGTAGACATAAATGAACCAATGTTACAGAACAGTACAAGACAAAAGAGCAAGGAGCATAAACAACAATACAATAAAGATACAATGAAAACTTAATGAAAAGCAGCTCATAACAACATGTATCATCTCTGAGGAGAAGCCCTGCAAACGCACAAACCTTGTTCAAACAAGGTTTTGTCCCTTATACTTAGAACTATTTTTATGTTTTGAATACTTGAATACAGAGCACATATATCCTTTATTCCCATGTCTCCTTTTATCTGCAGCCAATTCTTTAACAAGTCCATCACCTTTTAACATTTAGTGGATTTAACACCTTTAAGAATCCCAACTATGTGTCGTTCGACAAAAAAAGATGCTCTGCTTAGATTAATGAAGTGTACTTGTGGTATTAAGACCTTTTCGACCATTTCTCCCTTTCAGAGGATGTCCATCTCTCTGAGGCAGATTTTAGTAAATGAATCTATCATCCCCGATGCTATTTCATTCATCCCACCTCTGGGATTTTAGCAAAACTGTAATTTTATAAACGCTTCAGCTGCGGTTTCAGTCACTGGGCAAACATCACACACTAATAGGTGTGATTTCTTTTTTTTTTTTTTTCCAAATCTGAGGCGCCTGTCATCTTTCACATCTCTAGTATCTCTCTCCTTTACCTTTCTTTGCCTCTTCCCACTTCTCTTGTCAACTCCCTGTCATCCACCATCTGTCCTTCTGTTTTTAGGAAAAGGCCGACCAGCATGTCTCTATGAATAAATTACTGTTAGGACGTAATGATAGTGTAACCAGTTATAACAAGACAGAGAGACAGAGAGAAAGATGGTGAGAGACGTGAGCTGAAAGGGAGAAAAACATCATCACAGTGAGAGAAAGTAGGTGAGAGAGAGAGAGTGACAGAGAGAGGTATAGAAGGAGCGAGAGAGGGAAGGAGGGATCCCACTTGGTCTCGGTTGTAATGTATTATGTATCAGACTGGGCCGACCAGCAGGAGAAAGCATATGACAAAGTATTCTCACATGCTCTTGTGTGTAAGAGTGTGTGCATGTGTTAAAATTAAAAAAAAAAAAAAAAAAAGGTTAAGCAATTCATTCACTACTTGTTTTTTTAAATTATTTAGCTACTTAGCTACTAAATTTTAGCCTTTAAACTCCGAGTAAATCAAGAAACTGATAAAAACCTTAACATACGAGGGGATATTTACGTCGCTCTGTGTCAGAATTAGCTGTGAAGTGGTTGCCCACAACTTTTCTAAAGCCTGATTCTCAAATGTATTAATTTCAGCAGCAATTACAAGTGATTTGTTATTTCATTTACAAGCTAATGGGCTGGGTGTTGACAGTAAATTACATTTGATAAATGTGTCAACTCTGATTTTGTAATGTTTCACCGAGGAGACGTCGTGTTTGCTTTAGAAGTCAACGAAATAGGTTGATGTCGAATATCTCAATTAAAATTCTGCAAAATAAAATGTGAAAAAAAAGTAATTGCACTGCATGTTTTCGGTGTCGCCAATCAGGACTAAATCTACCTCGTCATTACTGATTTGAAAGTGTTGGTGACATCAAAGTAGCCTCTTCGACTGCCTAGTTAGGGACCAGCTGAGCTCTGCCCCGATGCAATCTCACTACACAGACAAACAAGCGCCGGCGCGCAGCGACAACCTTTCGTCCTTATCAAAAGGTAAAAGACGAGGATGAAAGAACGGGGAGTCAAGGAGAGAAGGAGACACACACACCAATGTAGATACAAAGAGAAGAACACATTATGGCTCTGACAATTGCAAGAGATGGAAAAAGACAAAAGAGATGAAAGCAAGTGTGCCCTCGCCTAGACATCAGTGCACTCCACCTATGCAAGAGAAAGCTTCTCAAAGAAGACTTTAAAAAGGTGCAATGGGCCCATCAAAGACTTAAACTCTCCATCCTCTGCTCAGAACAGAGGTTAGAGCTATCAAACATACACACTCTCTCTATCCGTATTGACTTTGATGTCGACACGATGGAGGCTGCACCTGGATATACCACCAGAGCCGAGACTCACACATACACCTGTAAGCTTGAGCTACAATGTGAGCGGAAGAATACGCATCTGAAGACATTAACACGCTAAAACACAAACAAAATGAGCTGCACTCAGATGTCTGGTGTTAGTTTGGTGTTAGTTTACGTGTAGCTGTATGTACTGTATGAACATGGACATACACTTGCAGAACATCTGTGCAGACCTGCATGAACACACACATGTACAAACAACACGTATGACCCTTGTAGATCTCCTACTGGCAGCAAAAACTGTTCTTTTCTTTTTTTTTTTTTTTTGCCCAAGTTGAGTTCAAAGGGAAATTTTTAAAAACTAAAGAGAAAAAAATAAGATTCACAGCAGAACTGGAGATAGAGGGAGACAGAGAAGAAGTGCCTCTAGGCAATTATGACTGCGTGTGTTTGTGTGTGTGTGTGTGTGTGTGTGTGTGTCTATAGACCAGAGGCTTAAGGGGACGAGTGTGAAAGGTTACCGGTTGGGGTCATCGACAACACAGAGAAGGAGATGTGGAGAGACATATTGACAGATGTATGTAGAATAAAATAGAATCTGCCAGACAGACAGTTTGACACATACAGACACACACACACATCAAACACATGTAGCAAAACAGAGAAAACACACACACACACACACACATCAAGACTCTTATTTGTCTTGACAGCAGGGCAGCAAAATGAGCATAAACTCTAATTAAAAACTACAGATTCACACTGCAGAATAGTATTTGAATCAGTGTCAGTGTGTGTGTGTGTGTGTGTGTGTGTGTGTGTGTGTGTGTGTGTGTGTGTGTGTGTGTGTGTGTGTGTGCGTTAACGAGTGACACTCAAACTGAGAAAATACTGTCTGAATACAAATTAATTCCACCCCATCCAGGGACCAGAGTGTTTCACAGCACTTCGGTAAAACTTGCAAATAATTTAAAATGTGACTCTGTGTGTGTGTGTGTGTGTGTGTGTGTGTGTGGTTGCATTTAAGTGTGAGTATTGTGTAATCTGTTCCCTCACACACACACACGTGGCTCAGGGCAGTGTGTGTTCCCGGTGGAAGAAGGGAAAGTGTCAAGGACAACGTTGTGTGTTTGTCTGGGTGCAGTTCACAGTCTTTTAACCTCAGTGTTGCATGAACATTTGTACTAACATGTGACACAAAAGGTCAAACTAATGAACAAAAGTTATATTTTTATCAGCTATAAAAAGAATATAGATTTAGATTTATCTGAATATGTTTTTAATGAAGAGGAACATAAAATGAACATCGGTTGCCATAAATATTTCATTTGCGGCTCATCCCAAGACACTAAATGTCTAAAACACATCACCTGGTGCTGGTAAACAGGACCAGCAGCTTTATGAACTTGTACTTATTTAGCAGATATTATGTTTTCCAAGTTCATTACCTTAGTTAAGAATGAGGAAAGAAAGAAAGAGGAAGAGGAAACAAACAAAAAGCATCCGACAAACCTGAAACTTGACCTGATGATTGCATATTAAAGCTTAATGCTCAACTTAACTAACTAATTTAACTAATTGTTAGTTGTGTATGACAACAAACAGTTGGTGTCGTCTGTCCCGTGGTGCTTTTTTTATCAGTATTTTATATCATCAAGTAAGAAAAACAGCAGAAATGTGCTGCACTCTGTCCTTCACCAGTGCAGCTTCCTCTCTCTAATGTACTTGTGTAACGAGCAGTGGGGAGCACAGTTGCTGTTAGTTTTCTATTCTAGTTCTGGTTGAGTGCAATCACCTGATGTCCCGGGTGAAAATAAATCTCTGTTAAATGGAGGAAATGAAAAACCAGCAGGTCTCTGGGAGATAAGGAACAGGGACAGGAACCACTGTTCAAATGGGCAAGTGATAGGAGGAAGCATTGGGAACTCAAAAACATAAAAAAAACACATGGATATAGATAAAAAAACTGAAAAATCAGAGAAATATTATAGAAACATATTATAACAAAAGCTAGCACAACAGAGCAGCATTTCAACATCAACTGTAGCAGAAGTGCAACTAATGACTGCAGTCATAGATTAATCTATCAATATTTTTTAATTAATTGTTTTTGTCTATTTGGTGTAAAATACCCATCACAACATCCTGGAGCACAAATTGACATCTGGTTTAATTAGTAAGTGAGTAAAAGTCTTGATTTTCATTTTATTTATTTCTGGATTTAAAAATCCAAAAATATCCAATGTTTTATCCAGTGTTTTGTGGATTTGAGTGTAACTTCTGCAACTGTTTACATTCACAGAAAAAGAAAAAAAAAGGTGTGTCACAAAAAGCTCGTCACATTTGTCACACGCTTATCTCAAAGCCTTTGAAGAGACACACCTTTATATACACACACAGGTAATTTGTGCAAAACTGTGAAAAAAAAAAAGATAAACCATGGACAAACAGACAGATCCAACGAGAAAAAGGACAGACATACTCTCATATATGTGGGGTAACCTGTCACAGGTCACACCATTAGTTGCCAGGCAACATTGACTACTCTGGATTAAGCATGTGCCCTTCATCTATAAAGCCCAGATCTGAGCAGCATCTTCTTCTCTGTCACACTCGTCTCCCTCTCTGCGTCTCTGTCTGGCAGCTTCGAAGTGGGAAGTTACAACAGAGAAGTGAGAAAAGGGAAGGAGAAGCGAGTAGGACGAGACAATGTCACAGAAATGAGGTGATGAAGAAAATCGACATTTATTTGTTGGAAATAATAACAAACAAACATAACAGGAAACATATATAGACTCTGATCATTGACAAATACACTAACACTCAATAATTTCTGTCCATGTGATCTGAATAATCATCACACATCAAAGTACTGAATGAACAGACATTCAGCTTTTTTATCTTGTTAAACTGACACAGTATACGAGCAACACGATGTGTATGTGTATGTGTGTTCATATGCTGTTGAACAAATCATTTCATTCACCACTACAAACATCACAAAACCCCTGAATGTCCTAAATGTGACACTTACAGCCTGTCAGTGGCTTTATCTCTTTGTAAGTCGATCAATAGGGCAGATCAATAAGAAAAAGCCCTGCAGTCAGGGCAATGGGAACTGGAGCATAGGAATGTATCCTGCTATTCTTCTATAGAAACATCTATAGCACAACAACACTGACAATAACGGATACAATAATAAACTATCAAAAAGCATTAATATAGATTCTGGTCAACATCTAACGGCGACATAAATCTACATCTGCTGCAAGAAAAACGGATGATTCACAACAGCAACACATAACAAATATCAGCAAATCAGTTAATGACGTAAATTATAACTAAAATAAACATCATGGGGTTCAAACAGTGTCATTTTAGTCACAGTTGCTGCACAAAATGATAAGAAAAATGAACAATGTATGTTTGTCTATGACTGAAAAACAGGAAAAACCTGTCGTCACTACACTGTGGACTTCTGTGTCTATTAATTTTACTTTCATAAATAAAGTCACATTATATCATTTTATTCCCCCCATGTTAGTCACTTCGATTTCACATACATACAATATGACACTGAGGAGAAACTATGTGAAACCAGATGTAACAACTGTCTAAAACCTTCACTTACACAAACATGATTAGTTGAAGCTATTCGACCTAAATCCACCGACCTTAAAACAAAGGTGACGACAAACACGTCCAAAAAAGTGTTGAAACCAGATGTCGAACATAATTTGTGGTTTGACGTCTCGGATTATGACACATTTATTTAAGGTTCCTCAAGTTCTAAGTAAAGAAGACACACACACACACACACACTTAAAAACACACACCTCTGCTTCCTATCAATGAGTTCACACCATACACATGGGCAGGTACTTGATACTGTTTCTAATTAAACCAGTGCTCTGTGGCCCAAACACACCTGCCTCACCTCCCACCTTAATCTCCCAATAACACACAGGTACACACACTAACACACACACACACACATACAGTAAATTTAGCCAGTGGGAAAAAAATAAACCCACCTTCAAAAGCCCTGACAGACAGCTGTGGCTGTCAATTGGATCACTGCCACAAGCACAACTTTACGTGCATATACAAAGTTGTAACTTGTATTTACTGACACACTTGTCAATACACAGCAGGTGTACACACTTTGGCTTATGCACTTCTTATACGTCTGTGCACACATGTATGTACACGTACACACACACACACACACACACACGTGCGAACACACACACACACACACTCTAACACACACAGAAACACCTGTCTGTGGCAACAGTCCGTAGAGATAAGAAGGCTGACAGGAGCTGCTGGAGCCAAAGCTGGGAACCATGGGAGCTGTCAGGATCATTTCCCCTTGACACCTCCGACACACACACACACACACACACACACACCTACAAACATACACACACACTTGTGATGACAATGTATTGACTTAAGTTCATTCCCTGGAGTTGTATTATTACCATAGCCATTAAATAATACGTTTAATCAAAACCTTCCCTGTACTAAACGAGCTGCAGCTTTAATCTTCAACATATGAAACCTCAGGTTTAATTTAACTGTAATTCAAGCCTCTAGTCTTTAAAATACCTCTTCCAAATAAGGTGTGACAAACAGTCGTAACAAGTGACCAGCTGCCCAGGTTTTCTATTCTTGTCTTGAACTCATAATAGAAACAACAGAGGTGACATGCAAACTTCCACAGGTCATAGATTTTGCAACAAAAGCACAGATGTATCAAACAAGCACACAGAAAGAAACAAGGTGAGCTAATAAAAAAAGTCATCTTTTTTATTGTTGTGTAATGAAGGTAAAGTCATTACATTTTACTCCAGCGACTTAAATCTTTACAGAATAGATAACACATTAACCAGTCTCCTTCTAAAACGTCTTTTCTTTGGTCCAACCTCTTTGACTCTCCATTTATACGTCTATTAAGAGACACAGCGTTTGCTCAAGACATTCACAGATCCCATTTTTCACAATGAACAGCTTTTAGTACGATGCTTCAATCTGGATAAAAAGTAGTAGAGGCTCAATGATTAATACTGGCTGGAAATCACTGGTAAATTACCAGAGAAATCAAGAAGAAACAACAACAAACAACATTAAGCTTCAACTAACGATGGATCTAAGTGGATTTTCAATCTGTTTATGATTGGGACAGTTGTATTACATCCAATTACATACATTAACATAAATGTAAACTTATTAGCACGACTCAATTAACGCATCCATCTTGTTGCATCTTGGTTAAACACACACAGACTGTTGTGTCATTTACTGGGAGGACTGAGGTGAATCAGTTTGGACCAGTGATGTGGGTTAAATGGACTCTACCACTCTGAGCCATGTGGACATGCATCTTTAGGTCTTTTTACTCATTTTCAATACTTAAATACTTAAATTTCATTTGACAACATGTGATTTACTATTATCCTGGTGTATGTGCTAATCAAATATATAAATATATAAAAAATAAGACAGTTTATGCAGCTGTGAACTCCACAACGACATAAACTGATTCTGTTTAAGCAGCATCTTTGCAAGTGTAAACAAAACTCAAGAATGGTATTAAAATAAGGGAAATAGAGCGAGGTTATAAGATACAGTATCTGTCAATGATGACTTCATAGCAAACACAATCCAGCAGAGTCTCCTCAGCTTTGTTTCCTAATTGTGTTTATTCCATTTGTTTGGTATGACTAGAGGCACAAATAAGATCTGCAGCAAATTCAGAATACTTCATCTCTGCAATCAGTCACAAAGCACTTCACTAGTTATTGAATTCAATCAAGACCCAGACCCAGAATCCCTAAGCTAATTGATTAAATCTACTTGCTGTTCTACAAGCGCAATTTTTATCATTTCCCTGCCAGTGAAGGTACTGGTGGCACAGTTTTATGCTTGGTGATTATACGTTTGATGACTCAAACCTCCTGTAGGACTTGACCTTTTACTTAAAGGACTTGACCCGCCACTTTGTATTATAGAGGCAGTGTTTTTCACAGTTGCTCATCTTTTCTACTGATGATTCAGATGTGATAGTTTCCTTCCTGACATCTGAGCTTTGCCAGTCATCTCTTAATATTCATGCCAAAAAAAAAAAAAAAAAAAACCTAACAGGAGCGACAGTTGCGCACTGAATTTACACCTCGACTGGTGGGAAAACAATTGTCATGGCCATCTCTCACAACTGAATTGAAAAAATTCTCTACAGAAGCCTATTTAAATATAATCACATTGTTGATAAATCGAATCATATATCATCCATTATGAAGCTGCAGGCTCCTCAGTAAACTCATGTGTGTGAGAATTGTGAATTGTGGCTTTAACTGCTAATGTGCAGAGATGGAGAATAACAATAGATATGTCAGGGAATTAAAACGTTTAAAAATGAATATTTCTGTTTTTGTGAATCTTGCATTCTGCAGATTCACAAAGACGAATAAACGTGTGCATAAAGCATGTAAATACAAAAAAAAAAAAAAATACAGTGGTTTCTCTCAGCTTCCTCTTTGCTTTCCCTTTATCTCCCCCTCCACTCTGTCTCTTTTCTCTCTGTGAATATTTTAGTATTGATGAGCCCATTACTGATGATAACACAGTGCAACATCAGCATCCTTTCTCTCTCTCTCACACACACACACACACACACACACAGAAGCACACACACACACACCAAGAGTCAGGTTACAACTGCTGCTGCTGCTGTGTAGATTTGTGCATTTCTGTGTGTGTGTGTGTGTGTGTGTGTGTGTGTCAGTAGGGGCTGGGGGGGGTCTGACTTCCTGGCGTCAATCCAGTAAATTGCAATAATTTTCAGGCCAAAACCCGTTCACATGCACTCCCACTGGCACGCGAATACACAAACCCAAAAAGAAATTACAAGGGGCGATGTCTGTTTGCTGCTAAAATGATGCAAGATGATGACGGGGAAATAAACAAAGTGCATATGAGTGTGAGTCTGTCTTCCTTAAAAGGCTGTTTAAAAACACACAAACACATGCAGCAACATGAAGTTGCAGCTTCAAAAACATTACAAACAAGCGGCAGATGTAAGCTTAAGACAGAATAAGTCCACAGTCCCTGAAGCTGCACGATATAACGAACTGGCTCCCGAAGCTTCAATCCACAGAACAGAAACAACAGAAAATATATTGACGAAAAAACACTAAAGGCAGTGGACGTCTGGGAGTTTTTCAGACTAAATGATTTATTTATCGTATCTTATTTTATCTTAACATGGCAACACAATATCCTAGTGGCACATGAATACATGGACCCAATAACGTCTGTTCTTGTGTTTACACCGTGACCAGGAGGCAGGTGAGACCAGCTACTGAAACTAACCGTGTCAGCGATCAATGACATCCACCTGGCATATTCATCATCCTTTCCTTTCTCTTAGACAGGACAACAAATGTTCAGTGTCAGAGTGTTTGGTGAATAAAAGTCATTATCCTTCAACGATTTCCTTCACTGACTCAATGTTTTAGCCAAAAAGAAGTTGAAATACAATATCACAATATATGATATTTTGTGCAATCAGTGTATAATAGTATCACAGTGTCTTATCTATAATGATGTTGTTGAGCTATAAGAGGGAAGGTACAGCAAGAGACTCTCACCGTATATAAAGTAGAGTAAGTGTTTGCTCTTCTGTGGTTTAATCATCTATGTGCTTTAATTACAATCACTCAGCAACAGCAGATGCATCAGTTAATTTGTGAATAGCAATTGTGTGTTTACACAGCAAATTTTAATTTCAAACGGTGAGTCAATATCAGATGAGCTCTTCTTCAATAACTAACATTTAGTTAAACACCAAGTGGAGCCCTGACATTTAAAAATGTCTTTTTTTTTCCCCAGACAAGGACCAGGAAGGGTGAGGGTGAACAACCACATCACACAATATAAAACAATCCAATACAACAGCACAACTAATGGCTTCAATAACCACAACAGAGCTTAATGAACTCCGCGCTGACACACTTGGCACATAATAAACACTATGAGCAACAACTTTTCACCAGCGAGCGAGGAGAATATATCAGGATCAAGACTGAACCACATTGATGAAGAACAACAAAGTGAAAACACACAAGAGGAGCAATTACCACCACATTTATATTAAAACAGAAAAATATTAGAAATTTCCATGAACCAGAGCCACACTTTCTTTATAAAAGATAATAAACTGTAGATCAGTGGTTCTTTAATCATTTATTTATGATTTGGAGATCAGTTATGAATATTGATGAGAACAAATTTTTGGGTTACCAGGTTATGACAAATCTCCAGTGGTGGTTGTGACTGATGTTTATATTCTTTCTTCTTGAACAGAATAAAAAAAACAGCAGTAGAAGATGTTTAATGTTTTAATTATTATTAATTCTCAACCAGTTCAACACTTTTGCAGATGCAGTCACACAATCATCATCGTCGTCATCATATAGATTTTCCTACAACCTGGCAAACACATTTCATATTAATGTCTTAAAACTATAAATCATTAATAAACGTTTAATAAGCTCAACTTATAAAGCCTTATCTATGTCAGTTAGAATATTATTCTGTTGGAAAGTGGTAGGTTTTATTTGACAGCGAGGTATTCAAGTTTATCATATAGATCTTTAACAGTGAGAGTACAATCAAGAAGACTATTATAGTAAATGTGTCCCTATGGGGATATTAGAGAAGAGTTACCTCATCAGACTGCTGTTTAAAGAAGATGCCTGATATACTACGATGCTATAAGGTCACTGAACTCTCTGTGGAGCAGTCTAGACATACTATCAGAGCCTTTTTATATGAGGTGAGATACACTGACAACTGGCTGCACAGTTCAGGGCGAATAATGACACCCAGCAGGTCACAGTCACACTACACCTCCATCACCTCTCAGGGCTCAGTGTGTGTGAAGTAGCAAGACAAACATCCACATCCGCACCACGCGTTGTTATTAGAGAGAAACACTTACATCTCGGATGAAGGAGGCTGACTACGGCAGAGGAGCGCGTGTCCGCACGCTTGTCCCATCGCGCATCCTGCCTCGCGCCTCCCCGGTTAACCCAAGCAGCTGCAGTCAAGAGGGGGGAGAGACCTGGCGGGGCGAGGGGAGGAAAACAGGGACAGAGTTGGAGGGAGGAGAGGAAGCAGCCTGTGCGTCTCTGTGCCTGACTGGAAGGAGGATGGACGGTGGGTGGATGGAGAGATATTGGGTGTGTGCTCCTCTCGCGTTCACCCCACCTCTCTGTCTGCCTCTCTCCGGTTTGCTCTCCTCTGCTGTCAGACAGCGCGCGGGGATTGGTCGGGACCCGGTAACTGATACTCGAGCTGCGGTGCGCGAGGATACAACGACTGAGTAGAGAGGGAGAGAGAGGGAGGGAGGGAGATAGAGAGCTCAGCCGGTATTTTCACGTAAACGCCACATGGACGCATAAACAGTCAAAGATGAGTCCGTCATGGCGCGTCACTACTCCGCGTGCGCTCTCCGCGTGCCTCTCCCACGAATCTACACGCGTGCCGTGGAAATGAAAGTTGTGTTGTTGTTAAAATTCAACTGTCACGGTTCATCTTCACACCGCTGCTGATCATGTTCTCACACACACACATATTCACCTCTTATTACCACGCGCTCGCTCTCTCTCTCCTGACGCTCGTGCTTGATATATTTCTAACAACCTGCGCAGGACGAGACTTGAACTTTCTCTCTTTCTCTTTCTCTCCTTCACAGACACTGGAGATCTTATCAGTTCATGCTGGCGGGGGTGAAAAATAATAAACCACGTGTTGCAGTCGACTCCAGTGCGTCTATCACGGGACACGAGTCTTAAGGTCCAACACGGATCTTCTGCCTTATATGGCAGTTCCAGTGAACACAAGGAAGCAGCAGGGATTCACTACAGGAGCAGTTTCCAGTGCAACAGGAGCCTGTGAAATATTTCTTGACATTTAAGTCCTTTAAATATCCTTACACGTGGCTTCAGATGTCAACTGCTGCACAGTTTTAAAACCCAATGAGGTTTTTTTTTAGTCCCTACATTCACTCAAGAGTCTGTAAATTATATATATAATATATAATAAACCCCTCGCAGCCTGTGGCCATTAGCCACCCACAAAGGTGCTTTTAATTAATTTGCTTGATTAGAGCTTCAGGACTGTGATTGATTGACATCTTTGTTGCTGTCCTATGCATTGCATCTGTTCATGATCATCATCTCCACCATCATTATTGTTATTAGTTCATGAGCTCGGTGACCTCAGGAAATTTCTACAGTTCCACCCAACTTCAACCTGAGCAGACGACCAATCAGCCATAACTGCAAACACCTGTGAGAACCACTATGTCTTCTGTATGACTTGGACTCTGTTGTTGTCTAGTCGAGTGCTGAGCCCGTGTCCGGTCAGTGAATTCCTCTTTAAGACTGAAAGCAGGCTTTATGTTCCTGCGGCTACACTTGTGTTTACATTTGGATTATAGATTACATGTTCCTATTTTCTTTTTACTTTTTTCAAAGAGAGTGATAATCATCTGTGGCTTTGTTGTCTAAGCTGCAACTGTCAAGAGACCATAATTGAAAATTGGCTTAAAAATGGATGTGAAAAGACTTTGACTTGATTAAAATTGTAGAAGAATTCAGCTTGATTAGTCTGCTCTTGATTAGAAAAACAAACACATTTCAAGTCAAATATTATTACTCCTCATTGCAGGAATAAAACTGGATCAACAGCTGGTATGGCTAGACTCTCTCTGCTCATATATTTATATATATATATAGTATTTGCAGTCAAATTCTTATTTATACGTTTTTAAGTTTCCATTGTCAGATCATGGAGAAGCAAATAAAACGTGGCCCAGTGACACTACAATGCATTGCTAAAAACTGCACCTTTTTAAAAACAAATTCAGCAGACACATACTGTAAATAAAACACAAGGTACCGTGTTGCACCTTAAACACATTGTCAGCGTTGCACACGTGTTGCAGCTACTTCACTGAACTCCAACACTGAACTGCAACTGCCAATCATCTTACACTGAACGTGTCTTTGACAACAGCCATCCATGATTACAATCATCTACTACGAAAGGTTGCACCAGAAAACCTGCCGGTCGTATAGACTCATATTATAATGGAAGGTGTCAGTTTTATTAAAGTGATGGTCTGGAGTATTTTGAATCCAGGGTCTATTTCACCACGGATATGAGTCTAACACCCCTTTAAGAGATATTTTACTTTGGTTGAAGTAATATTGAGTTTGAACGTTTTTTGTTTTCACGGCCAAATAGTTAACAATGAAAGTAAATGGGGCAGTCAGCCAAACGTATCTAAATTGTCATTTTTTTAACCACTAATAAAGCTCAAGCAGCATGAATAGGGTCCCTATAAACTGAAGTACTAATAACTTAGTAAGCGAACCGAGAGTTTATTAAAAGACTGTTTTACAAGACGTCTTGTTTTCATAACAACTGGTGATGAAGGGTGGTCCAGATGTACAGCTTCGTCAAACTGATTCGACAGTTTGCTGACTGTTCCACTTACCGTCATTTTTACCAATTTGGCCATGAAAACAAAAGAGGGTCAAACTCAAAAATCCTTCAACCGACATCAAATAGCTCAAAGGGGAGTTTGACTTGTATTTGTGGTGAAATAGACCCTGGGTTCAAATTACTCCAAACCATCACTTTAATGTCACTCTTATGACGTTTATATGTTCTGAAACAGATCTTTCCTGTCTATTTTTGATGAGATGACCTTGTATCTCACGAATGCCATGAGGCAGAGAGAAACATACGGGCTGAACAATAACGGCAACTCTCGTCTACAATAAGCAGCTACAGTTTGTACAAACATTTCTAATTCTAGTGACGCAGGTGTTGAGTTGGCAGCTCACTGTGTGTGTGTGAAAGCTGTTCACACCAGCTCATTCACCTGGTATTCAACCATCCAATAGTGTAATTCAACCACACTTATTTATTAAGTCACAGATATCCATAGGTCAGTTTATAGGACTGACCCTGCTGTTTCATTCCAGCTAAAAACATGCATAGATGTAAACCACTAACGTGTCATATGTCATATTACATCTCATCTAGAAGACAGTGATCAAATGTTGCACTAGTTTTGAGAAACACTGGGTTAAAACAGAGTATTTAGATTGGGATGTGTAAGCACTTGGGTGGTTTACGGATTATATTTGATCATAATTTTGAGTGACAAAAGGTCATTAAGGACCTTAATGCCCTGTTGTAGAGTGTGACAGATCTGTTTTTGTTCTACTTGGATCCCAACACAACGTGTGTTATTTATAATTTGTGGCATGTGGATGATCTCCATATCACTGTCCAAACAGATAAAGTCTGATTTAAACCAGACTATCTCAGTGTAATAGAGATAGAGCAGAAGACGTCCAAAAATCAGATCTGCTCTGCATGTTTAAATATATCCCAGTAGCTCTGTCCATACTCACAGTCCTTTATGCGTTTAGAAAGACACTATGCAAATTTATTGAACTAAAAAGCCTTGAAAAGTAGTCAATTTAGTGCAGCCCTGGGACTCGTGACAATGTTTTTTTTTCTTGCTCAGTTATCACAGAGGGGACCACCAGCCAGAGGCATGTGGCACCTAATTTTATGAAATACTAATTTGGAAAATACAGACACACGATGTGATGTGACTGAAAAGCCTTCGCGATTTTAATAGAGGCATCCGAGGTCACCCAGCGGGAGCTGTCAGTTACAAGTGCAGACGAGACGCAGAGAGACAAAGAATCACAGAGGGAGAGAAGACAGTGGAGGAGAGGGAAAGTGTGAGAGACACAAAAGGTAAGAGAGAGGAAGAACAATTGAGAAGTGAGGATGAAAGAAAAGAGTCAGGGGACGGGAGCAGCGGCAAACTGAGGTCCACTGTGAACCTTATTATTACTGGGTCATGTTTGCTGCTGAGTGTATTTGTTTGTGCGTGAGTGGATGTGTTGCGTGTCACCTTGGTTGTGTTGGCACACAGATCCGCGGTGCACAGCTGTGTCTCACCTACATTTTCCAGCGGGACTCTCTTTACCTGAGCCTCCCCACTGGATTCAGATCAGTCGGTGTGTGTACTCACACACTGAGCACTGGAGCTCGGGTCAAAAAAAAAAAAACATCTGTGTGGATACTCAGCACCAGCTGCAGAAAATATTTATCCTGGTATTTAAAGTGGATTCCCTCTAGTGTTGATAACAGCAGCAGCTGTTTGAATTTTTTATTTTAGTGAAATGAAAGTGAAACACCTTCAGTGTTATTGCACGGAGGAATGAAATCCTCTGTCGATAATATGAATTTAAATGTTTGTATCAGCAGGAAATCTCATGCTCAAATGAATTTATCAGTTTTATGGGCACAATGTGCACCATGAGTCTGTAATATGTTGGGATCTTCTGTAATAAACACACAATAGACACTATAGAAAATAAACTGAGGCAACAAGCTCCACTTCATCACCTTATCTTAGTAACTGTGAGCTACAACTTGGCACTAGATACAAAGTACAGCTGAGGCTGCAGTAAGGTCATTAGTCTTTACAGGTGTTTAGTTATAATCAAATCAAAACAGTGAACTGAAGATAACCTTGTAGAAAAAAGCCGGTGGATCATCAGTTATTAAGATTCATCCTCTTGCTCTTAATGTCTGTAGAAGCGACGTTGAAGGATTTTTAATTTGCTCTTGCAACTCTTAATGAATTTAGATTTTTATTTTACCTCAAACTTCCAACTCGAAATGTATCTTAGCTGAAACTGTTACTGTTGTCTTATACCAGCAACTATAATCACTGTATTGATTATTTGCCAGCGAGTGTTCAGCACTCAGAAACCACTACACTGTCAAGATTACATGAAAATACATAAGACTAAAGGCTTTCTGCCACAGAAAGGGAAAGGGATCGTAAGAGGCAGCAGCTGTACTATGACAGCAGCGTGTGACGACCCGTGCTCCGCAATAAAGTGCACTGAAGCTGATTTTTATGAGATGGGAAATTCCTGTTGTTACAGTTTGTACTCAAACATACTGAGCAGAGCTGCTTTGGTAAATAAACGAGGCTGTTGAACGAAGCAGCTCTGTTCATTTTAAAACTCTTAATATATGATTTAAAATGAAGTGACCCATTAATGTGACTCCAAACAGCCTCCTGCTCATTAAAAACTGATTTGTTTATCGCATGAGACTAAAATTAGAGACATTACATCCCCTTGAGTTTGAATCCAATATGTTGAAAGTGCAGTGAAATATATGACATTTTAATGTAGTAATAATAAATCCAGACAGAGTGAGCCTGAGATGTGACTTGGTTCGTCTCGGTGGGATCGATATCAACACCAGACTCTGTGTTTGACACGATTGTCCCTTGGCAAGGACTAATCGAGGTCTGCAATCAGATAAGGTCAAGACAACAACAAGACGGGGCATCTATCATGACATCAATATAAAAGTTTAGTGACCGTGAAACTAAAATCCCATTGTAGTGACTCAAAAAAAAAAAAAAAAAAAAGAGACCCCATATCATGCTTGAGTTGATTGAGTTCCCCAGAGTGTTGCACCCGTATCAGCTCCTTGAGTTGATTACATCAGAGCCTGATTAGAGCTTCTGTCCTCAACCAAGAATGTTTACTGACATTTATAGGCAGACTGATCCACCAATCGTTAATACTTCCTGGAATTTGAAAGTGCCGACTGAAAGGACGCTCAATTATTTATGATCCTTTCTGTGTCCATGGGCTGATTGGTAAATAGCTCTCTGTTGAGCCATAACATCAGTGATAATGTTATCTTCCAACCGACTTTGAAACAGACATTGCACTGAGATACGGTACCTGCAGCGGACGCAAACCGAGTGACGACATAGTTTAAATAAGATACTGAGGTGTAAGAACAAAAAGAAAATGGGTAATTAAAGAGTCTTGAGAGCTTGAGTTTGAAACGCAGCCTCCCGTCCTTCACATTTAAAGATTTATATGCTCTCTCAGCTGGAGCTGGTTCAAATCACATCCTGTGGGCTGCACTGGGAAAAACTGGGAAAAATGTTTTGTTTTTTTATTTCTTTTGTATGTTGATTGCTTGTTTCACTGCCTCGCTCAATTCCACTGTCCACTTCCCTTTCTCAAAATAAATATAAATTAACAATCCAACCTGAAAAGTATAAACATCACTTGTCCTGTTCACACGGTGTCAGGTTGGTAACAAATAAAAAAACAGCTGCAGCAGAATCTGGGAAAAAGAAAGAAATGTGGAGTAAAGACGAGTAAGAGGTTCAAGCAGACGCTGTAGACACTAACCTCAGCTGACATTTGAAAAAGTGCTTTAAGTGTCCTGTTTATATTTTCTTGACAAGCGACCTTTTGCCTTGCAAACAATCACTGCCCTCTCGCAGCAAGAAAGAGGGAAAAAAAAAGTGTGACATTATCACTCTGTGTTGTTAAGGTGTTGGTCAGACTGGATAGTTAAACATACACACTGGAGATCACAATCTGCATCCAATCTCCAACAGTGTTTGGATCTTTTAAGCATAATTGTGATTTTTCCCCTTAAACCTTGAGTAACTAATTCTTGGTCATTCAGAGTCAGTGATGAAGTTCAGTACCTGCCATCTGATTTATTTTAGTCTAATATGACAAACTTTTAGCTCCAGTTTTAGTTTCCACCAACTATAAAGATTATTAGCTGCTGTACGTGTTTGTGTTTGTTTTTAACTTCCTGGTTTTGCTTTTCTGTGAGAATAAACCAAACTATATGAGTCATAAAACCAAAACAAAGAGCTGAAAGATACTAAAATGCTCCATAGAACTGAAAGGAAGAATTGAGTAATGGTTCACATTCAAGGACACTCGTGATTTTTAATTAAATATTGATTACAGCTGTATATCTTTGTCAAATTGTAAAGATGTGGAGGTGATGTTTTTCTCCCTTCTTCTATGTATCCGTCCTTATCTTAATCCCCTCTTGTCTCTTCATATGCTGCCATCTCTCTTCCCCCTCCGTCCTCTTTCTCAATCCCTGCTGAGTTTGCCTTAATGCCTTCCTGTAGCCCTCAATCACAGTATCTTCCTTTCCCCTTTTACTTCCTTGTAGAGTTCTTCCATTTTTGCTATTTTCCCACAACACACAAGCCTCCTCCTCTTCTTACTGCTACCCAACCTCAGCACTAAATGAAAACCCCTATATATGTGATCTTTTGTGGTTTTTATCACAGAGACTTATAGCCCAGTGTTGTCCTCAGGGTGGAGTCTTCACACAACCAATTAAAAACCTCTTCTCAAAGTGTTCATCCCCCACTTTTGGATTACCTAGTTCCAGATCACAGCCTGCTCAGATAGCTCAGGGCTAAAAGTACACTTAGACCACTTAAATATATCTCTGTACAACAGAGCAGATAGCTGCACTGGTTCAACATTACGTTATGATGAAAGTTTATTTCATCAGTCTCCATAATTAAAAGAGCTGTGACCTTCAACTACAAGTGCGCGTCGTTTTTTGAAACACATGTACGCTCATAGTTGCAGTCAGTCATATAATGACCCCACGTGTTTACTGTATAAGTACAGCATCCGAGTACAGTATTCCTGCATATTTCAGTGTGATCTTTAGCTGTGCTGACATTACTCCGCGCCCTCTAACCACGCTGGAGAACGTGAAGTTAATTGCATTAAATCAGGAAATACAGAGAAAAAAAGAAAGAGAAAAAAAACAGAGAAAAGTGATGTTCAGCGCAGGATTATACTGCTCCTTTCTGCAAACTACTCTCTCTGTGTGTGCATATTTTATTAATTTCACAAGCCAAGTTGCTTTTGATGCATAACTTATCAGGATACTGAGCTTGTAAACAGTTCTAAGTTAAAGCACAAAGCAGGTCATTGGGGCAATAACTTATAACTGCTGAGTGGGGGGGCTTTGTAAAATAAGTTTCATTGTTATGTCAAATTACTCTCACTGTATATAAAGTAAATCCTACATCCAGAGTCACATTCTGCAGCAATAAGGTTGCAGATTTATTCTACTTGGAGACAAAGACGCTCCACCTGGTTAGGACCATTATTCACTCTGGATTTAAGAGTTCCTTAAAATGTAAACTGTTAACTGACTGGTTTGTGTTGGAGATGTTGGAGAAAACTATGTAAGTCACACAATTCTTCATGTGACATGGAAAACTTCCTGAGGTTACAGTGGAAAAATTGCCAGAGTTCTTCAACAAAAATCTACAGTGTTTGAGTTTTCTGCCAGTACAGAGGCAGCTGATGACAGTTAGTCATGCAGTCGGCCCGTTGCTGCCACCGTTTCCCTTTGTGGGTATTAACATTCAACTTCACATCTCTCTACTCTCTCTGGCTGTGTCACATGAATAACTTGGGAATCTCTTTTTTTGGCACCGACCAGAGGCAAAGAGACAAACTGTAAACACTTTGATTTCATTATTTGCTCCTCTACATTGTCCTTGATGCACTGAGAAAGTTTAAGTGGGTATACTGCCCCCCAGAGCTGTTCAAGAGCCTAGATGACAGACAAAAGATTGACTTGATACATTACTTTAGGGTTCAGAAAAAAAATACACCAAGCATTTCTCATCCCCTTGACAACAGTGTTTAAGTGAGAGGAGCAATGTGAAACTGCTCCATCAGCTGGGAGTTATGGTCACTCTCAATCCTCTCTCTAACTGCATGCCCTTAGATTACATTGTGTGTGTGTGTGTGTGAGAGAGAGAGAGACTGTTTGTGTGAGTGTGTTTCAGGGGAGCCAGATGGCAGCTGGCTGACTTAGCAGCATAAATTAAAGAGAAATCGTATAAGACTTTTTTTGCTCCCCTCTATTTACACACACATACACACGTCACATGCATGTACAGACGTATATGACGGGCGTTGAGCGTTTGACAGTTTTGTCTACTAAATGTTTTTGATGTTTTTCATCGTCAGCGGAGTTTGACATCCTGCTCATTCATTCATTCATTTTCTGTTAAAGCCGATGTCATGGAGACAAAGTCGTGATCAGATACATTTCACTTGTGTTGCCTCTAAACAGTGGAACAGTTTTAGAGGTTTAAACATGACGCATGTTAATCAACACAATCATATTCCTCAAGAGGGGAAAGAAATTGACTAATGCTATTATTAAAAAATATATTTTTTTTTTTCCTGATAAGTGAGATGATTTGAGTGAAGTTATTTTAAGTCCAAGCTCATGCATTTTTATCTATAATATATAATAAACTGCATCAGTGAGTTTAAAACTGTCAAAAGTCATCATCCTGTTCTGCAGCCTCTCTGTCCCGTCAGATCCTCTCCACTGAATTCATGCCACTCATCCACCTGAGCTCTCCATCTTCAGCCAGCACCTCCTTCAGCTCTTTGGCTGCCACCATGACAAGTCCCCACCACCCTCTGGCCACAGAGCGAGATGGTTTTTAAACGGGGCACATACTCACTCACTCTATGTCATTAGTTTGCAGGAAGTTGAAAGGTGTCCACATCAAACTTGTAATACATTTGGACAGCTCCACCCAAAAAAAAACCTGACCCAGCTCATCTATTGACGGTCCAGCCCTTGTTTCATCAGCAGTGGGAACGAGTCTGATGAAACCAACTTATTCACTGAGCTCTGGCTCAGTTTTGCTGCGGTGTGATGAAAACGCAAAAGTCATCTTTGCTTTTCCAGGATGTTTTGTTTTAATCAATCGTCAGAAATCCCACAATAGCAACACAGCTTCTAGTTGAGAGTCCAACTGTAACATTTCACTTTATCTGTCAGTGTTTTAACTCAGTCAGTGTTATCAGTACAATTCTTGGGTCTGTGGCTCAAGTTTGTAGCAGCAGACAGTGACTTCCTGGAGCCTTGTCATCACAGTTATGAGAACAAATGCAGCACAGAGAAACTCAATAGTTGTAGTTCAACTTCAATAGTTGTAGTATTTACACTGTGTATGTAAAAGTTAATGGAAACTAAGCTAAGCTAACTGGCTCCTGGCTAATGTTACTTTTTTAATCAACAGAGGAGATGGAGTTTGGCCTCAATCTCCTCATTTAATTCTCAGAATGAAATCAAAGAGGCGAGTTTCCCCAAAAAATAACTATTTCTTTAACTATGTGACAGCTTTGTATTTCTCAAAAATATCATCTGTATCAAATAGCAATAGTAGGGATTATCTCTAAAGTGGAAAGTGACATGTGTAAGCACAACACAGAACAGACTCGGACTCTCACACTGATTAATGGCATTTGTTGAAAAGAGCTGATAAGTTTTCTCAGGCTTAGCCACCGCCTGATGCTTCACAAGGCAACTTAGAGGCGCAGCACAAAGCTGTGACACGGCAGAGCGACTGATGACGAAGTTGGAGGAGAGAGAGGGAGATGAGGGAGAGAAAAGCAGATTATGTCACAACGTCAAAAGTTCTGCGCTCATTAAAAATTCTGGCAAAGAAGTCTGGAGGCTCATAATAGGAATGAACAGAAAAGAAAATGACTGTAGCTTGTCTCTGTGTGTGTAATTTAGGATACAATCTGTGTTATTTTCAGCCACTGGAAAATGTATTTTTGAGACAACCCCCACTTTCACTGTGTGCAGACTTTAGCCCTTTTCCCAAACAGCTTATATAACTCAGAGAGCATAACCCAGGACCACGCACACACACACACACACACACGCACCGGAGAAGGCCCTGTGGCTACATCATCTGCACACACTCCATTTTCTCTCTTGGTCCCTGAACAGCACCCATGCATAGACATACAACACAGGCAGCCTTTCTTGTCTTTATTTATCTAAGCACTTGTTACACTGTTAACCCACTGGTTATAATAAAACAATATACACAGGTGTGCATGACCATGGACATTAAGAAATCTACATATAAAGCAGCCTTTGGTTTGCTTTTTAAATTGGGACGTGCTGCTGATGACAAACACCAGCGTACGTGTCCAAATGGACATAAGAAGATTTTGTATCATCATCTAAATGCTAATTTAAAGCAGAACATGCGTCATTTTCACAGCCATGATTTGTGATACTGATGTCTACAAATGTAAACTGCCCGAACCTAAAAAAAAAAAAAATATATAAACAGACTTTTCATATTGGTTAAAATCAAATTTACATCAGATGGAAATAATGCAGCCGTCTTGTCACAGTGCTACATAAAACAACAACAAAACACGATCAGTTTCCTGGTAAAGCTGTAAAAACTTAACTAGATTAGAAAGTAAAGCACTGGGAGTGTGAAACTATTTGAGTTTGTAATGATAGTGGTTGTCATGGAGCAGGGTGGGTGCAAAGGGACAATAAGACGTCAGTGAACAACGCAAACGCAACAATTTTACTGTGCAGCCTGTGGCCTCACGGAGCAGGAATAGAGGAAAAAAAAAAAAGATGAGGAAAATAGATAAACTTACTGTCAAAATGTTTAAAGAGATATGTTTTATTTATGCCACTGTGTCAGGAGAGAAACTGTGTTTGTCAGCACACAAATGACACCACTGATGCTACAGCTGCCATCACAATATAACAGTGACATCATCCGCCCTGCGGGGGTGTGTGTGTGTGTGTGTGTGTACACTTGCGCTCATGAAGTCAATCAAGTTTAATTAAACTGTGCTGTGATTAAGGGGCAAATTCCTCATTCTGTTGGCAACATGCGTGCGCACGCACAAAGTGTGTAGTGTTGCACTCGCCTACAGCATCTTCAGAGTGACTAATCTACTATTAGCTCGCCTCCCAGGCCCTCCCTTCCTTCTCCCTTCCACCTCCCTTCAATCCCTCTCCTCGCCACTCCTTTCCTCTTCCTCTGCTTTCTTGATTTCCGCTCGGAGGTTTTCCTGATTATCAGTGAGTTTAGCATCTTTGAGAAAAACAAGTGTTGAAATAACATAATCCTAATGAACTGTTTGGATAGAAAACTCTCAATAAGCTGCATCTTTGCTTCTCCTTTTCCTTTCACAGCCGTTTCCATCTCCTCCTCCTCTTCTGTCACTTTTTACGCCCTCCTTCATGTCTCTCGTCATTCATCACCTCTTACTTCATAACCTTTATTACCTCCTCCATGCATCTTCTCTTGTCTTCATCTATTTCTGTCTCCTCTTTCTTTCACTGAGCATTTATTTCACAACTTCAGTGGTTTCTCCTCCTACCAGATTTCTCCATACCGAGATGTTTCCTTTTCAACCTTCATCCTTTACCTTCTCCCTGTCTCTGTCCTTTGTGTAGTTCCTTCTCTTCCTCTCTCTCCCCTCCAGCCATCCTCTTTCCCCACCAACACCTCCTCCTGAGTCCCTCCATGGTGATTGTATCTGTGAGATAAGCTGGGTGTCAGACACGAAATGTTCTCCAATTTCTCTGTGTCTGCTGCTGGTGAGAAATGGACAGACTGAAAGATAAAGTTAAAAAAAAAAAAGATGACAGCAAAGAGAGAAGTAGGAAAAGTTTCCGAGCAGACAGGTAGAGGCAACTATGGGGTGAGCATATGAAAGTAAAAGGCAGAAAAGGCATTTATATTTTATACTGTTAACCCCTCACGGATCCAGATTTACCTTTAACCGAGCACAACAATAAAACTCAGAAGGATACTTTGACATTTTAGGTGATGCAGAGAGGTGAATGAGATTCTGCTAAAAAACGAATTAGTGAAATGGCAAAGTCATATTTTATTTAATATAACGTGTTAATTATTGAGCTTCGGAGGTGCTGCAGGACTCGTTACGTTACCTCTGGGCAGCTACACCGGCTGCTGCTTCAAATTCAATGCACAGACTTGAGAACATAATTTAACTCTGAACAAGTACAACTTTCAAATTGTTAACATTTATGTACCGGTCAATGCAGAAGACACATTCAGCATGAATTATTCATTAGTAATATAAAAAAAAATCTACTTTTCTTAAATTTCATTATTTGTTTTTGTTGCACACGAACTGAAACATGTTTCTTTTTCAACCTTCCTCCCTACCAACTCTTCCCTACCAACACCTCCTCCTGAGCCCCCCCTATTTCAAAAGCAGCTTTGTACGTCGAACCTTTGAAAGTGATATTTGGTTCCTGTACTGTACCTCTCCCCTTTGGCCTGGCTGGGGCAGGACAGCTAGACAGTAGCTGTCTGATTGATTGTGCAGAAAAGGAGAAGAGCCCAGTGGTTGCCATGGGGATGAGGAGAAGGGCCTTGTTCCCTTTTTTTTTCTTGAGGACCAGTAATTGGTGATAAACTTGAAGGGAGGGGTTGGAGGGTGGTAATCAGGCGCAGTGAAGCACAACGGCTTCGCAGGACTGAAGAAGTGCTGCAGGAAGAAGTGCGTGTGTGTGCGTGCGTCTGTATTATTTCAAAATTTCAGACTACTTCCACAAAAGTGACAAAAGTAGGAGCGTGTGTGTGTGTATGATAAAAGTCAATATGTGCGACAGAGAGAGCAGGAGAAGGAGACTGAATGTGTGTATGCATGAGTGTTTGTGTGTGTGTTTTCCAGTCAGCTGGAGGTGACTGAAGACAAGGTGTTGATGAAATGTATTAAGGGAGGCTGTTTAGATGAACCGTATCCCGCTGAGAGATGCTCCACGTGGCAGCAGAGCATCGAAGCCTCTTAAGATCGCACAAGTTTTACTCCAACTCAGTTTTCATTTGCAGCTGCAGCCAACAGGAGGAGCTTAAAGGATCAGAAGGACGACTACGCACAAAGACACCTGGGAGCTGCGAATAAATCTAAGAGCTGAGGTTACAGAACATCACTTTTAATTCGATGTCAGTTCTAGGAAATAAACAACACAACCACGTTAACAATTGATGCCTCATACTGTAGCTGTGTGTTCAATTTCTGGCTTGTTTAAGATTCTTGTAGCTTCAGAGTGAGTTCACATTTCATGTAAAGGTCAGACAGTGGAATCGTTTTGTTTTGTTTGTGCAGGGATTTGATATTTGAACTTATAAACTTAAGGTCATCTCAGTAAAGAGATTAAAAATTCAATTTGTGAATGTGGAAATTGGTTAAATTTATCTATTAGTTTGTTAGACGACCGGACTCAGGCACCACATCCTGATGTTTGCAGTGTTTTAAGGTAAAATTTGAGCTTTTTGCAAGTTTTTTTCAGCCAACGTTCACATTTCCATTGAATATGAGTCTTTAACTGTTACAGTATAGTCTAGTTTGCTTGTAGGCCGACATGATAGATAAACATGTTAAATTCAAAATAATCATATGCATCCCGCTGCTGACCTGAAGGAGCTGATAAACGCTCTACACAGCATTAATTAAGGACTTGTGTAAACATAATTCCTACTCATTTCTGCATCGGTATTCTGCTCCCCAGCTACTCAGTCTCTTGGGATAAAATCCCCTCTCGTCGTTATCTCTTCACCGTCTCGTTAAGACGTTTTCTTTGACACCGATAGTGATGAGAGGAGCTCCCGCATCATTTTTTATTCATCTCAAAAACACTTTAATTGAGGTGAAAATGATCTCAACGTCTCGTAACACAACCGGGTTAAACATGTTTTATACAGCGATGAGAAAGTATAATTAGGACACAAGAGAAATCATAGCAATATTATTATTTATATTCTACTATATTAAAACCTTTAGAGGAAGATTTTACCCATGACTGAACTACCAGGTCACGGTTGTTCCTGCATGAAGCACCAAAATAAATCCTGCTTAGGTGAAAGAGTTGGTCTGACTTTTTAATCCCTCGTATCTCATTATCTTCACCTAAATGACAAGGCTTTTTTTTTTTTTTTTTTTAAGGATCCGGTAAAAGATATAGAACAAAGAAAGCCTGACGGAGGGTTGATGTGCTCCCCCTCTCACCTGTGTGCGTCTCGTCGCACCTTTTTAATCTCCCTGACAGTTGCTTACATCCACATGTGCCTCTGAGCTCCGGCGCTGACGTATCAGAGGCTGGGATGGAAAAGACACATGCTGCTTTAGTGTGATGCATCGACAACAGGAACGCAGCCCCCTGATCTGAAGTGTTATGTTAAATGAAATACAGTGCGGCCTCTGACGGTAATGCTTTTTATTGTCACAATGCGGCAGAGATCAACACCTTTGATGTGATCAGCGCTCGCTCTGCTGGTTTCTTTGACAACAAAGCAGAAGATCAGGGTTTTTCTACAACTGAGAGGATTTTGCCAAGGTGTTGAAATGAAGTTGAACGCAGGGTGGTAGTGGTAGATTATTATCTTCTTCATATGGATTTATCTTCACTCTCTCTACAGTGTCACGAGGCTGCACAATCTTTTAGACCAAGTCTATAAAAAATGTAATGGGGAATCTTATAAAATCAGTGTAAAATTTGAATCTTATGAAACCTCACCTCAGCTCTCATGACATCAGGTGTTGCTGCAAATCTCCTCCAATTCATGTTCGTCGAAAGCTTCATCCAGTCTGCCTGTTGGAGAGAATATAGATGGGCAGTATTGTGTTAATTCTTCAGCTTCTCTTATTGGTCCCACTTAATATTATAACCTGGGAATCCACGATACAGTCCAATGCATTTGGAAATGAAGTTATTATTATCAAGGGGTCTGAGAGAAACAAAAGAAAATCATCACAAAATGATGTGAAGTGTGATGATCTGTATCCACTGGTCTGTGCTGCTGCCTCTGGGCTATTTTACGGTGAATGTTTTCAGTGAATAAAAGTCTCTTTCTAAGGTTTCAAACAAAAATACCTAATTTTATCCTATCAAATGTGTCTTCAGTGTTAAATATAGATAAAATGCAGAAGTATAGCAGCATGCTCTGCCATTATAATAATAATAATAATAATAATAATAAGGTCATTGCCTTCTCCACTTTGTTTGCAAGGATTTTGGACAAAATCTAAAAGATCAAGCGGTGATCAGATCAGCAACTAAGTGTCATTAAAGTCTGGAACAGAGCGACTGGTTCCCACCGTTTCATTATCAACAAGTGATGGGGTCAGTTTAGACACAAAGGATTTAAAAAAAAAAAAATCCAGCTGTAACTTAATTGGACCCTGAGGTTTTTTAGATCTTACCAACCCCCCCTCACCTCATTTTCAGCTCTAATGACCAAGATAAGAGATGATAGCTCTTAAGCAGTTTGCTTATTATTAAGAAAACATGATACAATTTATCTGCTTAATCCTCCGATTCATTTTGGTCTCATTGTGAAGAGAGTGAACTCCACTCTCTGTGACAGAGCACAATTAAAATCATACTTATTATGTTGGAGTTCTCTGATCTTTGATATTCAAATTTTTTCTTTAACTCTCTTAACACAACCGATTTCATTTTCTCTTCCATTCCTGCCAATATTTCTGTACACGTCTTTTCCCCTGATTAGGAGCGTATTGAATAACAAAGCTCCTTCAGTAGAGCTTTGAAAGTGTAGCAGACAGTTTCTACAGAGGGTCCTGTGGGTTCATTTAACATCATGTATAGGTTAATTTGATTTCTGAGAACCTCCTTAAATGTAAATTCATGCAGAAAAAGAGTCTCTGACTTTGCTAAAGCAACTTAAAATGCTCCCAATTTAACGAGTTACCGACTGTAAGAGGTTTGGAAATGAAAAATATAATGGTTTTCAGTAATGTTGGGTGGAAAAAATGGTACAATCTTTTCCTTTTGGATTCAATATCCTCCACATATCCACATAACCCAAGGACTCAGACATAGGTTTAACTGCCTGTAGAGCCCTGGGCGCTGTAGGGCCTGAACTACCACGATCAAGAGTCAAAGCCCCAATCTGATGTATTTTCTGCCTCCGAGTCAATGAAGAACTCAGCACCATTTCCACCTGGAGCTTAGATATTTATCAAAATAATTGTATTATGAGCACCCTGCCCACTGGGAATTAAATTTACTTCATGCATTTAAATTGCAGTGCTTTGTTAACTCCACTGCTTCGACTGGACCCCACACAGTAGAGGACACGATTCATACAATTTCTGACTCCTCAAAAGGAAAAAATGTCTCCAACACATCGCTATCCCAGACCCTTCACATTCCTAGATGAAATGCACATTTTATCTTATTTAGAAGTCATTTCCATTTAATATACAGAAAAGCTAAAGCCACCTCTCAAATATTCACCTATGGAACAAAAACAACAGTAGACTCCTTCAGAAGCAAAGCAAACAGCAGTAAACTCAATTTCATGTGGCTTCACAGATTCATGTCAACCCCAAAAACCAATTTCAGCAGTTTATGAAGAAATTCCACCATTTCTTGACCCTCTTGACTCTTCACCACACTGGGATTATTGTGTTTGTTGTGGTTCCTCAAGTTTATTGGGTTGGTTGTCCACCTTCGCCTTCATGGTTAACGGGGTTAAGCCTAAAACGACACCAATTTTGTGTCTGCAACCTCGCACCTTTCCAATCTTTTCTCTACTACAGACATTGGCTAAATCAATGAGAACAATATTCCACATCCCTCCATCGAAGCTGTAGTCTCACATGTAAAATTGAGGTTAGCTTAAATCAAATGTCATTAGCAATATCTTCACATGTGCTTCTTAATGTCACAACGAGACACATTTTCAAGCTGCCAAAGTCTCTGACAAAGTTTTGAAAAACAAAACACATTAGTTTAACTGTTGTAGAGTCAAACTACAGGAGAGATTCAGCGATGCTAGTCAGGGCCTCTTGTTTAGGCAGCCATCTTTATCAAGCTGTGTCATGAGACTCAGGAAGAGTTGTTCTTCCTAAAAAGCTACTTTTGTGTCATTAAAACATAAAATTAAACTGATTTGTAATTCAAATCAAAACACATGAAATTTCCAAACATGTCTCTTGTGCTACAACACCTAGTGGAGTACAAATAGGATGAATTAGAGTGGTGAGAAAGAATTAAAGAGCATAAGAAACAAACTTACCGAAGATGCAGGAGAAAACCCAATGTGGCCGTGTAAATCCTGTTTCTGCTGCTTTATATTTATATCATCATTTTAGACTTCATACACCAGTCATGGTGTGTCAGTGTGTAGAGTGTACAATGTGTGTACTTTGTATGATGTTGGATATAACTGCTCCATGTTCCTTAAACTGTCCCTCGGGGACAAATGAAGTTTTTTTAATTGATAAATAAAAAGTAATTCAGCAAAAACAGGGAAGAGAGACCGAGAACAAGCACAAACTACCCAACAACAGTGAAGAGGAGGCAACGACACACAGGTGAAACTGATTAGGGCGGAGTCAGCCAATCACAAAGGAGGGAAAACACAGGAAGGAGAACATAGGACACTTCAAAATAAAACAGGAAATGACTTAAACTGAAACTGTTTAACTGTGGTTAAACAGATTCTATTGGTTCATATCTAATCTAAATATAATCTATCTATTCCCTAATAGAAAATCATAAAATACTACATGGGGATTTTCTTATATTTCTCTATATGTTATAAAGAAGTCAGAAGAAGTCTTATAGAGTCAGTCATCCATCCCTGGCATAGAAAATATTTCTGATTCAGGTCTCTATAATGTACTGTGACAAAATCTGAGCAAACCTTGACTGCGGTGTTATTATGGACTCAAACTCACACTGACTCCCCTTTGAAGACTCAGTTAAGGTGGAAACTCACATAAAAGCAGTTTCTGTGTGAGCTGATGCAGTACAGCATGTGGCGAAAACCAATTTCAGTCCCTCTCAATCACGCTGTTCTTGTTGCTGTGTGCTCCGAGTGGAATTGAAGAAAACTGGCTCACACAGGTGGATGTCCACATCTCTGCCACTGTCCCTCCGATTGTTTGTCTATTTCAGGACTTGTAACATACTGTGCTCAGGAAAAATTTGCATTTTCATTTGGCTGGCAGGTCCTGGACACTGGCACATCCTGCCGGCCTGCAGGTCAGACCCTGAAGCTCATCTCCTCAGCTGTGACTTTATCTCCTTCTTCCATTTGTGGCCCTTCTCTGAACCACACTCATCTGTCTTCACCATGCCTCTTTATGCAACTGCTGCTATGACCTAAGTGCTAAAGGCCATTTTAGTGTGTGTGTGTGTGTTCCTCCCTGGTAGGTCTCCTGTGTTGTAAGTGTGTGTGCGTGTGTGTGTAAACATTATAGTGAAGGTCTACTGTGTGTGACTCCCTCGAAGGCCTCTCCGGTGAGTGTCTCGAAGGTAGAGCGTGACCCTGATGTGTCAGCTCTGCTTAGAAGAACGAACATAGAGCTGGTGGACCACTGTGACTCACATACACACATATAAGGAACTTTCTCCATCCACACGCACACACACGCACACACACTCCTGACATTTTTCCCTTTAAGCACATCTATAGGCTTCTAATTTTATGGCTTATGAAGCCACAGGCGATGCAAAAGTTTCTGACCCTATGTATTTGTGTTTACAGTGTATGTACACATGTAATGTGTTGTTGTATGTGTTTGTAGCCCATCTTATCTTGTCACATTTACCCTGTATGGAAGATTAAACGTGAGTACACTTGTACATTAATTTTATTAAAGCACTGATGGGGAAAAAAAACAAGTAGATTACTATAGGGGCACAGCAGGGCTGGTTTCTAACAAACCTTTTAAGGGAAACACATATTTTGAGTGTGACAGATACAACACATGCACACGTAAACACTAACCAACGAGCTGAATGTGTTTATTAGAGTTTCAGATGCGAAATCAGTCAAATGCAGAACAAGGACAGAATAAGAAAAAAAGACATAGACAAAGTATATACACTAAATATACGTCTGAACTTTGTACTTTATTGTTTTAAAACACTGATTTACTGAGGATGTTTTGACAGTTGTTTAGTTAAAAAGATCCCAACGAAACTAAACTGAACTTCCCATAAAAATTCATATAAACAAAGGAACTTTTAAAACAAATGAGAGAGTTAGCTTAACGGTACGATCACTGGAACGACGCACAAAATCTTCCAGGGAACTAAATTACACTTAAATGTGTAAATTACTGGAGAAAACAAGCAGGATGGGCGTTAATCCGTCTACAACCATCAACAGATTAAAGATACCGAATTAATGACAAAGTGTTCTGTAAAGAGCTGTTTAATCACAAAATCAGTTACAAAACATTTGTCAGAAGGCAGCTACGGTTCCCGGGAGACAGGGCGGAATAAGATTGGAGGCAAAGATTTTAATTTTATCCTAATTTCTTTCTTTGACTATCACACACCACATATCATCATCCACGATATGAAACCATGGTGGCAGCAGTGAGGAGATCTTGACGCCACTCAATCACAGTATCAAGGCAACTCGAGGGGGCGAAGACTTATGCAAATGACGGTATCTGATCTGTAGCTAACATGCACCTTTTTTTCCGAAGGATCAAAGTGTCAAACAAACAAAAAAAAAAAAAAAAGGTTCCTTATAGTGCATCAATGTTGTAAAACAATAAAACAAGAAGAAGAACACAGTGGGATAATTCTCTCTATAGACACTGTAGTTATGTTACTGCACTGGAGAGTGGACTGGAGTCTCTTAAATCCTTCTGAGGTCTGAGCTGGAGGGCATTTAATAACACAAACACACTATACTGTATATACACATTCCCACAGTTACTACTGCCATTAAACTAACATCTAGCTGAACACCATGAAGCCTCATTGAAAGAAGCGCAGTATATATGTTGTATGATGCTGCTCCCAGTGTCCTCTGCTGTCAAAATAAATTAAAAAAAAAACCTTTAGAACAAGGGAAACCTACAGGTGGGAGTTCAGGCAACACCACTACAGCGTCATGAGGATGATGGGTAATGTTCAGGCGACTTAAACAGATTAGTCCTGTACAATATGTACAAGTTTGAATCCAAGTATAAAGAATAACAAAGGATGATAATTATTGTTAAGTTGAAATTCTTTACAGATGTTTCGGTAGAATCTCTGTACCTTGTTTTAGGGGGTTTTAACTAACAAAAATATACCGAGTCTATGTTGTGCATACTCTACAAAAAAAAAAAAAAAACTAATTTTATTTCATTATAATCTAAACCTTCATAAATACTGCTAGTTAATGACTTAACAGCCTTTATACTATATATATTGCATCTAAGCATTGCTTTAGAAAATGATTTACAAAGACGAGGCAGTGCTGAGGAAGAAGAGAGCAATTGTCTGATGAGGCCAAGACAAAAACATTGTTTTGTTTATGTAAATATGGTTTGAAATGTGACCTAAATAAGGCGTATTAATTTTATTTCAATACCAAACAAGGGACAATAACATTTCTCTTATTTTAATTTTAGTTTCTGCCCTTAACTGTGGCTTTTAATCGTTTTTCCAGCGCATGCTTCTCCTCCCTTCACTCCCCAAAAGACACAATTCCATACAAAGTAACATTTGTCTCACAAACTCATGTACATATATTCACACATAGTGTATCCAAACTGGTGCACGTGTGCAGACGAAAACTGACAAAAAAAAAAAAAGCGCGTACATGCAAGTTTGACCGAGGTTTGTCTCAGTGCTGACGAACTTCCTGTGGTGTAACAGACACTGATTCATCACCTGTCATTTCTCAGATTTTTCTCAAGCCTCGTTTTGGTCCCAGTGGAACAAACTCTAGTATGACCAGTCTCCGATGACGCCAGCTTCACTCACAACAGAAATCATTTCAGTTTTGAAGGATTATCACAACAATTCATTGAGCGACAGTAACGAAACGGGATTGAAACTGTCGCAAAATTAGAAATTGCATTTATCTACAGCTGCGTGTCAATAAACATCTATATTTTCTATTACAAATAGATTTTCTAAGCACCCAAATTGTGTACCTAGAATAACCTGACTAAGTTTTTATGTTCAGCACGTCTTTCATGCTTCTGTCCTGTAATACAATGCAGTGAAACAGGGCGTAGACTTTCTTCCCACTGAGTAGGAAGTGATTTAGGAAATCTCCAGGGTGATTGTAGTCTCTTTTTTTTTTAATGCCACAGCTTACAGCTGTTTCTGCTGTACATCAAGTAAAATTCTTTTGTGCAGGTAGTCCAGATACATTTACATGTGATCCTGTTGTCCGTTTAGCTTTTGGTCCAGTTTTTTTTTTTTTTTAATTCAGCGGAGCAGATGACGAGGCCGTAATCCAGATGCAGTACGAGTGTCCGTCACTCTGGTCCGTACTGTCACAGAACGATGATGGAAAAAGGGGATTTTCAGAGATCATCTGACGCGGCCGACCATCCACCCTTTAAAAACCAAACATCCAGACGGATAATGATTCAAATTAGCGTTGTCAACTTTTTCTTCATAAATATTTCCAGATGTTTTTAATCCATCGCAGCAGACTGCGGTCTTTATCCTTTAAAGCTTAAAATCAGTTTTCAAACATTTTCCCCCGGAGAGATCGAGCGTAAAATTTTCATCCAGACTACAAATATCTCGGCGCCATGGCAACCAGACACGAGTCTGCCGATATAATGTGGACCCAATAAGCAGCGGTCAAGAGAGCAGATAAAACGGCAAATAAACAGAAACAGCCTGACAAAGAAACAAACATCAGATTTATCTGTCACTTAAACGTTATGACAGGTCCGTTTCAGTGGAACCTCATATTATATTAAGAGTGTTTTACTATATTGATTGTTTTTATTACTAATTAATCTGCTCTTTGCCATTTTATTGTCTGTAAAAGTTAGTTGTTAGTGAAACATGCAAATTAATTCACAAAGGAGACACTGGAAGTGTTAGTTTTGTCAAACCCACATTACAAATTATGAAAATATGAAATTGAAAAAAAAAGCAGCTCATCGTTACATATGAGAAGCTGGAGGCAACTTCATTAAACTATTAATTATCAAGAAAGAATGATTTTTCTGTTGACTGACTAATTTTCTTATCGTTTCAGGGCCACATTCTAGTTTTACACATTTACAGCGTCAGCACAAAACCTCTCAGCTTCATGAGGAATTAAATGATACTTAATATTTATTTACTTAATTAATGGCGTCATTACTGGCTTCATAAACCAAAGCTCGCTGTTTTTTTTTTTTATAGCTGTAGCTATTAAAGTAAACAAAAATGTAATGATAAATAGAATATGATGACAATGTTAAACACTCGCATGTTTACGTCAACCAGCGGACTATGAAATACATCACTGACGACTGAATAAAAACAGTCCAGATTTTATGTCTTATCTGATTTAAAAGTAGTGAGAGTGGGAAACCGTCTTACCTCTCTTACAGCCATCATTATCGAATATCTCTAAGTAGCTGAAAGATAAACAACAGAGCGGTTATGACAGATAAGGAGATGGAGAGACAGATACACAGGTGTATAGACAAGGAGGTGACGACAGTGACTGAGAACATAGAAGAAATAGAGAAAAGAGATAAATTGTGTTTAACTTTTCCAACAACAGTTCTGGTTCTGGTGAACTATCAGTGAATCTAATCCAGACAGATTCACACTGACAAACATGGTCAGTTCACCATATTTGCTCTTTCATATCCTTCACACTGAGAGCTGCACAATATGCAGTGAATCTCTCTCTCGTTTTGTTCACACATACACATATGTCCTGCATAAATCAAGCTCCTGCTGCTGTCCCACCACTAAAGCCATCGCACCCCCTCTCACACACACAAAAAAGTTGTATACGTCAATAAACTTAACCAATGGGAATTGAAAGAAAATATCTGGAAGGTAATAAAACATCAGCATTGGGAGTCATGAATGATGGATGAATTCATATGTGCTGCTATAAAGTCTGCAGCAAAAACATAATGAGAGGTTTGTGATGGCTACAAATGACAGGAGGAGACAACTGCATCTTCAGACTGTGGACATTTGGTCCCATTGCACTGGACTGAGCCCAGAATGAAATCTTTTGGATGGATGCACTTTATTTTTTATTTTTTTCCATGAAGGGACCAGATGGAGAGAAGCTGATATTGATGCTGTCAAACAGATTTTGCTTAAATTTTTTTGTGAGTTTTAACTGAACAAACAACAACAGTGATTATGTTTGGCAAAACCAAATCAGTGAGCTGTTACAGCAGTTGAGAAACACATAGTTAACTGTAGTTTATCAGCGGGAGGGAGTTCACCCCAAACATTGTTATTCTTTGTTTCTATTGTTTCCCTGGTATTTTTGAAGTCAGCTTTGGCAGAACAACACCAGAATAACTCTTGTTGTAATTCTCTTTTGTTAGTTCTCGGTCCAAACCTCCTGCAATATGAAGATGCTGCCGTCTACTCCTCTTCACATCGTCTGGATTCTTAAACATTTTTAGACCCGACACAAATAGTAATTTATTTCTTGTCCCGGGCTCCTGTAAACAGACACTGATGTTTCCCTTGAAGAGACCTGTAGTCTATTTTTGGTTAAAACTCACAGTTCAAGAACCCAGATTCTGTCATGATGAATAAATCATAGATGAATCATGGACCAGAGACTATCGATCCTGCGCAGGTGCAACCCTCAACTCCTGTCCTCCTTTTGGCAAGAAAAGAAAACTTTCACAAGTCAATTGCGAAGCTTCTCGTGCACCATCTTAAGTCTGAAATGCTCACGCTCTGAATAGAAATCAAATGCAAATTACATGTTACACAGCTGGTATAAGACGAGTGCACATTAGTTTTGGTCTTTGCTGAGGATCAGGGTTAAGGGTCTGGACCACCTGTTCAACATGAATGTCTCTGATTAGGCTCCAGCTTTAGACTGGGCTGCCTTTTTTTGTCCCCGATTAGTGCCAGTGATTGGTATTTGACTCACAGCAAGCTGGTCTTGGCTGAAAGCTGCTACACTGTTCCGCATCTCATTCTCACTGCCGCGCAACGGTATCAGTGACACGTTACCGTGACGCGTATCCGGCACCACGCGGCTAGCTCGTGTTTGTTGGAGTCCATCCTGAGGCCAAACGTTACCGTCGTTCTGGATGAGGAATGGACACGGGCAGAGGGAGAGATGGAGAGAGATGAGATGTGATGATACAATCACAAACAGGAGCATAAGAAGTGTCAGGAGATATAGAATAATATTTATTGTTGTACTTTTTTCCTCTGAATGTGAGAATTACATCATGGAAATAAAATGTCTGGTTCACATTTCTACAATAAATCCTCTTCAAGGTTTGTGACATTTGCAATATTGCAAATATCAAATGTAATAAAGTTAAAAAATATTGAGTGTGTGTGTGTGTGACAGTACCTGGATACTGAAAAACGTAGCGTACCACTCCCTCATTTCTGACTGAGTGTCACAGCAGAGATACCTGCAAATAAACAGAGGATGATAAAATGAAGGACAGAGTGTGATAAAGTCAGGAGATGGTGTGTGTGTGTGTGTGTGTGTGTGTGTGTTGGAGGCATTCAGACAGAGGCAAATTTGGGAAAAAAAAAGACCCAGAACAGAGAAAGGTAATAAAAGATAATAATAATAATAATAATAATAATAATAAATGAAAATAACAAATTCTCTCCTTTGGCAAAAAAAAAAAAAAAAAAAACACTGAGTCTGATTTCTAATTTAAATTCTCAGCAAAGAGAAACACAGATAAGGACCATTAGAGTGCAACTTGTGTCCCGGTCTGTGAAAAGTGTGTTTTGCGTCTCGGTAACGTGTGTGTGTGTGTGTGCATTCATATTTTATGCCACTCAGGCTGCTGTCACACGGCCCCGTGAGTCATTAGCAAAGCTGTGGTGCTGAATAAATAAGCTTTATTTGTAATACTCATGAGCACCGATTTAGACTACAATTATTCAGGGGCTCTCCACGGAGAAACAACAAAACATTGACACAGAACAAAACAGTGTAGTATCCCGGCGTGCAGCACTGCCATTAACTGTAGCTACCCCTGACACACCTGCTAACACACTTCACACACACATAGACCCTCTCTCTCTGGTTGGTATCATTAGGGTCAACGGAGGGTCGACAGGTGCATGTTTAGAGCAAATAACTACAGTGTGAAAACATTATAATTTATGTTAATCGCCTACTAACAGTTAACTGACCCTCTCATATGGGCAAAAGGGCAGATACTGCTTCATTATCATCATGGATTTCTACTGAGCTCTAGAATAAAATGTACAGATCCATATAAGCTCAAGTTCAACAACTATGGGGGGGTCTGATCAAACAAAAGTGTTTTAATGGAGTAGAAGTAATGACAGGATAAAACTAAGATTGGGAGACAGAGGATCAGTACAGAACCTGTCACATGGCACCAACTTACCCTCATTTTTTAAAAAAACTATATTCGCTTTCTTTCATTTTCTGTTACTTTCAGTAAATCTCTCATCCCTTGAGTGTATCACTGTCACTACCTTCAACTTTGCTTCCCTTCCATCTATTTTTTTTGCACACGTCCTCCCTCTGTCCATTTCTCAGGTGTGTCTGTGTGTGTGGTTTTATTTTTTTGCTGTAAGGGACTTGACAACGAAGCGTAACCAAGAGATGATACAGCCTACAGCGTGACGAGAGCAGCACTTCCACTGCAACTGTGCTGATGTCTACAGCTGCTGACAGCGTAAAGAACACTGTAACGTGAACAAACAGAGCACACACACACACACACACACGTTAGTGTGTCCGGACCAAGACTAGGACTGAGGCATAGCTACAGGAGTGTGTGGTGTGCGTGTGTGTGTGTGTGTGTATCCCTCCTGGGTGGAACTGACCTTTCATATACCTCCTTTCTCACGCAGGGATCTGACCTGTTTTTTCTTCCTACAGAGAAACTGCCATCTTTCTCTGACATTGGTCATGTTTACATGCACTTTGAAAATATGATCACACTGGGGCTGCCACCTGATAGTCAAAGGTCCCAATAATCAGCTGGAGACTCTTCAGTTGTCTGAGATTCTTCGAGGCAAGTATTACATATATATTAAGCAGCTAAAACCAATTATAAGGAACAATGTCACTGCGTGCTGGATGTAAGGACACTGAGGGGATGCATACTGCTGTGGTAGCACACTAGGATGTTTTAGTATGATGTTGTTGTGGGAGAATGAAAGGATATGAATGAAATCACAAGGAATAAAACACACTCCCCTGCAGACTGTCTTAGCAGCAAGTGAAGTGCATCATGGAGAGTTGGTTGACTGTGTCTTTATGTGAGCTGCAAACGGCTCCACACTAACGCAGGAATTTGATACGATTTCTGAGAAGTTTAACGTTCTTCACTGAGCTAATTTATGTATCAGTGACAGTCGGATACTACACCGCTGCACCAAATCTGTCTGCCTGAGCTGAAAGTTGATATGGGATAAATGAAAGCACAAATATTAGAATAAATCTCGCTCGTTGAAACCAACAACATTAGGATGACCGATCTAAGCTCTGACAGCCGCGTGCTGTCTGTCAAGCACGTACGTCGTCCGTACATAAAGCACCAGACAGATACTCACCACTGCTGTCTCTCTGGCCTCTCTTGTTTCTTACTCTCATACACAACTGTCAGGCCCCAGCTGCACACAGACAGAGAACAGAAAGATTAGTTTAAAAAAAATTAGTTCAACTGCAACACAAGATAGAAAAAAAAAATGTCCTTGAGGTTGTGATTCTTTGTCTGAGTCTGCCCCCTAGTGGTCACTCTAGATTTTAAATAACCCTCTGAATAATTATGTTGAGTGGTGTTACACAAACTGTTTCTCAACCTGAAAATAGTTTTGAGCTGTTTAAAAACACTCACACACACACACACACACAAAGGTGTCAGGTTTTATACAGAACATTTTCAGTTTTCATAAGAATCAAATTGAGTGACAGATCAAATGTCGTTTTATTTTTTTGTTGTTTCAGTGTCATAATTTGTTGTTTTGACACTATCGGTGATATCATATAACTGTGACTACGATGTAAGAACGGTACTCACCACGAAGGCGCGCGGACTTTTTTCTTAATACCGAGGTAAACCTTGAGATTTTTCACTGACCAATCACGTTCTGGACGGTTACTCTGTGAGACAGAGAAAGAAGGTTTTATGGTGAATAAACTGGTGACAGAGTAAAACACATCAGTGACAGAGAGAGAGTGTCTGACAGTCTTACTCTGACTTCCTTGTACATTCTGAGTGAGTTAGAAGTGAGTATGAAATATCGGTCATGGAAACTTCCAGAGGTCAGTCCCAATCCCAGGATGCTTCGCTCCTCTCTGAATTTCATCATGCCGTGTTTGGACACCTCCACTTTACTGTCTGGAGGACAGAGTGAGACAGATCAAAGATAAGAGGATAAAGAATGACGCGGTGGTTGAGAGAGGAAAAAAAAAAAAAATGTTGATATTCGGTTTGTGTGTTTACTCAGGTAGACGATCATCGCTTCCATGGCGATGTGTTTCTTTATTAGCAGATGGGATTCGTTCCCAGAAGAGTGAACGATGGGTAAGACTCGCTCCTGATAGTGCAGTGGACGCTCTGGGGGGTAAACACAGGGCAAAACAACAGAATCTTAAGTAGCCACATATTATTTTTTTGCGTGATCTGAAAGATATATGATGTAACAAATAATAATAAAAGAAGAGAAAACGATGACGTTATCTGACACTGTGGAAGGTTTTAGTGTGTTTTACAGGTATTCCACTAAATTCAACAAGAGACTGATTAAATTCACGCCAGCTCTTCCTGTCACTCATTCTCATTTTGACTTCCTTGTTTTTCTTGATATTTTTCCTCTGGTAGTATCTGTGGGCTAGTTTTCTGACTACAGAGATGTAAAATCTGCCAATTCATTTGAGGGTTGCTGGCATTTGATAAACAGCATGCAGAAGTCACAGCAGGGAACCAGATGTCCCACATACCAGGCTCAAAAACATACGACAACACACAGTCACTGCACCGGTCTTTTTGCTTCTGTAGCTCGAGTGTCACTTTGGTTAGTTCAGGCAGCAGTTTAAATGGAGAACAGCTCATCTTTGTGTCATTTTTTGTTGTTGTTTTTGCTTTCATTAGTATTCATTTGTATTTGGTTCATGTTGCTTTACAGAGCTAATACAGTCCATCTGTGTTTGGAAGCGAAGGACTTATTCAAGGCCAAACAAATCTAAATGACGACAAAATTAAAAACACATCAAACTTTTTAATAATCAAATTTTGTTCCTCTGTGTCTCACCCATTTCCTCCTTGGTGTGGACCTCCCAGCAGCTCCAGTACTCTTTATCTTTAAGTGCGATGTTGCGCCGGTCAAGAACCTCACATGTCAGCTCTGCTGCCGTCATAGCACCAGGGATCTGAGGAGAAAAAAAACATCAATAAAAAAAACACAGTCACTCTAAAAGGTGAAAGTTTGGCTTTGTACCTACGTACTGTAACCGTTTTGCTTCATTTGGTGCCTATTCTGTGCAACATAAATGTAAAGTAATGGTGTGTAGTTTAGTGAAAAGCAGGTCACCTTAACATGCTGCTCTGCCGTGGGCCTTATTTCTTCCAGGTACACTGTGCAGATGAAATGCCCTCCAGGTTCAGTACTCTGAATGAGAAATAAACAAACAGTCACATTGAGCAACATCGAAATGAAACACGTGAGGCCGAGACTGTGATAAAAGTCATAAAGCGTATGAGACTCACAGGAAACTTTGTGTTGAGTTTCTCTCGTAGTTGGATGATAACAGTGATCTCTTCTAGCTGCTTCTTTAGCTGCTGCTCATCCACCTGCAAGCAAAGTACGCACACAGTCATTCACACGCACACAAACACACTAAATCACTCAACCGCTGAAATAATACGTTAATTACAGCATCGTGCTAATCTCAAATCTCTGCTGCCGCTTCAAACTGTGTTGCTACGTTGCTACGTGTGTTGCTGTGTTGCTAAGTTAAGACCTGCAGGAAATCAGAGACTGATGTAAAACTGATGCTGCCAAGATGAGGCTGCATTTTAATCTCTCCAAAACAAAAATAATGCAGTTAAGATAAGATAGTTTGGAGGCTTTCTTTCATGAAAAGTAAATTTTAACAATGAGTGAATGGATTTCAAATCCAGAGAGGAAATCTCTTAATAACTAATTTCCTTCCTTTCATCTTAACTTCCTAATGATTTTCCCATCTCCGTTTTTAATGGGTTTTTTTTAGGAGCAAAACAAAAAGTACTATAAGTACATCATCATATTACGCTCAAATTCTTTCATCAGATGCTAACGCAAATTTAAATCCTACTGAAATAAAACAGAAGAAACTGAAATCTCTTCCTGACACGTGGATTTTTTTATCTTTATCTTTATTGCAGCCAATACAAGAAGGCATCTTTGGCATCTCAGCCTTTTATAGCTTAACTTAAGATAAATGAATCATCACAGAACAAAATGTTTTGGCCTCCGATCATCTCTCTACTTGTCTATATCTATCAGTTACAGTCTGACCTCAAAGATGAGCGTGTAGTGCTGTATGAGGTCCTCTATGGCACGACCGGCAGTGTAATCCTTCCCGTCTGTCTGGAACAGTGTGGGACCAAAGACTATGGCCAAGTTATGGAGATTCATCTGATTCAGCTCGGAAAAACGCTGCACACTGGAACACACAGCGGTAAAACACCCCTGATATTATTACACACATCCATAAATATAAATACAAGAGGATCTTTTGGTGTTTGTGTGTGTTTGTCACCAGTAGAGGTGGTTGATAAGGGCTTGTAGTGTTGCCTTGTTGACACAAGGCAGTTTGTTCAACAGCATCTGGTATTGGGAGATTTTCATACTTTCATCCTGAATGGCTGGAGGAGACAGAGCAAAGAAAAAAAATGAAGGAAATTTAAACAACACAGTGAATGCATGATAAGAACTGACTTCAGAGTGAATGCTGGGAATTGCAAAAGAGGAAAAAGGAAGCAATGGAGCAGAAATGCTGACGAGAAAAGTGACCTAAAAAAAAAACAGGCACTTGATAAACATTTACCACAGTAATCAGACAAAGATCATAATCAGACAGTTGCACGTGGACTGAACCACAACATGACAACAAACTAGCAGCTGCTGCATCTCTAGTGAAACCCACAAAACAACAATGAATTTATCTAATGTCTCCAACTGTACTTGAAAAGAAAACACAATTTCCACTGTTGTTGCTCCTTTCTATTGTCCTTGAATGTTTGGAGATGTCACCCCACTGGTTGTGACTGCAACAACAGTATGAAGAATCTTACCAGCTGTACTGAGCCAGGTTTTGCCATCCTTGATCGTAAACAGTCCTTCTTCTAACTCCCTGAAGAAGCGTTTGAGTGTGTTGGCGACGTCGTCCACCTGGTGCTCTCCCTCCTTCAGACGGAGACTCCGAGCGTCACGACGAAATCTCTCACACAATGCAGCCACGCGCGAGTTCACACCGCTCTTACGATAGATCCCCTCAGACGTCAAACCTAGATAAATGAATTGTTGACGAAACATGGGTTTTAAGTTTAAATAAACAATCATTTTTTTCTAGTGTTTGTCAGGTTTTTAGGAAGATCGCTAGCAATTAGTAAGGCTAAATCAGAACTTAGATATAAGGACAAATTCTACAATTTAGCTCTTATACATCATTTTCCAAAAGGATAAAACTGTAAAGTATTTGATTACATTGACCACATAGTGATCAGTTGTCAGGCAAAATGGAGTTACAGTCCCATACACTGTGATCTGATGTTCACAAAACAAAGTGTCATGCAAGTACAATGCAGCTTAAATGACTCAGTGTTTATGTTATCTACATTAGGCAACTGCTGTTCATTAAAAAACACTTCTGTTTGCTTCCTTTTGTGCCATTAGCTGCTTTTGGCAGCAGTGTGTCATGATTAAAAGCTCTTTTCAACCAGAAGTGTCTTTCATTTCTCAAGTGTTACCCACTCACAATGTAGCTTCATTGTGACAGAGTTTAAACCATTCATCAGGACCCAGAAAATCTCAGGACATAAAGATGAGAACACGCTGTCCTGGTTTCCAAGAAAGGTGACAAGACATTAACAGGAAAGTAGAGAATATAACCATAATGACAACCCCCACACACATTGACGCGTACATGACACAACAAGAGCATACGGTAAATGGTAAATGAAGGAGCATTAGAGGAAAAGATCAAAGGAAAAGGAGAAAGGAGAAAGAAAACTAGTCAGTGTGAAAAACAGCAGGTCAGCTGGTGGAGGGGAAGGATGTAAAACAAAGACCGAGGAGTCCAGGATGAAGAGGAGAATACAAAAGAGAAGAAAGAAAAGCACCAAGGAGGGAGCGAGAGGAGAGATGGAGGTGGAACAGAGTTGTTTTGTTGACTTGTGGTCTGCTGGTTGCTTTCAGAGCCAGAACTCCAGCTATTATAGTCACATGAGGACACACACACACAAAGTGCCAAGTGTGCACACACGGCAAAGGCAATAAAAACCAAAACTGCAAACACCAATGCAACAAGTACAAAGTAAGTGTGTGCAAGTCTGCATGTCTCTCACCACACTGAGTGATATAGTCGATGCAGCTGAGAACAATGACGGGTATGTCAGTCTCTGTGAGCTGCTGCTGGCTCAGCGTGTCTCCTCCACTCCCTGCTGCCCTCTGGATGGCTGCGCACCAGCCGGCAAAATCCAACTTCCTCTCTCCTTCTATGTACAGAGTTCTGAGGAGAGACACAGAGACAGACGAGGGGAACAGTTAAAAAGAAATACTTGCAGTCAAAATGTAGGAGAAGTGACATAAATGGAGCAGATAAATATGTGAGGAAAAAGATGTTTTACACTTTTTTAAAAAAAAAAAAGGAAAATAGGTTATCATACTTTAAATATTAGAAATATACATAGATATGTACAATGACTCTTCTCACCTGCCTCTCTCCACCAGAACCAGCACCTCATTGTCTTGTTGAATGGCTGGAAAAAAGAATAACCTTATTATTCCCAACACAATGCCTGAGGTTTACATTATATTTTTTTTTCATGTTAAGTATGTAAATAGATTACAGAGTTATTTATGTACAGTATGTATCCACGTGTTTGTGTTTCACTCACAGAGTTCATTGAGTTTACGGAGGTGGATCTCCTCCCCCTGGTTCTTGTCCAGGTAAACGTGAAGTGTGGAGTCCACCAGAGCAAACCAGCCGACCTTGGATGTTTGTAGGTTCAAGCCATCTTTACACTTCAGCCGCCCGATCCGCTCAAAACTCAGCCTCAGTAAAGGCTCTGCAGAGGCTGGGATAAAGGCCTGCAAATACAAGGAGGTCATTGTGGCTTTAAATCCACTAGTAATACGACGCAAAAACTACTTTGTAAAACGTCATTAGCTGTTCCAGTTGTTTACACTAACAAATTAATTTAGCATCTGTTTCAGGTTGAATCATTTACCGCAGCTGAAAGCAGAAGATCAAAAATAACTGTTGCTTTATTTCACACCATCATGAAGTGGACAATTATCTCAGCAGTGAAGAGTGCTGCTCTAAAGGAAAATAAGTGAAACAGGAAACAGGTCAGCATTAGCTAGACCTGTCCTGACCTATAGACAGCGTTTCCCAGGGTAGCAAAGCTGTGACTTCAATCCTTCCACTTCACAGAGCTCTCCAACTTCAATACAAAACATTACTATACAAACACTTCAAGTGTCCAGCTGAGGAGAAAGTTCAACTTGCATTTGTGGTTACAGAACCCAATAGGAATTTGGTGGTTACCTTGGCAATGGACTTGACCCATTCTTTGTGGCTGTCCGCATCGTCAGTGCCAAAAAGATAAAGACGCTCTGACTCAGAGTAGAGTTCAAAGGTGTTTTCATACCTAAAATAAAAAAAACAGACTCATTAATATCCTGTACTTCAGTGAGTAATGCTGAGTCAGTGTGTGTGTGTGTGTGTGTGTACATATACGTACCCATGTTTATCAGCTGCGTCGACGGCCAAACAGACAATCTCTGAAGCCTTCAGGGCTCCGTTGGGATTTGAGTTCTTGTCACTCTCATAGTAGCTAAAGGTGCCGTCATTCAGGGTGCACCAGCGACGACTGAACTCTACATAGAACAAATAAAGATTTGTTGAAGAAAAACATTTAAGACTGTGTTATGTTTCTTATAGTGCAGGAAGCCCATCAGCTTTAAGTCCATAACTTTGTTTAAAAAACACACAGTTGACTTCATGTGCTGTCTTGGCGTCTCAGTGTTGCACAGAGTCCATACGTACCTTCCTTGGTCTTGCGCTCTGTGATGGCTCGAGCCATAGATGCAGTTTTGAACAGGAAGCCATTGTGGGACACACAACGTGGTGGTGAGTAAGGTTCCATCACCACATCCGAATGCAGATAAGACTGTGGAAGCTCTGCAGGAAAACAAGCAAACAAATTTTTAAAAAAGTTAAGTTAAGCGGATAGCATCCGTAACACTGCTGGGTGTAACGAGAATGTCTGTTTGGATTTGTAAGATTTGGGAATGTCGTCATTGCTGGGAAACCAATGTAAATACAACAGTAGTTGCATAATGACTGAGGAATGTGAATTCTTAAAAATCTCTATAGACAATATTAAAGCCAGACAGTACATACTGTACAGTACAGACATAATCTTACAGCACATATGAGGAAATGTCAATATGTACATAACCTGTCCTACAAGCACAGCAGGAACTAAGACAAGACTTTTATCTTCATCTGAAGTGAACATAGACATAGACCAAGATAACAATCAATCAGCTTTTCACGTGTGAATGATTAACAATGCTCAACCTTTATATAAACATATAAAAACAACTGTGGAAGCACAGTTTTACTGTACCTGTGTTGAGGTTGTGGCTGATTAACTCAGCCTGTAAGAGTTGTGAGTGTCCGTTGGCGAGGGAGAGAGGGGTGGGCCAATTTGCCATACCAGTTGAACAATTTACATCTGCGCCGCAGAAGATCAGGCTTAATGTCTCGAGAACGTCACTGCACTGAACATTTATACACAGAGCCTAGGGAGAAGACGAGAGGAGATCAAAACATCAAGAAACACATTCGCAAATCCCCACAAACATTAAACAACAGATAAGACGCCGGCGCAATGATGCGTTTGCTTGCTGGAATAAGCAACATTAGTCTCCAGCCGATATTTCCATGTGCAAAATGCTTGTACTGAATTTAAATCAGATACTACAGGAATGTAAACACACCTATTATATGTTGTGGAGAACACACACATAATAAACTAAGACAGGAACCAGATGATTACAGCATATTGAAGACTGCAGTATAGAACAACACTGTAGTATAGAGAAATCTGCCAATATGAAAAAATAAAATGAACATTTTCAAACATCCAGACATTGAAATGAAGGAGGAATGAATCAGATGGGTACAGAAGTACACAGAGACAGACAGGGGAGATACAAAATGACACATAACTGATAATAAACTAATGACTTGCACCGCAGCTGCTGACCTAACTTTCATCACATCATGTGATTCAGTATCTGCTGCTCTTTTGGGTTTTTTCAGAGGAAACAGCTGAGGTCAAACTAAGATTAAACATACCAAACAGACGTGTCAGTGTGTTTTAAAACTTGCCCAAACCTATAACGATCTTTCAGATAACTTTACTCGAGCCAATCCCTGTCAACAATGCTAAGCCTTTACCAAGTAAATTAGTGTTATCAATTAAACATCAAAAGTAGTCATTTTCAGATTTATAGGAATTTAAAAAGGATTCTGTAATGATACATCTACCAACACAGAGATCCAACAGCTGCTGCAAGATGTTGGATAAAAACCTGCCAGGACCAACTGTGTAGCTGAGGTCAATAAATCCAGCTTATGAGGGTCTAGACTGCTTAAGTGTTTGTGGAGGGCGTAGGCAGAATAAACATAAAACCTCTTAATGTATCAAAATAAATGTAAAAACAATAGCGATGGCAACGATACTGCCTGGAAAAAATTTGAAGTTTTTGCAGCACAGTTACTTCTACAGTGATTTTATGTGTGATTGTCATGTAATTCAAAGGCAATTAAGTGTTAAAGTTATTGTTTTTATTCTCCATTTCATTTTTGTGGCATTTAAAACATTTAAATTATATCCCAGTTCACTAATTACAACGTTTGAATGTGCAACACGAAGCAATAAGAGCAAAAAAACAAATGTTCACTAACTTCAATAATGTTACAAAGATTTTGTTGGAAAAACAACAAAACAGTCATTTGTTGAAAGTTGAAAACAAACAAGAGACTAAAGTGAAGACGTCAAATGAAAGACAGTCTTCCCACACTCAGGAAAGAGGGGGAGGGTGAACAGGAGAGATGTTTGGTCTGAGAAAAGGAGGATGCAGTGTTTTTGCAGCTGAGGAACTCAAATCAGGCTCATGCAAATATACACACATACATCTGGAAAGTCCTTGGACATTGACATCACCGCTGAACGTTTAAGATTTGAACTATACGCTTTATTGAAATGCTCTAATGGACATGGAGACATTAAAAAAAATTCAAAATATTTCATTTTGGCAAATTCACAGAACTAAAATGGTATGTGGAGGTAGACAGAAGGAAACTTAGATGAATAAAATTTCAGAGTACAAGGATCCATTGTTTCTTTCATAGATAAAGACACAGTTTAAAGCATTGTTCTACCTCTTTGAGGAAAAAAAGACATTTCCTATTAACTCTTTATATGTGTCCCAGCCTCTAAGGTAACACACGATTTCTCATAGGTCTTTAATTCAAGCTAGATTATTTCCTATCAAGCTCTCATTACAGAAAAAAGCATGTTTGTTGTTTTCTTGATTTCACTGTGTGGACATATTTAAATTATTTTTATTGTGATATTTTATGTGCAAACATATTTAAAAACTCCTACTAAAGAAGAGTGGGTTGTGTATTGTGTATAGTGAAGAGTATTTCCTCCTCATACTAGAGGTTTTATTAAAATATACTACTTTTCATGTCCACTGATGGTGGAGAACTAATAATAATAATAATAATAATGATGATAATGTCCTTGTCATTGAGCATTTTTTTTCAAATCTAGAGCCTCAGTATGCAGTGGTCCTGCATTTCCATCCTACAAAAGACAAACAGAAGACGTGTTGGCTCTAAAGTAAAACATATATCAAAGCCTGAGAAATAATTAAGAGAGTCTCAGTGTTGGTATTCATTCATGACAGGGTATTGATTGCCAGATAGTAAAAAAACTAATCTGATTTGATGCATCGGTCCAACGTTTCAGTTCCCATGAAGCTGTTGATACGGTGTGCACCCACTTTTCAAACCCCATAAATATAGTAAAGCAGGTCCACACACCCACTTCCACACCCACACACAAAAACAAAAACAAAGTCTGTCTTCTGTTAAAACCAATAAGCTCTTTTGGATCTTATTGAGAAATTCCACAGCACTCTGTCACTCACACACTCACTCACACACACACACACACACACACACACAGAACTCCTCCTCTATTTAAGCACCACTGAGCCTCAACACACACATACAGACAAACAAAATAATTAACAAAGATTAAAATTACACAAGACACCCCGTACAAAAAAAAAAAAAACAGGGAGGCAAACTGCATCACTCTGTCTTACACACTGCAGAAAACATCTGAAACCATCTGGAGAAGAACAGATCCAAATGTAGACTTCATCATATCAGAGCCACATGGAGCTGGTATATAAGACATGGTAATCAATATTGTTTCAAGCTGCATTTTAACTGGTTCTGTGGTCTGCTGTAGTTTTCACCGAGATGACAAAAATGTGAAAAAAACCTGTGTCAGATTCACAAAAAATAGCCAAGAATGTTGTTCATATTTTTTACAAGTAAAATAAATGGATGGACGGTGTTTACAAACTGTTTAGGGAAAGAAAAAAAACCTTAAATAGAGGCCAGTTTTCTTTTTGTTTCCACTAACTTTGGTAATGCTTGTTTGGTGTTTCAGTAGAGCTAATCACACCAAACAGAAATGAAAGGCTATAGGCTTCCCGTTTAAGACGTTGGATGTTTGGCCGATGCAGTAAATGAGAGACACCTGTGATTGGGGCTCAGAGAAGGAAAAGAGTTCAACTGGAGTGAAAGGGAAGTGTAAAAACACAGAGGTGAGAGTTCAAGAGATTTAATTCAGAGTCTGAACCTGAAACAACAGTAAAAATTGAGATTTTCACAATGAATTCATGTCAGCAAGTTCAGTTCACTGAAAATAAAACCTGACAGAAGACTACTTATCAGTGTCTAGGAGCCAACATTAATCACTGTGCAACATGCCAAGTCTTAGCATTATAAAATGTAATTGCAGTAATTCAGTGCAGTAATATAGCTGCTGACAAGTATGAGTCGATGTAATGTGACGTAATGTGATACAATAACTGGATGTGTGTGTGTGTGTGTGTCCTGGAAAAACAAGAAATACAATTCCTCTGTTTCCATGTGGACGTAAATATGAAAGCTAAGCTGTTATGTGGGTCAATGTACTGTAATGCAACAATGGCCAACCATCTTCCCTTTGACCAAGAAATCTGAGCCTATCAGAACAAAGTACAATGAGGAAATGTGTTGTTTGAGTGTTCGAGGACCTCACGCCCTCCAACATCTGCTGCCTATGAAACAGGGAGTAATGTAATAACACAGAGAGAGAAAGAGAGAGAGAGAAAAAAGGGAATTCAAGAATCTTACCCAATTTCCCCAGAGAGAGCGAGAGAGGCAAAGAGACAGAGACAGAGAAGGAGAAAGAACAATATTTTCAGTGAAGTACGTTAATGAGAGGCTAATTATTCTTGGCTACAAACTCACATGATCGTGATCCACTCAGACGCCTTGTATAAAGACACGCAGACATGAACTCATGCTGCTAATTCTGCTTTTGTCCACTTGAGCTTGTATCGACCGCCCGGCCAAAACTACACCCACACTTTTACGTGCACGTACATCTATATATTAAATCCAGATGGTTACGAGCAGTTATCCACATATGTTCCATCATTACCTCACCGGGGACAGTTTACAGAGAGAGGGAGATGGAGAATATGGTGGAGATGAAAATCCAGACAGATGAAGGAGTGAGAGAGGAATGAATATGACATAGGGGAAAAACACAAAGTCGGACAAAAAGGCGGGGTAAAGAAACTCACTCGGAAATAAACAAGAAAGCAGATACCATCTCAAGTGGATCTCTCTGTAGAAATGAGAGGGATTCATGACCTAAAATCCTGAAGATTGAATGAGGGAAAAGAAAAGACTGGGACTGGAAAACGCAGGGAATGGGTAGATGAATTTCCCTATAGAAACCACTTTCCAAATACTAAAAGCTTATAAAAACAAGCCTGTAAATAGTTTTTATTACCGCCTCTCAGCTATGTCAGTGGGCTATAAAAAAATACCAATAACACACTGATTGTTGTCACCAACGTGGAGTCAACACAACAAGCACGGGCTTGAGTGGACTGCCTCAGAGCATTTTAACTTTCTAATGCTCGCACCAAACTAGGATGTGTAAGCTAATGTGGGGTTATCACGGTTAAAGGTTTTTTTTAAACTTTACCAGCACCCAAGTACAGTAACATGAGTCATATGTGATACTTAACTGAAATATATCCTGAAACTGACACCTCTTATCTCTGTATTTTATACAGTGTCTCATTTCAAATAAATCTCTATCAGAGATTTTTTCATGCTCCATTAACTACCCTAGGGTGTCTTCACTCTCTCACAAACACAATGAGAAAACCAAACAACAAACCACTTCAAGGATATTATGTCTTTATCAAAAGAAGGTTCAAATATCAGTACATAAGATAGGTACACAGTTTATATTGCTTAAAAAATACACACACTGTGGATCTGAAAACTCTATTAATGAATGAAAAACTGTACAGGCATCAATAGCTGCAAAAGAGGAAAGAGCAGAGAAAGGAAGAAATCAAGGGGGCAAAGAGAGGAGGGAAACAAAGCATGATGGGACAGAATGAAAGAGGGAGAGAGACAATGACAGCCATTGATGGAGGTGAGCTTATCATCTACTGAGAGCACAGAGAACACATGGACACACACACACACACAGAGTGAGAGAGAAAACATACCACAGAAGCATATGCCTACTCAGACATTACTATGCATGTTAATGCTTCTCAGCCCACTCCAGTGAAAAACATACACACAGACACACAATAACTCTTATACAGAGCTACACCACAGCAGTCCACACCATGGCTCATAAACACACTGCAATATGAGTTTGTTAAGCTATACTGAGATCACATACTGTCACAGATCCAAAGTCCATTAACACACATTCCTGAACTCGCACAAACATATCCCCATCCAAGACACATATTCACACTCGCAGTCTTTACAGAGCTAAAGTAAAAGAGCATACAAATACAGGCGCACAGCACTTTCACTACCCTGTCCTAAAGCTCAGCTCAAACACGCAACCTTACCTGTTACTTCTCAGTTCCTTCACTCCTCTGTTTGAATGTCACACACGCAGACACACGCACAAAAGTTACAAAAGGCAAAAATACTCCTGATTTAATGATATTTACGTCTGACAGAAAGATAGGGGAAAACTAGTCACTTACAAATAAGAGAAAAGAGCCAGGAGTGAAGAGATCAACTTTCCTCTTTGCTGTCCCAGCCAAACAATGAGGAGGACAGGAGGAGGAGGAGAGGCGGAGTTACAGTGCATTCCAGCTTAAACAGTGAGTAATGATGTCACATTGAGGAAAAAAAAAAAGGGAAAAACAAAGAAGAAAGGAAACAGAGAAGTGGGGATAAAAAGCCACGGCAAGATCAACAGACCTGGATGAAAACCAAAGACATTTTTGTGCTCATGTAACACACAACCTAATCAACCCTTTTCCCTCTCATTCATACTCACCCTGCCTCACTCTCAATACCTTACCATGCAGTTAAAAGTAACTGCATTTTGAATACTTTGCACAGTCTATTAAGGTTTTAAGACACACCCAGGTGGAAACAGCAGCAGTGCAGAACTGAAGAACTTCAGGTATTTGACCAAGGAAACAGAAAACAGGTAAAACAGCTACCAGGGTACTTTTCAGTCTTAAGTAAAGGGGGAAATCGTTCGGTTAAAAAACACTAGAAAAGTTTATAAAAGGCTGAAAGATGATTCCACAGATAGCCTGGAAGAGTGCGGTCGAGAGTAAATAGTAACAGGAAAAAGAAGAGATAGGTATCATAGAGGAGGACTGAATGGAGGAGGGAGGACCAGCAGCAGAGCAAACGCTCATCAAAACAAGCAATGATGAGTGTACATATGTGTATGTGCTGAAAAAATGCACATCCCAAACATAGTGACTCGCACACGCACACACACAGACGACCTGAAAAGCTTGAGGGGGGAAAAACAGAACTCACAGTCAGGTGCTAAATGTGAGTCACTCACACACACAGTGTGTCTCTGAACAGTCCACATTGTTTGCAGTAAGTGGGTTAAGCAGCTAATGAGTGACCCAACTGGGTCTGAAACACTAAGACATTTACCACATACTGTAGAGCACAGCAAAAGGCACAATGTGGCTCCAGCCAATTCAAATGTCTTTCCTACCACTTTTACAGACCAAATCTGTCAACATGAGCAGAAACAGGAATGTATTTTTTGAGTTCACACTGACGAGGGCAGGACAGAAAACCTGAGTGTCCATCCTGCAAGGCCCTTTGTTTACAGGTGCTATGGTCCCTGGACTATTTTGTCAGGAAGTTAATATAGTTCTGTTTGTGTTTAAGTGACTTGAATTCATTTAGAAACTAGAAACCTGTGGTTCATGCTCACTTGTAGCGTGATAAAAAGTGCATTATGTATCAGGTTGAAAAAACTTCATGTACAGACTGGACTCTTCAGTGAACTCATAATCATAGTCTGCACAGTCAGGGTGTAAATGCACAGTGTTTAGTGTGTGTAAATGTCTCAGTGCAGACTAAATCCAATCTTAACTAAGCCTGAGATGGTCTATGACACAAATACACACAGCTGTTGTATTGAAAGGCCACAGGAAGTGTGGATGCTACATTTAGCAGCAACGAGCGTCAGAATGCAACTAAATGAATAAAATCAATGTGATAGAGTAAAAACATTATTAAGTCATAGCTGATTGCTTAAATTACTATTTTAACTGCATCTAAATCCTCCCTGTGCATGACTGTGCATGATTTCTCAAGATATATTGACTAAGATCTTAACATATTCAATCTCTGTGACCACAGAAAGTAGAGTGTGTGGTGTGACTTCTACTCACATTGTCGAGCTCTCTCTGGTTTCCGTACAGGGGGTGGTATTTTCTGTATTTTCCCTGGCGGTATTTGTTGGTGATGAAGCGCCGCCTCTCTTCACTGCAGCTGGAAGGTGTTAAAGCCTCGCTCGGTGGGACGTTAGCTGCCCAGAAACTGTTTACCCGCTCGTTGCCTAGCAACAGGAACACCTGCATCACAGGTAGATTTTCGGATAAGTGTTTTTCACATTATGAAAGGTGGGAGGAATGTGCGGTCAACATGGTTTCGTTTAACAATATACACTGCAGTTTATTGAGTAAGTCTGAACTTTTTTGGTCTTGTTCTTTATATTGCAAAACATCACATGACTGTAAACTTGCCTCAGACTGAATACCACAAATAAATCAAAAAACATCATAGACATAAGACGTATAGATAAGTAGTTTATGTCCATGCAGTGTATTGAATATAACTGCAACAAGTTATAATTTTTTGCTAGAGATTCTATGATCTTTTATTCAATACACCTTACATTCGTACCTGTATGAGTTCTTCTGTCCAGACTTTCCTGTCCATCTTTAGACTACGGACCTTTGAGATGCTGGGACCCAGTCCTCTGTGCTCTCCTGAACACACACACACACACACACACACACACACACACACACACACTTTGAAGACACATGGCAAACTGACAGTACAACACTACTGTGAAATTCTACAACAACTCCAAGTAGAGTTGTTACACTGAGGTGAATGATATTTGACTTGCAGCCTCATCGTCATTGCAACACACAGCAAAAGACAAGATGAAAAACATTTTGTTTAAAGTAAAATATTTACACTGACAAATGTACAAACACACATGCACACACCACAAACAGAAAATGATAAATGTTAATCCCACAGACACACACAAACCTGCGCATCGTTTGCAGACCACCACACACAGATTGATGGCTGCCCATTCCGGTTTGGGAGCTCCGCAGTCAGCACAGACACTGTTGCTTGGCTCCATCCAGATGCGTTCTGCCACCTCACTATTGGACAACGCCTCACCTATGGCGTTCCGCATGGCATCCACCCACTGCTCTTTCAGCTGTTCCGACTCAGCTATGAAACTGCGGACAGAGACAAAAACGCGGCCGAGTGTTAAAGCCGACATGACGGCGCCGCTGCCAAATACCAAGTGACAGGAATTGGAAAGCCTATGCTTGTCCTGTGTATGTGCGTAGCCTCATGCTCATGTGCCTGCTGAGAACTGACTCTTAAGCCGCTCGTCTTCTGTCAAATAGGAAACTACACAAGTGTGCGCACACAAACTGATCTACACACAGACAGATTTGTGGTTTTGACGCAGACTCTCATGTCTGAATCCTTCCTCTTCTCATTCTCCTGACAACATGTTGCTTCTCTCTGTACTTAAAATACACATACAGACTTCTCAAGTGACTACAGTCGCAAAACTGTTTATATAAAGACACATGCCAAAAACACACATACACACATGTGATCTCATTTCATGTAGATTCTCCACACACAAAAACTGCACACGCAAAGAGACACATAGAGTTAATGCACATTTAGACCAAGACAAACACAGACGCACTGTCCAACTCTACACAAATACACAAACTTCTTCACATTTTCTCATCCTGTCAAGCTGAGTCCTTGCACTGCAGGCTGCACAGCGTCAGCCAAAAGACCACACACACCACACAAACATCAACACTTGTGCACACACGCGTAGCCCTCACTCTTCTTCACAAGCACACACACACACAGACACACACACACACACACACACACACACACACACACACACAAAGGGCTTTTCACATTCTCAAAAGACATCCAGCTGAGGACTCCGAGGACAGATGAACGGTGGGGAGCTCTCAGTGAAGCAAAATGATCTAATTACACATAAATATTCTAGCACCAAAACCAACTCAGCTGCTGATTTGCAATGAAGATTCGTTATCTTTGTATTTGAATTCTTCTCGTAAATGCATAAACCCACTGCTGAGATGAGAAAGGAAATAACCAGTCAGTGTAGCTACAGTAAAAAAAAAAAAAAAAATGATACAGATCAAGAGTTTGACTTATATAAATGGTTTGTGGTGAGAATGTGGGTTGTACTTAAGTGTAAATATACTACCTGAATATCCTGTAGGGTGTAGTGAGATCAAAGCAACGACGGTCTGAGTCTTTAACATTTCCTACATTCATGTCAATGGATGTGATACCAACTCCAATACGATAGTCCTGGTGAAAGAGGGAGGGAAAAAAAATGAGATTAGATTTTAGAAAAAAGCTTTCTGAAAAATAATATAAAGTTTTATTTGAAGCATGTGTTATGCACACAGTGTACACATGAGAGGAGTCCTTACATCTATGTTTTTATAGAGGAAGACCTTGTCTAACGCGACAACAGTATAAAGTTTGGAGCGCAGCCCTTTGAGCTCCAGATAGCCCTGGTAGTCTGGGGTCATCGGTGAACCAGGGTTCATGGTGCTGCGTCGATGGCGCCCCCTGGTGCAGTCCTGGAGTACAGTTACCCAGTCGTTTCTCTCACCTGAATAGATGTACAAGCACATGTATAAATGAAAACCCTCTGTGAAACTATATGAACATACTATACATACGACATACACACACACATACTTAACTATACAAGCAGACACATGAGACAAATCAGACAGACCTTCACTTTCAGCCCTGAAGATAAACGTTCGATTGCTTGTGGCGACTTCAAACTTGAGCTCTCCCACACTGGTCACATTTGTAACAAAGGCTGTTGAGATGATCCCCTTGGAATATATCTCCTATAAGAAAACACACCCACACATCAAAAGTCACACCGGTAACAGATCCTTTTGTACATGAATGTGTGAGAGACCAATGATGTATGAATTTTTCAGTAAATGTGTATCGTTACCTTGTCATTGTCAAAGTATCTCAGGTAGTCAACATCCAACTTTACCCAGCGTCTCTGGTAGTAAAGGGCTCTGTGTACGAAGACACACAAACATTCAAAATTCATCAGCTCTTATTTACAAGCACGTAACTTTTATTATCTTTTTTATTTGATCACTGTGTCTATATGTGATCGTAATCCTAAAATTATCTCTTTGTACTTGACTAGAAGTGGAAAAGCTGCTTTGTATTGTTGAAGCAGGCAGTACTTTGATATATTGGGATCATTTCTTGTGTTGTTTCACGGGTAAATATGCTTAACATGCAAAGTATATTAAGCATCTGATCTCGATAACCACAATTAAGGTGTGTAGATTTGTCATCCATACCCCTGAGGTGGATTCTTGTCCAACCAGCCCATCTTGATGACAGCAGTGAGCTCGGAGTTGTCTTCTTTAGTTGCTGTAGCCAATCTGCCAGTTTTTGGTAGATAGACGCTGCCCTGCAAGCTGCCGAGGTCCCCTTCTGGCCATGAGTTGGTACTTAAGATGCACAGAGATAAGCACAAACATTAATACACATATTTATATTTATATTAATATTACGCATATAATACAAATTCAGTTCCTTAATTTGTCCAAGTGGAGAATGCAAAAAGAAACCTAAACTCATCTATTTTTTTTCTATCATCTATCTATTATTCTCCTCTATTATCTTTATTTTTCTATCATATGTTGATAAATATACGGCTTTTGTAATATGTTACTGCCGAGTTTGAACTTTATCAACCAGGAAGTCAACAAGAGTAAACTTTGTGTCAGGAGGAAATCAAGTCCAATGTGTAAAAGAGACACACAGCGACAGATTTGTCTCAGTTGTGGCAGTGGTGTGCTTACATTATGAAACAGTGGTGGCCAGGTTTAGAGGTGAGATATGAACAGATATTTGTGCTCAACCCAATGAAAATAAAAGCCAAAAATAGCCGCAAAGGCTTAAAATAAACCCCGCTGACAGAATGACATTTAATTTCCAGTCAGTGAAAACCTGTCCCACACTCTCAGTTGACATCAAAGCTTTTCTATTCAACGCTGTAAAGGAAGTGTAAATGTTTGACAGATGTACTGATTAGGGGACATTCCTTATGCTATTGTTGAGCTGAACCTTATGTTATCATATTTTTGTTTTGTGTATGAACTTCAAACTTATCTTAAGTAACCTTACTTTTTATTGCAATAATAAATAATGTCACATCACATCATTTCAATGATTATATAACATATAAAGTCAAATCTGTGAATGTAAATGCTTCTTGGTTTGATAGTGAACAGTTAAATTGTGTATTTCTGTGTGTAAAATGTTTCTTTGTGTGCTCACGCACGACTCACTCATCATCATCCAACAGCTCATCATCACTGTACAGAGAATTGGCCCGCCTCTTCGGCTGACCAGGCACTTGCAAAGACATCTCCTATTAGAGGAGACAAGTGTCATTCGTATTGTTTTGCAGGAGAAGAAGAGGAAGTGACATATAGAAAGGAGGAGATATTTTTACCCTCTCTCTTCACTACTCTTACCCTGTCTACTGTCTTCATGCGCTGAACACTGGGGCTGAACACGTCTGGTTCCTCATAGTCGTCAGAATTATCATCGAGTGAATCAAGCCCTTATAAAAAGAGAAGAAGATGAGAACAAAGATGTGCAATTTAAATTTGACATGTGAGGAGAATTCAAGTGAAGTTTCTTCACTGGCAACAGCCTCTGTTTATAAACAACACAACACATTTACATTCTTGAGTCAGAATAAGACAATTAAACACAGTTATAAGTTAGTAATGACCCCAGATAAACTGGTTACTCGAGGTAACTGGATAAGGTGTTAGTTGTGTTTGTGAATAACAAAACTAAACTGGAAGTGTTTTTGTCAGTTTGGTATGATGTACCTCTTTTCATAAGAACTAGCTCTTCAGGTTGAGCACCTATGATAAATATTGGGCAAGTATGTTCCCTTTAGCAATATCAAGTTGAAATATTTAGAGAGGAAACAGTGAACTGTGATCAATCACAATGTTTTGACAGGTAACAAATGCAGAGGTCGATGACATAGATATAGACAACATCAGTCTTATGATGAGACACAGCTGGTTTGTTTACCAGGTGAAAAACTAATTAAGACTATCTGATGTAAAGTGCAGGCACATTTCAGACAGACATGTGCATCAGCTGGTCTATGTGACTTCTATTGGACGACAACTACTATAATTTGTTTCATTCCTTTTGCAGCTGGTTGTAAAAACATTTAAAAGGAATGCAGCCATATCGCTGAGAGAAATGTAGGTTGATATGTTTCAACCATATATGTGACCGTATCAGATCTAGGTTATTTGCTGTAGATTATATTTTACCACAAAGAAGTAAAACATGTCATATTCATTCCAAGCTGACCACAGAAATCTGGTTCTCTCACATGATCCAAATATGTAAATACAGACAGAGACTGTCAGTGAATTAAGAGCAGGAGAAGGATGCAGATGATAAAATACTTCTACGTAATCAAAGCCACATTTTATGTTTTCATGATCTTCTGTAGGGTTAGTAATATGAGAGAGTCACACCCCATAACCACTGCTTGACTCTTTCTTCTACCAGAAAGCGTATGAGCACATGCATGTGAATCACAGAGACTCGTAATAGTCGCTGGTGTTCCAGTAAAGTGAAGCTAGCAACATGTGTAGAAAAAGGAGAAGGCCGGTGGGCTCAAGTTAGCCTAGAAACTGTGCGATCACACTTACAGTTATGGTAATGCGACTATTTTAAAACTGGTTTCCAAAGTCTAAATTCATGACCTCTGAACACAGATCTAAGTCTTGACAAACTTTGTTTGTCGAGGGGTGCGGTAAAAAAACACTCTTGATGTGAAAATATTTGTCTGGGTTGTCTGTCCCTCTGTTTTGTTTTGTTTTTTAACCTTTTACCTGGACATATGTAAACATATGTGCCGACTGTGTCTGTTTCATTTCTTTAATGTAATTTTGCTAGTGTTCAAAATGAGAGTGAAAAATGCTACTTTCAGTATGAGGCCAAAATCATCTTTTCGCGCTTCGTTACAAAATGCTGGTGCTCAAGTCCAAGAAACTGCAACCCTACTGAGGCGTTTATAAACACATTCTGTCTGTTGAAACACGGTGCAGCATTGGGCAGATAATTCAGACTGAATCAGGTCTCAGTTCTACATTTTAGTTTAACAAATGTAACACAAATGTGAAATTCGATCCCTCTGACACAGACTGCAGTTTCCTGTTCTCTGTTAACAGGAATCATAAAGGTGCTTTGAAGAGGACAGCTCGTATCAGATCTGGTTAACGGACCATGTCATCTGTTACCTTAAAATTGGAACTCAGCTTGAAAAGACCTGGAAGGACAGATTTCTATGGAAGCTATGCATCCTTGCTTGCATATGCATGCCCTTTCTTTGTATAAAGAAAATTAAATTCAACAGCTATCAAAAACACACATAACAGGTTAAACAACTACTTCACCTATTCCATTTCATTTCTGTTGCATAATACCTGTGCCCTGCTGTTTATATTACTCACTGAACTCACGGCAAGGTTGGGAAACCCTCTGGACAGGCAGAGCTGGCTGCGCGTCCGGCGACTCGTGCACTTTTTCTTCTGAAAGCGTTGTCCTGATACGAGGTGGTACCTGTGGAGTTGAGTCTTTCTGCAGCTCATCAGGTGCTATCTTGGGGGGAGAAGGGCTGAGGGATAAAGGGGAACAAGAAAGGTCATCAGAGGTTTGGAGATCAGGAGATGAATCCTCAGGCAACATGTTGATTTGAGATCGGGTGAAAATCCCACGTAGACGGTTGATTTTATACATCCTTTGTTGAGAGGGCCGTCCTTCGCACCCTCCTCTGTCTTCTCTTCACTTAATCCATAGTAAAAAATTACAACTACATAACCGACTGCTCCTCTGAAGCCTGCTCCTTCTTCAGAGGCACAAAAACACAGAACTGTGACAAACTGTGTCCCTCTGCTCTTCTACTAACTGTGTAGTTTTTCTCCACTTCTGGTTTCAGCAGCAAGTCTGAACCCGTCACCTTGTAGGATAACATCTCCACATAAACACAGCATGCCTATGGATCCTCCCGTACACACACACACACACACAGTGTGTGTTTTTAGAGATGTGCCAGTTTTCTGATGCAAAAAAAACTTCCATCGAGACAACAGTCTTAAACTATTGCTGTGGTATTTCATGGTTTTAGATAAAAGTATAAACATAAACAATCTGCTGAGGATACATTTATTATGAAGTTCTGGCAAAAAGTCCTGTGAACAAAAATTGATTCAGGACTTTTAGCTTATGAAAATCTGAGGACTGAGTTACAAATAAAGTGCCAATCTACTTTTATTACGTTGGTGTGATGATATTTGTTTATGGTTTGTTTGGTTTAATCCGATCAGGTGAGTGTAGTCTCATAGTTTACTACATTTTTACCACCGACAGTAATCAGAGCATAAAATATTACTACCAACAAACGTAAATGGATGCACAGGGATGAAAACACATTCATTACAAACAATCACACAGCCACACATGCATATGTTGTGGCTTGGGATCCTCCTGGAGGACACAAAGGTGTTCCCAGACCAGACTGGGTGTATGATTCATTCAGGAAATCTTGAATTGAGCCAAATTGCTCGGAGAAACTGCTCCACTTGGGCAAACTCGTTCCTCCAGCATATGTACTGAAGCTCTGGTATTAGCTCAAATGATAGTGTTTTCCCATAATGCACCGCAAACAGCCAACATTACCACAGTCGCAGCCTACTCATTTGCCACACTGGCGCAAAAAATAAGCACCCTAAATAATGTAGTTAACTGTGAAGACAGTGCATATGAGTATGGTGTTAAACAGCATAAATGTTTGTGACGATTATCTGATGAGAACGTCAAGGGTGAGAACACGGGCCTGGTTTCTATCCCTCCAGAATTGTGAAACTTCCTCTTTATTCCTCCGTCCTCTGTGAATTTCCTTCTCATTGCAGCTATTTACGCTAAACTTGCAATATACTGGGGTTTCCACTCGAGGGAAACCAGTTAGACATTATCAATTTAATTTTTTAACTACAGACACAATGAGCTGCACTGTTTAGTCTATGTCAACAGTGCCCCATCTTCATTAATACTGTTAAAACAACAGTCAACAATTTTCCTGGGGGAAACTCTGCAACCATATGTTTCTCTTTAATATTTTGATACTTTTTTAACGATAAATTTCTACATTACTCATTGATATGCAAGACCCACAATGACGGGAAACTGTCCTGCTGACCCAGTTCCCCCCTCAGAGGAGGAGTGCTAGCAAGATACTATATTTAACCCTCTCTCTGCTAGCGAGCAGATGACAGGTGGAAACAATGATCACTCGTTTTTTCTTTCACGCTGTGTGAATGTGAACTTAAAACTATATTTTAACTTCAAATCACCTCATGACATCTACAGGAGCTTTTGTGTTTCTGGTACCAGCTTCTCTCTCTAAATACAACCAAACTGCGTCACCCAGACACCTAAGAACAACATCAATCGAGTTCACACTTTCACAGTTAGCCCTGGTACATAACTCATAGTTTACACTGTATTATTTACTTAAAACCAGTAGGTCATTGCTGATAGGCGATGAAAGATAAAACATGTTGAATGCAGCAGGGAATGAACGGTGAAGCTGACTGAAAAGACTTTCTCTGAGAAAACACACTATCTCCATGACTAAACAAACAAGCTAAATATATCACAACAGCTTTGCAAACCCTCAACTAACTGTTTCTGTTTCTTCACAGACACACAACTAACTCATCAATACCAATGTCAGTTTTATAAACATATACAGCCCCAGGATGAGGCAGAACAAACCTCTTTAGCTTCATTAAAAAACACAACTATCTTACTGTAGAGAAAGCAAAACAAAATCATGGAAACACAGTCAACGTTTCACCGACTGCGTCTCATTTTCTATTTACTAAAAAAGTAACACAATAACAAGAATACAGCAAGAAAGTAAGGCTTCCTTGTTTGATACACTGACTGTCAGTGAGAGACAACATGCGGAAAAACAAGCAGAGGCAGAGATGAAACGTGTGGAGGTAAAAATTTGTGTGAGCGTTACCTGCCATAACATGTTCAGAAGGAGTCCTCTTCAATGACGATACAACATTCTTAAAACAAACACACACACCTCGGAGGAAAAGTGGAGGAAAAAAAAAAAAAAAAAAGTACGAGGAAATAACCAGCTAGCTAATAGATGGGAGGAGGCAACAAAGCACACTGACAAGGAAACAGCAGAGCAGCTCAGAGACAGTGTGTGAATGTGTTAGCTGGCAGAGGCTTAAATATCTTTGACGCAGATCTTACTAACAAATCACTTTTCTCTTTTTCTCTAGTTTTATTCTCACTCTCTCTTTTCCTCTGTAGCACCAAGTTGCTAATGAGAAGACTTTTTAACCGCTTTGTGTTCTCCATTCTGACTTCCTTCTTCTCTCTACAGCTAGTTTCCCTTTACAAACACTGAGAACATGCATGTGTTAGTCTGAACTGAAGTGCTAAACAGCCCGATGCAAGGCTTGAGTTTATTTGCCTTTTAATGGAGAAGATAAAGTAACACACAATACAACACAACGCCTGCTCAAGTCTCATCGCTGTCAGTTACTTTTAATAGAAACACAATTTTCACAAACACATCATTGTGTAAAACAATGATGGAGAGAATATAAACTGTTCTTATATACAACGAGCAGATATAAATGTCTCCGCCATATAATAATAAGCTACCACAGAGCCTTTGAGAAAACAGAGACATACATAAACACACTCAAGTGGTCAGGTATGAGCAACCACAACACAAACTGCCTCCAGCATCACTTTACATACAAGCTCAGTTCGCTGATAGACATACACTCAAAGGGCTTTGTTCACGGATTTCCGTATTATTTAAAAGGCCACTGAGTCAGTATGTTTTGGCCTTTCAGTTTCAGGAAGTATCTATATTTGATTTCAGGAACCGTTTAAAAGTTACCAATTAAATTGCTGGGTGTAAGCAACTGCTTGATGTGAGGTGTATTTTACTGTCTTTGTCAGTAGATGGCAGCACTTTGCCGTTTCTCAATAAGATGCATCTTTCAAGACACAAACACATCAGTGACAGTTCAATGTTATTTTTTGCTTTAATGCAGCATCTTCATAGACTAATTTAAGTTTTTCCTAAAACCTGAATCATCATACAGAAGGAGCCCAGAGGAAGCCCAGAAGTATTGTTCTTTATAATGTTAGAATTTGATTAATGATCCATAAAATCAATGTGAGAAGAACAGAAAAATAGCTTTGGATCAACAAAAACACCCCTTCACCCTGTTCTCAGTCAGGTACATGTCACAGAACAAAGTGATGACAACAAACAGGAACCTTTAGATTAAGAAACTAGACTTACCAGTGAGTTCTGGGAGACTGTGCAGGAAGCCGCTGTGGGATCGGTGGAGGGCCTTTAGGTCCTCCTACTCCTATTTTTGGAGGGAGAGGTGGTGCATTTCTGTCGTCACTGAGGGAAGCTATTGGGGAGATGGGTGAAGTTTTCCCCCCTCCATCACTAACCAAATGGTGAGCAGAAGGCTGGATGGCTAACGTCTCCGGCCGTGTTTGTTTGGAGGAGGGGGTCGGGGTTGGACTCTGGCTCTGAACAGGCGGGGGTTTGACTGCATGTCTGTTTAGCTGAGGGGAGCCAGGGGTTCGGACAGGAGGTGAGGGACTCAGGGCAGAGGTAAAGCGCTGTGGGGGGCAGTTAGGGGTGCTTCGTGGGGGGATGGGGGGTAAAGACGTGTTTTGAATTGATGCAACATCGGCGCCCGTGGGGTAGTCCACTGGGGCACTGGGGCGCAACTTAGTCCTCTCTTTAGGCACAGGCCTCTCCCTCTCTCCATCTGCTCCTCTGCCCCTCTCTTCCTCCTTTCTTTGCCTCGGTGGTGCTTGTCTTTGCTCAGGAACCGGCTTCTTCTCTTCTTCTACACTTTCCTCTTTCAGCCTTATTTGTCTTTCCTTGGGGACTGGTTTCTCTCTTTCTCTGGGTGTAGGTCTTGGTGGCTCTCCATCTCTTTTCTCCCTTTGCATAAGGACAGGTTTTTCTTCCCCTGGAATTGGCACAGGTCTCTCTCTCTGCAACATTTTAATATATCCTGTGTCCTCTGATTTATGATCTCTCTCCGTCTGTGAAGGGTGTGTGTCAGACTGTATATCGCGATTACTGTGTGTTTTGTTTAGGCTGGCCAGGATGCGTCTCTGGTGACCTGGCAGAGTGATGCCCATTCGCTCCAAATGATCTGGTGTGAGGCTGCGACATTGACGTAATGTTACAAACCCAGAGCTCCGAAACACCTCAGAATACTGCTCCAGACGTAGTACACATAACCAGTCCCACACGTTTGCAAAAGAATCAGATTGAGACATGACTGAGGCGTGGGAGTGCAGCGTGGGTAAAGGCAAGTTCGTCCGCAGAGAAAACGCTTTGACTTTAAGGCCTCAGATCATGGCTGACGCAGTCTGTGGAAGAGAGAATACATCAACATTTAGCAATGCGACAAGTTTTTTTTTTTTTTAATAGTCTTTTAAAAAAGGTTGCTCTGCAGATTATAGACCAGATACTGAGTTATACTTCCTATATTCCAAACCACGTCTAGAAATCCTAAATTGAGAAACGTGTTATGACGCAAAAGTACAAAAATAACCTGCATCACGAAAAATGAGAATTATGATTAATTGTCATTTTTCTAGAACAGTGCCAAAGTTATGAGCAGTAAAATGTTGTCAGGGTGGATGATTCACACTTCAACAAAGAAGGAAGTTGCCTTTGTGCTTCGTATAGTATTGTTTCCTAGAAGTTTACCGTACATTTTTATTACCACTATAATTTTTACTACTCTTCTATACACAGGTTTAGCACATGTAAAACAAATATGGATTATCAATCAACTACCACTATCTGCTATCTGAGGGCATTGACCATCATGGAAACACAGTACGGTTTATGATTACTTCTATACACACCAGCTTTTTCCTGGTTTTGTTTTTTTTCCTAATGCCTTGTGTCTTAGGACATCTAAGTATCAGAAATTCTTTCAGAAGTTTTCCCACATTAATCAGTCACACTTCCAGGCTTTGATGAAGAAACAGCAGCATTTCCAGTTCCCTGCATTCACATGACGTAAACCTGCCTGACGGAGCAACAGCTCAGAGCTCAGTGAGGCCTGAAGTTACCACAAACATCAACAACATCAAAAGGAATGAGCCTTGACAGTGCAAGAACTTTAAATACATACAAAAGCTAATTTATTATTGTCAAAACCATTAATCAAACACCTGCAGCATTTACCATGTTTTATCTCGCTGCCTTGTACTTTTGACCACAGGGGAAGTTGCTGGTTTCTCTGTCAGAGCCACAAACACACACACACATACATGGTGGTGTTCAGCTACATGTATGGCTCAATACAGCTCAATCTTCCACAAGCACTTTCCATCACCGTACTGGACTGTGTGAGAAAGTGTCCGAGCTCATGAAAACCACTTGATTTAAGTATTACAGGGTTGGTAGCCGATCTGTTCTCAAGTTTATTAAAATAACTATGGACCTTTATCAAGGGTTTACGGTGACATTCAATGAGTGGCTAGCTTACACTGAGCATGTGCTCACTAACAAAAGCTCACATTGTCTGAAGTAGATGTTCTCTTTAGTCCCGTTTTAGACTGAAACGCTGTGCCTTTTTCCTCCCTGACTTTCTGTTGTGTTATAAAAAGTAAAAAAAAAGCAGAATGGGGAGGTTATTGTTGTTTTGACATTCAGTCGGCAGAAGTAGGTAAAAACGTGGAAACAACGTCGGCTTACGCTGATGTATGTGACATTATGACGTTACGGCTCTGATGCCGAAAACAAACCAACAAATAAATAAATGAAATAACACTCGGGGGCAGCATTGTGGAGTTTTTTGTTTTGTTTTGTTTTGTTTTTTTCCATATGAGCAAATTTTATGAGCAATATGAGCAATTTTTATTTTTAAAGATTAAATTCAGTAATGAAGCTGCTCTGTTTCATATACAAACACATACGTTGCCACAAAATATCTTAAAAACACTGTATTATTTGAATTTACTTGTGGTGCTGAGAAGTGTCGCTGCGTCACACAGTCCAAGAAATACTATTCACCAGTGTGACTGTGTTGACATGACTGCATTTCATTTCCTGTAAAACATTTCCTCTAACAGAGCACAGACCACAGGACATGGGGACAGTGCGAATCTTGCTCTAGTCTTTCTGATCAAACGAAGTTCCTATTTTTAAATTGAGGAACTAAGACACACTTCATGCTGTGAATTACGGTCTTCAGCCGTCAGCGGGTTATTAGTCATAAACTAAAAACACTACATACATCTGAAATGTATGTTTAAACACACTCACAGGTTTAACCAGCTGGTCTCAGCATCTTTGACCAGACGTAGTTTTTTTTTCTTCACCTCAGCAGCCTTGGTGAAGAAAAGTGTTGTTATGAGCAGCGTAAAAAAACAAAAAAACAAAAGACAAGTGTTAACACACAGAGCGAGAAAAAAAAGAGTGAGAAAAACCAATTAAAACATCGAGTTAAGCGTCTTTTTTTATTTCATTTTTTTTTTTTTTAAATCAGACAAATGCAGAAGCTCTTGACGTCATTCAGCCACAACAAGACAAAAGCAGGTCACAACAGTCGCGCTTCTACAATTTAGACCAAGTCGATCTCACTGTTAAAATAATAATACTAATACAAGTAGTTTAATTTAATTCAGTTAAAGACGCCTTATAGTAAACAGCAAAATAAACTTTGTGGGTTTAACCGACACACTGACATGACGACACGACATCCTATTTGGCAAATATAGAAAATCAATTTAAAACACATGGCAGGTTAATGGGAGACACGGTGGTTTAAAGCAACGCTGTGTGTGTGTGTGTGTGTGTGGTGAATAGTAAATAATTCTGACCAGCGCAAGTTTCATAACTTTCAGTTTCATAAAATGCCGCAATAAATAAAACTTTTTTTTTTTGCCTGGCGGCATTTAAACACTTTCTAAACAAACGGGCGATAAACTTCTGGTCTTTGTGGGTTGATTGTCTCAAACTGACACAAGACTGACACACTCTTCTGCATCTCTGAATAACGAGCATTACAAAGCCAGATCTTATCATGTGAAACGTGGCTCACTATTTGAAAGTCTTAATAATTAGTTTGCTTCCTCCTGTGTAACTAGAACATTTCACTGTATTTGTGCACATTGCGGCTAAATTATCAGCTGATAAAGACGACAAACTAATTATATTTTCAAAAACATCAGTTTTCCTTGATTCGCTGAACTCATCGAGTTTTCATTTGAACTCAAATATTAACAACAACCACAACAAAAAAGGTACAGGTGCTTTATTATAAATTCTCGACAGGCAGCTGTAACCGTTCGACTGCTGACGTCTTTTTAGGCTTTTACTTCATTTCGTGTGGTTTCCGCCCAGCACTTTGCTCTCTAGACATTTCAATTCATCTATCTCTCCACTCCATCCTCCTCTGTGCTCTCTCCCACTCATAAAGCTGCCAGTAACAGGGTCTCTGTGCTGCTTCACAATGGGCCATTCTGTTGCCCAGGCAAACACACACACACACGCACACACACACACACGCACGCACACACACACACACACAAGGAAGGGAAACACATGGTGGGGGCTCAATGTTCAAGTCTAGTCACACTCTCTAAATAACAAGTTCTCACCTAATAACACTGTTTGTGTCAAGTTGGTGGTGCCTCAAAAATGTGTTTTTTTTTTAAGGCCTCGTATCCTCTTTTAATTGAGCCAGGATGTTCATCCAGGGTTAACTCTCCTTACAGGCAGCATCCTTTGTTTTACAGGG